>JAJJWW010001250.1:0-583849 GCA_023531295.1 Papaver armeniacum | reverse complement strand
AAAATACTTGGCAAATGTACTTTGTTTTTTTTTTCCTTTGATGAAATACCACTTAAATTTAGGCACTAAGAGCAACCACAGTCGACGAGTATAACTAAAAATTTGGTTGAGAAACCAAGCACTATCGAACGGACTAAAGACCAAATACCATATTAAAACCAAAAACCAAACTATATTTGGTCTTTGGTTTGGTCTTTGGTCGGGCGAAGTTTAAAGGTTGCGCCTGGTGGGGCGAAGATTAAAGTTACGCCCGAATTTTAAAAAAAAAAAAAAAAAAAATGGGGCGCAACTTTAAAGTTCGCCTGATTGGGGCGATGACCGGGCGTAACAAAAAATAAAATAAAAATGGGACGCAACTTTAAAGTTGCGCCTGGAAAAAAAGAAAAAAAAAAAGAGTGAGGCGCAACTTTAAAGTTGCGGCCCACCAAATTTGGTTTTCCCACCATAGCGTCGCACCACGGAGTAAACCCATTTTTTTTGGTTTTAGTCTCCCCACTGCAGTTGCTAATATCAAGGGGAGTCGAAAGACACGAAATAAGGCGAGAGATTTTCCGCTAGAGTAATTCTATACCACTATGGTTTTGAGCACGAAACATCCCACTCACATAATTATTAATTTTGATAAGCAAAAGGACAAGTTTATTGAAAATTAACAATTATTGAAAAAAATAAGATTTAAAAGAGAAAATACAGACATTCAGGAAAAGCAAAGGCGACTAAGAAACACGAATGACAACTTCCCAATTACAAAGGTACTTAAAAGAAACCTTTAAAGAGAGAAGAATGCAAAGACCAATTATATAAAGAATATTTAACAACAATGATTAATTGATCAATACTTCTACGCTTCTGCTTATAAAGTCGGCAATTACGTTCAAGCCAAATATTCCACTAAATAGCAAAGGGGAGCAAGCTCCAAACTTTCTTGATCATCTTGTTACTCTTTTTATTAGACCATTCCCAAATATCCGCCTTGATGTTATCAGCAAAAACCCAACTGATACCAAAACTGTGCCACAATGTCCTTGTTTTTGTGCAATTTTCTTGTTTTTGTGCAGTGTAAATAGAGATGATTATGAGTTTTCCTGCCATTAGCATATAGCAAACATTAGCTTGAATCCACCTTTCATGTAGCATGAAGAAAATCTAATGTAGGCACTCCATTATAGCAGAGAGCCCATACCAAAAATGAAACTTTAATGGAATTTTTGGATTCCAAACCTGTTGACGTGGGAAGACTAGAAACCCATTAACATCCAGAGATTTATAATAGTTGGCGACTGAAAAGTCATTACCCAAGTCCCATGATCTTCTATCATCATCAGAACTACCGGCAAGTCCCCTGTTAATTCTTACATTTTAGCCATAGCTCCTACTCCAAGCTCGTTCAGATTTCAGTTGAAATTAAAATTCCAAGCTCCGTTACTAGAAATTACATCTCTTACACAAGAAAACATTGATCTTGAAATCTTATAAATTCCTGGGAAACTCTGTTTCATAGTTTCATTACCAATCCAGTTGTCATTCCAAAAGAAAATACTTTTTCCATTATTGAAAATTAAACTTGTACTGTCCAGGGCATATTGTCTAGACTTGATAATACGAGCCCATAAACTATGTCTCATAGGCATTGAAGACCTGAAGTAGAGCTAGGAAAGAAAGAATATGGCATATCATACCTCCATCTCATTGGCAATTTTTCTCCACGAGGTTTTTTTTCTTGGTTCCATATTGCCAGATGCATTTGCAATGAAAGGCTTTTTTTCTCAGTCTCCACTTACATAATATCATTTTTTTTTTTTTTTTTTTGTAGTGGGCGGGACACTCCTCCCCAAAGTCGGTACAGATATTCATTTTCAATGGATTCGGTCCCACCCATGAAAGAAATTTATAATACTACCTCCATTTCTTAAAAAGAAATACTTTCACTTTTTCATCTTAGTCTAATGCAAATTGGAAAAATAAAAGTATCTCTTTTTAAGAATGGAAGGAGCATTAAAAATATTTATTTAGGCAATGCATCTTGTTTCGATGTGGAACAATTTTAGGAGCCAATTTAATGCTATTGATTTACATAAGCAAGATCTCGGATGGGAAGAGTAAAAGTATGAAAGAAGGTGGGATGATTTCTAGGATTCCCATTTTTGTATCGTAATGGAGGAACGGGATTTCTTACCATGGAGTTACCAAATGTCGAAGGGAACATACTGCACTGTGCAAGAATGGGAAAGTTATCAAATCACACAGCATGAGTTTGCGTTCTAGACCCTATAGTAGTAGTAGATGCGCGACTTAAATTCCACGATAAGGTCATTACAGCAGCATAAGGATGAAACATACTGCACTGTGCACAAGGTACAATAAACATGATCCAACAGCCAATGCACTAAAACACTCATGCGTAACCCTTTGTTTACTTGGACAAGTGTCTGAAAGACGTGATATCTAGTATTATCTTATTTTGTTATAGTTGTGTTGAGGATTTTTGTTTCGTATCTATGAAGAGTTGTTTGGAGCTTATGTTTTTCTCTTTTACTCCTTGTCACCCTAAAAGTTAGGATGTTGGAGGGAACTGTGAACAAAGATCTTCATCAGCATCACTATTTATTGGCTAAAACAATAAGGGTTTTATTTGTTAGAACAAAAGAAGGTGACTGTGATTCTCATGAATCATTGTCTGTATAATGCACTGCCACATGTGAGCACGGATTTCTTAAGATTACTAAAGCATATTGATTAGCGATAAAGGAAAGATCATAAGATGATAAAAAGAATAATTACAAAGAATTTGCTGTTCAGAATGATTTTTCTAAATGTCTTTAAGAAAAAATCATGAATAGTACTAGGACACTCAAATTATTTCTAGAATGTAAAAGACTTCTCTTAAACATAGCCCATGTTTTTATTAACTATAGCCCAAAAAGTTTAAGTTAAAATGAAAAACCAAATTTACCAAACAAGTCTTAATTTTCTAACTAAAAATCCTAATTTCTTCCCCAAAATCAAAATATAAGCCCAAACTTTTTTTTAGATCCAAATTAAATTATACTTCAATCTAAATCTAATTGGTCTCTCATTATTCTTATAAATTTCCCTATTATAAACACTAATATTTATTTTTCCAAAACAAATTAACCTGGCGAGATTGGGGTATACCCAAACTAATTGGGGTATACCCAATAAGACAAAATAGGTTCATTTTGAAGTAAAAGAGGTTACCCCTTAACCAAATATTTTCAAAATGGCAAAAATGCCCTTTTATAATTAACACTAAAAAAACTGATTAGGCTAATTAATTGAGTTTAGATAAAAAATTTGAAATTGAAAATTCAGATAGATTAAATCTTTAATCCGTCTTGTGAGTTCGATTAAGATCAAAAAATTTGGTTTTCAAAAATGTCAAAGGCCCGGCAAGGTAGAGGTTTGAATAAGGTGCTTGGCAATATATGGTAGGCATGGTCTTTGTTTGAATAAAATGCCGACCAATTTTAGCCGGCAAGGTATTTAAACAAAGAACATGCCGACTTTTTTTTTTTTGACACACATGAGATGGCTATTGAAAAATATTAGTCGGCAAGGTGTACAAAAAAAAACCAATAAGCAATTGAAAAATACCACGCCATTAAGTATAAGTTCGGCAAGGTATTTAAATGAAGAACATCTGGACTTTATTTTTTTGACACACGGAGAGGGCTATTGAAAAATATTAGTCGGCAAGGTCTACAAAAAAAACCCGTCGGTTGTTGAGAAAAATACCCCGCCGGTGGTTGAAAAACCCACGGCGGTATAGGTCGTAAATCAAGTCTTCAAAAATACCCCCCGCCGGCTTTTGAAAAAAAAATTACGATCGTCGCCATGGATGTTATGAAAAGCTCGGCAAGATATGCATGTTACGACCTTGCCGACCAAAAACACGAAATCATAATTTTCGATTTCCAACCTAACATAACAATCAATCACACAACACAATGATGGGTTTGAGTTTAAACATAATTTATAGTCTTCTTTTATTTGGTAGAGTCAACAATTTTTTGGAAAATCAAAGTTGAAGATTTTTATATGACTTTGGTTGATGGAAGATGAAGATGAAGAAGAAGAAGAGAAGATTAAGAGTTGTTTAGTTTTTTAATTTTAGGGTTAATGAAATTAAGAAATGAATTTATTTTTAAGATTTAATTAGTTCAAGGGTATTAAAGTAAAATCACCCTTTTTAATAATGACACATCATGTCCCCTTGAAATTGGGTATACCCTAATTAGTTTGGGTATACCCCAATCTCGCCAGGCAAATTAAAACCAAGTTTTCACCTTTTTTCTATAATGAAGTTATTTTCTTAAATCAGTATTACAGTAACACCAAATGAAGTTATATATTTTAAATATTCCCTTAAGAATTATCTACAACAGTATCAATCTAAAATCGAAATCAAATCAATTACTCTTTTTTCTTAAAACCAATTTTCTGAAATTCTATAAGCATCATTATTCTATAGAAAAATTCTAAGATGCTCTTTTTTCTCCATCATGATTGTATTAAACTGAAAATTCTTAAAAATCATCAATTATGCCATAGATCCTACATAAATTAAATTATCGAAAAATTAACTTCATTTTGTTTTTTTTGATTTAGGGATTTGATAAATTATTGTGGGCTATATATAAAAATGGGTTATGTTAATAATCATAAACATACGTTTGGTTAAATTAATGACTTATTTTATATGTGTTATGGTTGATAAAACCAGGGGCTATATTTAAGAGAAGCCATGTAAAATGTCTTGAACCACAATCCTTAGATGAAAATGTCCTTCTTGCTCTCGGAAATTGGGGTTGACAAATTGAGTAAAAGAAACAGAAAAAATGATACTCCCTCCGTCCCACATATATAGGCGGAATTTTGGTTTTTATTTGTCCCACTAAATAGGCGGACTTTGCTTTCCAAGATGAATTTTTCCATATATACCCATATTTATTGTACATAGGTAATTGTGTTGGAGATAAGACGAAGGGTAAAACAAGAAAAAACATATAAAATTATGAATCCCATGCAATTTTCTTAATCTAAGAGAATTGTCTCTCTCCGCCTATATATGTGGGACGGAGGGAGTAGAAAACAAGTTCACATTTGTACTAAGGAATTTTTCAGTTGATAGAAAACAAGTCCTAGACATATTTGACGTTTATGCTATTTTTTGGTCTAACGCCAACGAGGACTACTAAATTGCCTGGCTAAATTGGGGTCTATGCCACTTAATTGGGGCCTATGGATTTTTTCATCCACCCCATAAAGAATGATAAGGGGTGTCTAAATTTGATGACACTACTATTTTACCCTCTATTAAATATTGCTACTACTAATTTGTCCCCATCAAATCCTAATCATAAAATTAAACACTAAAATCAAAATCATAAACTAAAATCATAAAATTTAAAAACTAAAATCAAAATCAAAATCATAAAACTAAAATTAAAAAATTAAAAAACTAAAATCAAAATCAAAATCAAATTCATTTCCATCGCCACTTCAACTGATTCTTCTTCTTTTCTTCTCAACCCAATCCTATAAACTAGGTTTTAGTAACATAAAATTGCTCAAAAATTGAAAATTTTGAAATAAAATTTTTCCTTGTTTATCAGAATCGGTTAACGTTAATGTATATGTGATCCGATTGCAAATAGAAACAGTTTATGTTCATGCCCACAAAGACCTTGTCCTTCATACGCTTTGGGGCAAGTTACATAGCACCTAATTGCAATGCGGAATTAAGCTTCTGAAAATCGAAACTTCAGCTAACCCAAACTTCTTAGTCCTCCAACGAGTTGCAGGATTAAGAGGGGCGAGCGTACACCCTAATATTTTTACGCAATTTTTACAATCAGTAATGTTAAACTGCTATAGTTATGTTGATTGAATTATTGTACTCCAATTCAAAAGCAACTGCTGCACTTCGGTTGACGCCGACCGTCTGATCCACTTTTGCCTATGAATTTTGTACTGACGCAACGGATGCGATGCAGTTTGCACTCGGTTGACGCAACGATGCTTTGTCTAGTTTTATTTGTAACTGTTACACCTAGGTTTATCGAACTATTTAAATCAGTCCCTCGGCAGCCGCCGTCGCAACCAGGCCGATCGGGCTGCTATGAGCCCCGGCTGTTCGTCGGGCTGCAGACCAACCGATCAAGCTTCTGCGGTCCGACTCGTTCTCAATTCCGTTAGCGGTCACTTGCTCCGGCTAATCGCCAGCAGTGAGGCTAAATCGTTCTGCCCGGTCCGGTGCCCGTAATGCTGCAAGTGTTGCTAGTCGTTCTTGCAATCCAAATGATCATACCGTGGCAGCCTTTGCTCATCGCCGCTCGCACTAGCCGATCAAGCCGCCGCAATCCATCTATGTTCGCATCTCCTGCAATCTACGATCGTTATTTGCTGCGGCCGCGATTACCGCCGTTCTTTGCCGCTTGATCCGGTAAATCGATCTAACTGCCGCAGCCTAGCTCGTTTCGCAACACGCGATCCACTGATCGCGGCAGGCTGGCAAAGGTGCTTTTGCTGCCACTCCCGCAATTCCGGCTGATCGCAGCTGCTAAATGCAGCTTTGCCGTCACTCATGCAAATTGACGGGTTTGCCTGCAAGGTGCGGTTGCTCGCCTCTGTGATCCCATTATCACAATTGTGCAGACCAGCTTACTCAATGTTGTTACCGCTCATTTCCAACATCACTCTGCTCCATTGTCAAGCATTGCATCACTTCGGTCTTGTTTTTCTGCAAAGACTGGGGCGACGATTACGATCTCCACAATCAACGAAGGCGTTTCTATTTACGCTTCAAAGAACATAAATTTACTCTTGGGGCGTCTTGATTTCGAAACAACAAGGGAAGTTCGCCAATCACCTCAATATCAATAGTCCACACTTGGGGGCGAGTTTTATCATTGACTAAGGAACACGAAATTTTTCTTAACCCCCAACAAGTTGGAGGTTAAGAGGGGGCGATGTTTGTACCATAAGTAAAAATACCACTTAATGGGCCAAATTGATACTTGAATCATGTTTTGGTCCTCATCCAAGCCCACTAACCACTCAACTAAGGCAACCACCGGGTGCCACCGACAGACCGGTCCAATGGTCAAAGTCGGTCAACTATCAAAGTCAACTTCTGTCAAGGTCAATGGTCAAACTCGGTCAACTATCAAAGTCAACTTCCGGCCAAGGTCAATGGTCAACGGCCGGTCAACGAATCAAAGTCAACCGCCCTGGCCAACTATCGAAGACAAGCCGCACCCCTAGCCAATTTTCGATCTTGTAGCCAAAGAATGCTGCTAACCAATTCCCAGCCAAAAACTCTTCCGCGCTGCCAACCAGTCTCCAACCATGCTGCCAGCCAGCCTCCATCCACACTGCCACCCATCATGCCTGTCAACCATCAAGCCAGTCTCTACCCATGCAGCCAGCCGCCACCCATATTGCCAGCCAGTTTTTTACCCATGCAGCCAAACCAGTCTGCCAACCAGCATCCATCCATACTTCCAGCCACCAGTCCAGTTTGATAGCATGCAGAATTTATCATGAAGCATAAATGTGCATTTTCATGCAGAAATCATCATGGAGGCATGCAATATTGATTCCAGCAGTTTCATACATAAATCATCATAAAGGCATGCAACATTGATTCCGGCAGTTTCATACATAAATCACCATGAAGGCATGCAGCATTGATTCCAATGCAGTTTTATCGAGGAAATCATGATGGAGGCATGAATGAGAGTTAATGTTATTTATGTTTATATTGAAATTAGACATTCAACTGTGAAATGAAGCGAAATTATATGAAAAGGGGGGAGGCCAATAGGGAGAGAAAAACATACTTTGTAATACAAAAGTTAATAAAACATTTCTCCCCAAAGGGATTCGCCCGTGGACGTAGGCAACCTATGCCGAACCACGTAAAACCTATGTCTTTCATTTTATTCTTCAAATCGACCCTTAACCCAAAATACTCACCAAAACTATCCATTCATCGTGTTTCGTGCCCAAAAGTAATTTTGGGTACAAACATTGGCGCCGACTAAGGGGAAATACGAGAAAAGAAATCGTGTTTTCCCATTGAGAAAAGTTGTAAAAAATGCTTCAAAATCGTGTCCGTGAAAAAGCAGTCTGAGCGTTTTTAAAAATCCCTGCTGCAATCCAGTTTATCGCAACTGCTGTAGTCCATTTGATCATAATGCAGTCGCAGCCAGACCGCGTGATCGCAAAACCGTATAATCGCACACACTACATCCGATTGATCGCGTTCGCCGCAATCAAGATTCGCGTTTGATTTGTCAAAGCTATTACTCGCGGATACCGCCGAAAATCGCATCACTAAAAAATCATGATAGTGTTAAGCCGGAGTGAAATACCATCAAAATCAAGTAGGATATTCGATCCACAACATGGTTGGATCGATTTCGATTTCTATCACCGCCATCCGGTGATCGCAATGGCTGCAAGTCAGATTAATCACAATTACTATAGCCCAAGATCGCGATCGGAAGCCACCAAAGATGACTCACCGCGAATGGTAGGCTTGGAAAAGTGTCTCGCCTACGTGTTAAACCGCAAGTGCACAGTGCCTATTGGAGGCGGGGGCAAGTACAGTGTCGATCCACGAAAATGGAGTGTGTGAAGTTGATCTTAAAGCTTTACAAAACTGATTTCTAAAGAAGTAACACAAATGTTGTTGTTTTGGTGTCGATACGACTGAATTGGTTATTGTGACTCTAATCTAAGATAGCAATATGTGTAAGAGTATTGTGACAGTTGGGTGAGAGCACTAGGGTGATTGAATTCACCTCCTAATCCTATACTAAGGTAATACAATTCAAATTCTACTCTTACACTTCCCTTGAAGGCTTCAAAGGAAATTATGCCAATTGCATTCACTAATTCTCCCTAGTATTGGTTGTCTTCTTACAAGACAACCAATCACAAAGCAATTTGATCAACAATTAGCTAATAATCCTAATACAATACAAAACAAGTAAGAATAGAAGCTTGAGAATGAATTAACTTCATATAATCATTAAGGGTTTCATCTACACCCTAGCGGAGGTGATTAGAACATCATGCAAAATACTAAGACTTCAAAATAAATTACAAATTAAAACCCTAAAACAGACTTGGTTTTTCAGATGAAGAACAACTGATTTTTATACCTAGAATTTCTTCTCTAACACTCAAAACTTACAATTAATGCGAACCCAAACCTCTTTCCTCCCTTACTTCGTCTCTGACTCCATTGATTTGATGTTGGAGAAAACCCTAGCTCTAATTATCTCTAACCTAGCTTCTAGGGTATGGAGAAGCTATGATGGAGATTACTTGAGGTAGAGTGGCGGAGCGGTGGCTCACCGGTGCGGTTGGTGCTGGTGTCGGGGGTAAGGAGATGGTGGAGGTGGTGAGGTGGTCTGCAACTGGTATGGGTGAAGGAGGTGGAGCTTTGAAACTGTCGGGGGGGAGAAGAAAGAGAGAATGAAAGAGAAATGGGGTTTGGTTCGATGGGTGTAGGTATAGGCGGATGTGGTGTTGAGCGGGCACAGCAAGGATTGATGCAAGGGATGGAGCGACCTAGGATCTAGGGTAATCCGATGCGTAGGCCGATGCGACCGTATGATAAAAATGGCTCGAATCTAACGGCTCCGAAGGGACGGGCTTGGATCCGGGTCGTGGGTCGGGCCTTGGACTGCTCAAGCCCATGTCTTGTAAATGGGTTGCTACTTGTTGGGTTGCAACTGATGCGCGCACGGGCTTTGGCTTTTTGCTCCATAGACGCTCGTCTTCAATTTTCTGCTATTTTGGCTCCTCAATTTCTCCGAGCTTTATTTACTACCTAAAAACACAAAATTAATTAGTACAAATATTTATTCTTGAAAACAGGGAAAATACAGAATTTGGGATAATATCTGATTTTTGAGCACAAAAGATGAGTTAAATGCCAATAAATAGATGTAGAAATATGCAATATTTGGCACTCATCAAATACCCCCAAACCTGAATTTCACTTGTCCTCAAGTGAAACAAAAATTAAGAAATCCTAACTATACCACTGTCGCTGTTCTCTCGAATGCATTTAGCGTATGCACTAAGCCTTTAAACCGCTAGGTGTCCCTAGTGGACGAGTTGTAGTCTCGTGAGGGTTTACCAGAGGTGTAACCACAAAACCTTTTCCAACTTCAGAGTGTAAAAGAGTCTCAAGCACCAAAGAGCTATGAGGACATAGAGTTTCTGCATGCTAGTAACATGAAGTTAGAACTACCAAAGAACGCATTCTCATCCTTAAGAGTTGAGCGAGAAGTAACCATACCATATGAAAGAATTCGGATTCGATAGTGATCACAAGCCTCGACTTCTACCTCACCAATAAGGTTTTATGATAATTGCACTCAAAAAGACCGCTTTTTTAGTCTCTCATGTGTGCAGGCAGGAATAAAGGGAAAAATCCTGCACACGTTGAAGGTGGGAAGGATAACCTTCCGAAATAATTTGGAGACTCCACGAGTTGTGGACAAAAAGAATCTTTTTCTCGATGATCTCTAAGAAAGGAAATCAACCATTAGCAAGGATGGGAGTACTCACTTACCTTCTCACCCGATCGGCAATTAATATCACTCTCTCTTAGCATCCATAGAAACGTCTTCAATCTTCGGTCTTCAATAGCTGATGATGAACTTCTGAACTTCACAAAAACTTGACAAACATTTTTTTTTTTTTTTTTTTTTTTTTGACATGAAATTAAAATAACAATAAAACTCAATTTTCCACACTTGTATTGTCTTGATTTCACAAACTTCATTAATTCTCATCCTATTTTCTTTTCTTTGCATTGTTGCATGTAAACCTTGGACTATTTCAACTTTTCTTCAAATATTCGATGATGCTCCGCTTGCCGACGACGATGTGTTTCTATGAATCGTTGATGTTATTGAGAGGAGAGAGTGATGCTAACTGCAAATCGAACTACAAGAAGGAGTTTTCATCTTTAAACGTCACCCTCATGATTGACGAAAAATAGCACTCAAGAGATCAAAAGTAGTGCTGAAAGTGGTGCGAAGTTGGGTAGCTCACCATTCCTACCCGAATTGACGTACGGTGACACACACTCTAACAGATTTTTTAGAAAGTCCCAAAAATTGAAGGTTGGTGCCCCGCTTGATGTAAAAATGGGTAGTCTCCACTATGGGTGATCACAATTCTACTACCGAATATCTATACAGCACCTAATTCGCCCTCCGGCATGGTTAAATCCAACTTTAACGCTCTAATCAACTAAGAAACCCGATTGTGTTCTCAGAGGTACTTCCAAGTTACGTTATTTCTAATTGGACTCTCTATGTAAACATAGCTATAAGCATGCTAGTGACTCTAAGATCTCTAAAAGTTGGAGGTTTTTATGTACATATTTACAAAGAGTTTTGAAATTTTTGAATTTTTTGATTTTTTTGAAATAAAAGACTAAAAACTCTATATGCAAATGCAAATGCACCCCCAAACCTAAATCAAACATTGTCCTCAATGTGTCAACAGATAATAAGAATTCAAAAAGTCACATACCAAGAGAACAATATCGAGTAGAGAAAAGGGAAGAGATTACCGGATGTACAAGGGTGTTTCTAAACCAAAGGAGGATGAATGCTTTGAAAGCAAACAACCAAAGCGCAAGACAAAAAGGTTGGTTAGCACAAATAAGGACTATGCAAAAGAAAAAGAAAGGGAAAGAGAATGGATTTTTAGTCCATGTTTATGTACACAAGTGAACTAGTTCGAGTCCACATAGATGGGGTCTTCCAAGTCTACGGTCTCAATTCGGTGGAAGATGCTCCAGGAAATGGTTTCAATCTCGACCATTGATTTTGAAGATGTTCTTGGTTCTTTGGGTTTTCAATTTCAACGGCTCCATGGGGGAAAACGTTACGTACCAAGAATGGTCCCGACCATCGAGAACGTAGCTTTCCGGAAACAAATGCAAACGAGTGTTGTACAATAAAACTTTTTGGCCGTGTGAAGGACTTGCGCAGAATGCGCTTGTCGTGAAACACTTTCATTCTTTGTTTGTACAATTTGGCACTATCATATGCATCATTTCTCAATTCTTCTAACTCATTGAGTTGAAGTTTTCTTTGGTTACCAAGCTTTATCAAGATCAAAATTCAACTTCTTTACAGCCCAATATGCACGGTGTTCTAACTCTACAAAGGAGATGACATGCTTTACCGTACACAAGTCTGTAAGGAGACATCCCATGGGAGTTTTGTATGCAGTTCTATAGGCCCATAAAGCATCATTTAAGCGCAAAGACCAATCTTTCCTAGAAGGATTAACGATCTTCTCAAGAATATGCTTAATTTCCTATTAGAAACTTCTACTTGGCCACCTGGTTTGAGGATGGTAAGGTGTTGCTACCTTATGAGTGATTCCATACTTGCGCACAAGTGATTCAAAGGGTCTATTGCAAAAGTGACTACCTCCATCACCGATTATTGCTCTAGGTGTTCCAAAACGGGAGAAAATGTTTTCCTTAAGAAAAGAAAGAACAACTTTATGATCATTTGTTTTGGATGCAATGGCTTCTACCCACTTAGAGACATAATCAAAAGAACAAGAATGTACAACCTACCTTCGAGTTAGGAAATGGACCCATGAAATCAATACCCCACACATCAAACAGCTCAACAATCAAAATGGGTTGTAAGGGCATCATGTTTCTCTTAGAGATACTTCCTAATTTCTGGCATCGGTCACAAGCAACACAAAAAGCATGGTTATCCTTAAACAGTGTTGGCCAATAGAAACCGCTTTGAAAGATCTTTGCAGCAGTTTTCTTGGCACTAAAGTGGCCTCCACATGCATGGTCATGACAGAAAAGAAATGACGTCCTTTGTTCGAATTGGGGACACATCTCCTAATGATTTGGTCTTTGCGGACTTAAATAGATATGGGTCATCCCAAAGGAAATGTTTAACTTCACCAAGAATTTAGAACGGTCTTGTTTAGACCAATGCAAGGGCATTCTACCTGTAGCAAGGTTGTTCACAATATCAGCAAACCACGGCATTTCAGACACAAGCATCAATTGTTCATCGAGGAGTGACTCTCTAATCAAAGCACGGATTCATCAAACAGATTCAACATTCAACCTAGACAAGTGATCAGCAACAAAATTTTTTGACCATTTCTTATCTCGAATTTCAAGGTTAAACTCTTGTAACAAGAGTATCCATCGAATTAGACGAGCCTTAGCATCTTTTTTAGACAAAAGATATCTCAATGCAGCATGGTCAGAATATATGATGACCTTAGATCCTATCAAATAAGATCTAAACTTATCTAATGCAAACACAACAGCTAGCAACTCTTTCTCAGTTGTGGAATAATTTAGTTGAGCATCATTAAGTGTTTTACTAGCGTAGTAGATCACATAAGGAAGTTTGTCTACTCGCTAGCCCAAAACAGCTCCTACAGCATAGTCAGACGCATCACACATAATCTCAAATGGTAATGTCCAAGTCGGGTGGTCGACTATAGGGGCAGATGTAAGGAGAGCCTTCAGCTGCTCCCATGCTTCCTTACAAGCATCATCAAAGACAAATGCAACATCTTTCGCAAGAAGATTACACAAAGGTCTTGAAATTTTACTAAAGTCTTTGATGAATCGGCGGTAAAAACCCGCATGACCTAAGAATGATCTTATGTCCATCACAGAACGAGGTTGAGGCAAGTGTTGAATGAGATCAACCTTGGCTTTGTCTACTTCTATGCCTTTTCCGAGATAATATGCCCTAAAACAATGCCCGAGTTAACCATGAAATGACATTTTTCCCAATTCAAAACCAAATTCTTTTCCTTACACCTAATCAACACACAAGTGAGGTGATGCAAACACTCATCAAAAGAAGACCCAAACACGTAAAAATCATCCATGAAAATTTCAAGAAACTTATCTACCATGTCGAAAAATATGCTCATCATGCAACGTTGAAAAGTAGCGGGTGCATTACACAACCCAAAAAGGCATACGACGATAAGCAAATGTTCCATAAGGACATGTAAATGTGGTCTTTTGTTGGTCTTCGGGTGCTATGTGAATTTGGTTGTAGCCCGAATAGCCATCTAAGAAACAATAGTGACTATGCTTCGCCAACCTTTCCAAGCATTTGGTCAATGAAGGGAAGGGAAAATGGTCTTTCTTTGTTACTGTGTTCAGTTTTCTATAATCAATACAAACTCGCCACCCTATGGTCACACGGGTGGGGACAAGCTCATTCATCTCATTTTGAACTACAACAATGCCATACTTTTTGGGTACCACTTGAATGGGACTGACCCACTGGCTATCTGGAACTGGGTAAATGATACCCGCATCAAGCAGTTTCAAGATCTCACCTTTGACAACATCTCTCATGTTGGGGTTGAGTCTCCTTTGCATTTCCTTAGATGGTTTAGTGTTTTCTTCAAGGTTTATGTGATGCATGCAAATTGTGGGACTTATACCCTTAAGATATGAGATGGTCCAACCTAAGGCTCCTTTATGTTCTTTAAGTACTTCTAAAAGTTGACTTTCTGTTTCGTGTCTAAACATGATGCAATAATCACGGGTAAAGTATCAGAAGGACCTAAGAAAGCATACTTCAAGGTATTAGGTAATGGTTTCAAATCAAGCTTAGGTGGTGTATCAAGAGGTGGGGCAGATTTGGAATCAGAGAGTGGAAGTGGTTCCACTGCATTCTTCCATTTAGGAATATCCATGGGTGGAACAGATTCAACCAAAGAGTGAATTTCCCCAATGTACTTAGACTCGAAGAGATCTAAGTCAAAGTTATCTAAACATGCTTGCAAAGGGTCCACTGACAAAATGTCGGGCAAAGAGTCTTGGATCGGACTCTCAATCATGTTAATCTCATGAAAATCGGTATCATCACAATCAATGGGTTGTTGACTAGTGTTAAAGACATTCAGCTCTACGGTCATGTTACCAAAAGATAATTTCAACACTCCATTACGAAAGTTGATGATGGCATTAGACGTCGCCGGGAAAGGACGTCCTAAAATCACGAGAATGTGATTACTTGGGTTTTGCACGGGTTGAGTATCTAAGACGATGAAGTCCACAGAAAGAAAAATTTATCAACCTTGATTAACACATCTTCAACAATACCACGGGGATTTTCACGAGATCTGTCCGCTAATTGTAGCGTAACAGTGTGGGCTTCGAAGCTCCCAAGGCCCGATTGCACATACACAGAGTATGGCAATAGATTCACACTTGCTCCTAAGTCTAGTAACGCCTTTTCGACCACATGGTCACCTATGGTGCATGTAATTGTTGGACTACCTGGGTCTCTAAACTTAGTTAGAATCTTGTTTTGGATTATGGAGCTCACTTTCTCAGTGATAAAGGCACGCTTATGCACATGAAGCTTTCGCTTTTGTGTGCACAAGTCCTTCAAAACTTAGCATAGGTGGGTATTTGTCTGATTTCTTCGAGAAATAGAATGTTTATGTTAACTCTTTTGAACATTTCCAAAATCTCATTGTATTGGTTACCCCCTTTCTGCTGCACCAACCTTTGTGGGAATGGAGCAACAGGTGCATGACTTGGCAAAGAAACATCTATATCGGTAGGACTCTTAGATTTATCAACATGCTCAGATTCTTTCTCTATAATAGATGTTTTCTGCGGGTTGTGTGTACTGGTGAGTCTGATTTAGACTTGCTTGACGGTGGTACACCTACATTGTTCTCAAAAACTCTACCACTACGGAGAGTGGTGACAGCATTCGCCTGACTATGTGAAGTTTCATTGCAGGTTGAAGTTCTGCTGAAACACATTCTTTGGATTTTGTTGGGGTTGACTAGGAAGTTTGCCTTTTTCTCTCTCATTCAATGCATCACGAGATTTGACCCATTTTAAGTTCTAGACTTGTGAAACGTTGGTCGGTGGTTTTCGAAGTTGTAAAAGATTTTGGGTCAACAGACCGACACTGTCTTCAAAGCTAGGCTTTTTCTCTACAGGGTACTGAGGATGTGGTTGTACTTGGGGGTTTCTAGGATATGAGTATCCTTGGTTGTTATTTGTTGGTCCCCCTTGTATAGGTCCCTTAGACCATGAGAAGTTAGGGTGATTCCTCCACCCTGGGTTGTAGGTTTGAGAATACGGGTTGTTCTCTTGCCTATGGTACAATGCATTAGCTTGCTCGGTTTTAGACTCTTGAAAAGCATGTAGGTCCGGACAAATGTCCACTAAGTGGTCGAACTATGGCATGCGGCACAAGTGGCCATTTCAATTTGGTCACGGAGAGTAGGGGCATTAGATTTTACATTCTTCTGCAACTCAAGCACTTCTATTCTCCGGGCCAAAGATGCCATTTTTGCATTTCCCTCAAAGTCAGACTCGATTCTATGGACATTGTTTGCATGGGTAGTCCTTTTTGGTTCAAAGATGGACTCCCACTATTGAGTCTTTTCAGCGACTTCGATTAAGAAAGTCCAAGCCTCATCAGCACTTTTGTCAATAAATGCACCATTGCACATTGACTCAACTGTGGTTCGGGTTCTAACATCTAGACCCTCATACAATATTTGCACGAGTCTCCATTTTTCAAAGCCATGGTGGGGACATTGGAGTAATAATTCATTGAATCTCTCCAAGTACTTTGCTAGAGTTTCGTCTTCTAATTGCACAAAACCATTTAGACTCTGGAGAATTGTCGCCGTCTTATGGTTTGGGAAAAACTTTTTGAAAAACTCTTTTGTGAGGTCATCCCATGTTCCAATGGACTGTGGTTGTAGGGCATGAAGCCATGACTTGGCTTTGTCTTTCAGGGAAAAAGGAAACAATCTCAATTTGAGGGACTCCTCTGGCATTTAATTAAAATGCAGAGTCCCACAAATATCCTCAAAATCTCTCACGTGATGGTAGGGGTTTTCGATCGACCCCTCTAAACACGGGTAGCATGTGAATGGTGCTTGCTTTCGGTTCAAACCGACAAGCATCACCGGCGTAATGATGCAAGAGGGCTGGCTTGCCCTAGTTGGGTACATGTAGTCCTTGAGACTACGGGGTTGGTTTTGTTCATCACCCATAGTTTCGGTTTCGATGGGCAAAAGTTGAAGAACTCGGGTATCTTTGACGATTTCGTCCGGCGGATTCTAACTAGTCGATTTGTTTGGTCTCTAAAAGACACAATCATAGCCTAGCTAGCGCATCTAGCATGTTAACATACAATCAAGTTCAACACAGAAAAGCAAAAATGATACAAGTGATACCCCAATAAAAGCACACAGGGTTGTTGGGTGTGTGTAAAGCACAAGTTATGTGGGCTTCAGCCCAGTTTATGTGCAACCGCTGGAACCCAGTGGCTATGCAAAGCCCAGTGGAACTGGGTTCCAGCCCAGTTTGGCAGGTGCAGATCCCAGTTGTTATGGGCTCAGTTTATGTGCAGCCCAACAGCTCAGCTTATGCACTAGTTATGTGCACAGATGAACACAGCTATATGCACAACACATTACAGCCTATGACACCCAAAACCCACAAAAGATGAGCACAGAGAAACACAAACTCACAAAAATGACACCCAAATTCTAGCACAGAAGAGTGTTGGGTGCTATTGCTTAAGAGAGGCACAGCACTGGCAGTGCACAGTACAGGTAATGTGCAGCTCAACGCATACAAATTTTAGCACACAGGGGAGCTGGATGTTGTTGTTGTAAGAGAGATACAGCACAGCTTATGCACAGCCCAGATTGGCAGGTGCACAAGAAAATCAATAAAAAATGTGTGAGGTGCACGGGGTAAAGGGATGTGCTCACTCAAGGTGAAGCATGTGCTTGGGTTGTGTATTTGAAAAACAAGTTAGTCAGCAACATAAACTCGCTACTCACAATTCATTCACATACCACAAGATCACACATAGATTGCAGAAGCTGATTCACACACAAATTGCAGAAATTGATGCTAACACAATTGATGTCAACTCGGCCGATTGACCTCAGTTGTTAGAGATTAAGTACGCAGGAGTGCAGATATTAGCAGGGTATATAAACTTCACAGCGTTAACAGGTTAATCGGCAAATAAACCACGCTTGCACTTTACACATACCACAAGTATCAAAAGGCTACTAGCAAATGAAGTATAACAGTTTAACAATGCTAACACCAAATCGGAATCCCAACAAGTTCACTCAAGGTCACAGGATTACACACAAGTTGCAACGGATACGGGTCCAGCAACAACTTGGCTCAACAGCTCATACAAGGGTGTAGATGGCTCAACAGGGTCGAGTTGCATCAAACTTGTTATCCAAGTTATAGCTCATACTAAACAGACTTCAGTGGGCCGAGCTGAGCACAGGCAATGTAAGGTAAGGTCACGTAACACACAAGCACAAGGATTTCGGTGTGAGCAATACCTAGCAAGGTAGCCGGTTTGTTATGCATTCGAAGTAATGGCTCACGGGTAAGCTTCAAAGGTCATCATACAACCAAGCATGCTATATCATTCATTCGAGTAAGGTGGTTTGAGACACAATACCGCCGATAAACCGGGTTTAGGCAAATCCACACCGTCTGCGCCTTTTTCGCGTCTTCCTTGTGTTTGCTCGCCTGCACCACAGTACTGCTAGCTCAACAAAGCACTTCGAGATCCCAAAGATTGCACAAGTTAAAGCAAGAACATCAAAATACTAATACCGGAATTTCAAAACAAGGATTCTCAGGTATGAAGATTGGGAGAGAATGTTACAAAAGTTAACTCTTGGGATTAAGCACACAAGAATGTTGAATCAGGCAAGCAACAGTATGTAACAAGGGAGGCAATGCTTATGGGAATAGTGACTTATGCTCACAGATACAATGAGTCTCAGTGACTGAGATGTGCTCCTAGAAAAATTCATCTAGTGTATGCTTCTCCAGCTAGTACAGGGCTGATGAAATGTAATGACTTACTCTGTAACAAGCTACTTTCTACAAATGCTTAAATACGGATGCACTTTTATGAAAAGCTACATGCCAAAGTATGCTAAAACAAAGATGCAAATCTACAAATGGTTTTAATCAATTCAAACAAAGCTAACAAGTTACAATCTGAGATATGACATGAGACAATGATGTAGTTTTTATGCAAGTGAGAGAGAGTTTAAAAACATATTTACACTACAGATGATGAGAACACAAAATAAAGTGCAGTTATGCAGATGAGATTGAAAATAAAAACTTGCAGAGTATATAATGATGCAATTGTCTAAGTTACAAATGTATGGGTTTATGAGATGTAAACTAGTAACAAAGCTACAACTAAACTATAAGAAAGAAACACTAAGAGAACACAGATATGCAATTAAGATAAATTAACTATGATATGGACATAAGATGACAGAAAGATTGATGGACGTTTTAATGATAAGCTAAAAAGTTGCTCAAAAAATACTATTTGAAATGCATTATCAACGCATAAATGAAAAATGTACGTGGTATGTGCAAAAGTTATCTTTTGCAACTAAAGAAGATTGACACTACTACATCAATGCATGACATCTCGTGATTAAAAGCAAAAATTTCTTTCCTATGAAAAAAAGCAAGTGGTCGGACATATAAGACATATGTAATATTTGACATGTGGCTAATCTTTATTAGAATTCTTAGACAAGTGGCACACTCCCATTGGGCAAATGGAAGAAAATTCAAAGAGGAAGATTAGATTTTGTTGAAATCTATATATTGATGAGCTAATGGTCAACATTTTCACCATTGTAAACACTTTTCTAGCACAACACAATATGAGGAGCTAAACCCCCCCGATGGAGGAAGCCGATTTTCAGCACATGGGTGAATTTATTTATTTTTCTATTTGACTTTTGCACTAATTTATAATAGAATTAATTTGATAAAATTAGTTGTGATTCTTGGGTTATGGAATTAAGATAATCTTGGAAAAGTGTCTCGGAAAAACAAGAGTCCTTGTTATTTTGATTATTGAGCGTGTTAAACCTATGTTGTGAATGTGGAATTCTAAACCCAAACTGCCTTTTAATTTAATCTTAACAACATCCGGAGAACGCGAAACTAAGAAAAACCATAAATCAAATAGGGCAAAAGTTAAGCCAAGTGACACTCGATTAAAAGCAAAATCCAAAGACATATGTACAAGAATGAAATGGAGTGAGCTGTGGAGTTGATCTTAAAGCTTTAGGCAAAACTGATTTCTTAAAGAAAAACACAAATGTTGTTGTTTTGGTGTCGATACGACCGAATTGGTTGTTGTGACTCTAATCTAAGGTAGCAATATGTGTAAGAGTATTGTGACAGTTGGGTGAGAGCTCTAGGGTGATTGAATTCACCTCCTAATCCTATACTAAGGTAATACAATTCAAGTTCTACTCTTACACTTCCCTTGAAGGATTCAGGTGGAAATTATGCCAATTGCATTCACTAATTCTCCCCTAGTATTGGTTGTCTTCTTACAATACAACCAATCAAAGGCTAATTTGCTCAACAATTAGCTAATAATCCTAATACAATACAAAACAGTAAGAATATAAGCTTGAGAATGAATTAACTTCATATAATCATTAAGGGTTTCATCTACACCCTAGCAGAGGTGATTAGAACATCATGCAAAATACTAAGACTTCAAAATAAATTACAAATTAAAACCCTAAAACAGACTTGGTTCTTCAGATGAAGAACAACTGATTTTTATACCTAGAATTTCTTCTCTAACACTCAAAACTTACAATTAATGTGAACCCAAACCTCTTTCCTCCCTTACTTCGTCTCTGACTCCATTGATTTGATGTTGGAGAAAACCCTAGCTCCAACTATCTCTAACCTAGCTTCTAGGGTATGGAGAAGCTATGATAGAGATAACTTGAGGTAGAGTGGCGGAGCAGGTGGCTACTGGTGCGGTTGGTGATGGTGTCAGGGTAAGGAAATGGTGGAGGTGGTGAGGTGGTCTGCAACTGGTATGGGTGAAGGAGGTGGATCTCTGAAACTGTCGGGGGGAGAAGAAAGATAGAATGAAAGAGAAATGGGGTTTGGTTCGATGGGTGTAGGTATAGGCGGATGTGGTGTTGAGCGGGCACAGCAAGGATTGATGCAAGGGATGGAGCGACTGTAGGATCTAGGGTAATCCGATGCGTAGGCCGATGCGACCGTAGGATGAAAATGGCTGGAATCTAACGGCTCCGAAGGGACGGGCTTGGATCCGGGTCGTGGGTCGGGCCTTGGACTGCTCAAGTGTCTTGTAAATGGGTTGCTACTTGTTGGGTTGCAACTGATGCACGCACGGGCTTTGGCTTTTTGCTCCATAGACGCTCGTCTCCAATTTTCTGCTCTTTTGGCTCCTCAATTTCTCCGAGCTTTATTTACTACCTAAAAATACAAAATTAATTAGTACAAATATTTATTCTTGAAAACAGGGAAAATACAGAATTTGGGATAATATCTGATTTTTGAGCACAAAAGATGAGTTAAATGCCAATAAATAGATGTAGAAATATGCAATATTTGGCACTCATCAGCGAACATCGCTAAGATTGTTGCCAGGATGTTCGATCCGCAGCATGTTCATGGAGAAAAATGTTGCAAGGAGAAAGGACAACAGTACTCAAAATTGTTACAAAGGTGAAGACAACAAGGATAACACTTCAACCATCCGTTGCAAGAAGGCATGAAAGAAAAGACAACAGTTCCCCAAAGCTGTCACCAAATGTTTCAAAAAAGAAGAAAAAAAATCAGAAAAAAGCCGGCGGCCAACCCCGGCGACCATTACGAGCTGCGGCGGCAGCGGCGGCGGCAACGGCCTCAGATCTGTTCACCCTCTTCAGGGTTTCGTTCACCTACATTTGTTTTCACTCACGCACGTCAAGGGAGTCCATCACCCACGTCAGAATTCTTCGATGCTTCGAGTAACATCAAAGTTCGATGCGCAGCAAATGACCACCGTGGATTTTCTTAGGTACATCAAACTTCGATGCTCCGCGATACATAAAAATTCCATTATCGGCAACGCCGATGCAATGGTGGTACATCAACCATCGTTGCGCTGGACACACAGACCGTTGATGCTTCCTGTTACATCCATTTTCGATGCTCTGTAAAACATCAAAATCAAATTCAAAAAAAAAAAAAATGCCGGCAGCCAAGGCCGGCGGTCACAGCCGGCGGCCAGACCCGGAGGCAAAGGCCGGCGGCCATTACGAGCGGCGGCGAACCAAGCGGCGGTAGCGGCGGCCGCGGCAGACAAAGCCGGCGGCCACAAGCGAGCGGCAATCGGCGATTACTCGGCGATCAAATGGCGATTAGTCGGATGCAGCGATTAATCGTCGATTAATTGGAGTGCATGATTCGGTGCGGCGCGGTATATCTTAATTCTGTAGCCCTGTTTCAATGGAACGCGGCGCAACTTAATCCCGTAGCCCTCGGATTATTCCACCCAGTTTCTCTTGCCTTGCGGATATGTACACCCCACTAGGGCTTGGTCTAAAAACTTGTTTCGTTGATATCTTCTTCGTCTCACGTCCGAATTGGATGATTTTTGGCTCGTTGCGATCGCATTTCAGTATCCTACGACATGAAGGTAAAATTTTGCAATTGGAGAATAATATTTTTTGGGTACAATCACGTCATCAACATGTTAGAGCAAGGCGCTAACCAACCAATTTTGTTTCCTCGATAACTTCTTCTTCGTGCATCCAAACTGAGTGATTGTCGGCCCAATGAGATCGTATGTCAATTACCAAGGTCGCGAAGGCGACATTCCAATTTTCGGAGAAGGTTAAAATTTCTAGAAATGTAAAATGACAGCACCAGAAACGGTCACATTCAATCACCACCGAAAATACTCAGTCAGTTGATCGAATCTGTGCAGCCTTTTCCACATAACTATTACATCAGATCGAACTATTGTAATCCGGTTTCACAAAGAACAAATTCTGGCACGTTGATCGAACAACCAGCCTCCTTTTAATTCCTACAGTCCAGTGGGTCGAACTGTTGTAGTCCGATTTTCCCCAAAAATTGTTTCAATACAGTTTTCCTCACAACTAATTCAGTCCAGTTTTGTGCATAACTGTTGCAGTGCAGTGATAGGTGTAGAATACACCGTATTTACTATCTAGTAGTTTATGCTTTCTTTGCTATTTTTCTTGTAAATTATGTATTTTACGTGTGTTTTTGAGTTATTAGCTACTTTAGAGTCGCACGGAGGAAAAGAATAAGAAATCACTCAATTTGAGCCAAAAGGGGAAAAGGGTCATTTAGCAGGCATATGGAGCCCAGTTAAGTTAAGGGGCAACTCTATGTAGAGAAATATAAAAACAAGCCAGCTGATGTTAAGGGGTAACTACATGTTAGGGGCTGTCCACTGGGGTATCCCTTATCTAATGAGTGGGGTGGTCCTTATCACTGGGTGCAAATATCCACCCAAATCATTACAACCCTAGGTCGAGGGGATATCTCATTCATTTCATCACCTGAAATGAAAGTAAAGAACAGAGAGAAAAGGGAGAGGCGCAGCCATGGAGTGTCTCTGAAATTGAATTCAAGGTTAGTAGCAGCTGTTGCCGTTTATAGATTTTGTTCAGGTGATGGAAGATACTGGTGTAGGTTGTAAAGATTAGGGTTTCAATCGAACCAAGAGAAGGAGATGGTGGTAGTCTCTGCAATTGAAGAGTTGAAGTTACAGCAGAATGAAAGCGGGGATGAGATTGCTGTTGGGTCTTGAATCGAGATGATGGCCAGTCGATTGAAGAAATGGGTAGAGTTTGATGTGGCTGTAATCGATCGGATAATGGATCTGGAGGTGATTGAATAGTTCGCTGGAATCGACTGGGATCGAGAATCGATAATGGTGGCCGCTGTGTGAAGCTCGGTGAAATGGGTTAGAAGAAGAAGTCATGGAAGCTCAACAAGATAGAGAACTCGGGGATGATGGGTTTCGATCTGAAGACGCTGCTGTTGGTCCGAGAGCTGATATGTTTAATCAGCTGTTGTGAAGATCGGAATGGAAGAAGATCTGGTCTGTGAGCTGAGAACTGAAAAGGGTTCGATTGATGAAAAGAGCAGATGGGTTCGATGCAGATGTGGAGTTCAACAGAGTCGAGATAGGACTCGTTGTTGCTGTATGAACTAAGCTGAAATTGAGATGGGTCTTTGGCTGTGATGAAGAATCAGATGAAGAATTGAGCTCATTGAGTTGTTATGACATACAGGGGAAGGAAGGAGCTGAACATTGAATTGGAGATGGTTCTGTGTTGGTGTTACAGCAAAGGCAAGAGCTGAATATCAGATGAACAAGTGAAGCTCTGTTGTGCTTGAATTATTAGATGTATGTGCTAGGAATTGTCACAGGATTGAAGAAAAATGAGGCCTGAAATTGGCCGGGAAAGCCCTGAAATAAACAGAACTCGGCCAGTTTTCTACACCGGCGAGTCAACTCGGCGATCCCGATGACCGATCCTTATATATGACTCAGCGAGTTAGACCATTCAGCTGAGTTACCGACTGACTGGGGAGCTGACTCGGTGTCTGAATGCTATCCCGCTTGACCCTGTTGACTAACAGTTGACTGATTTGACCGTTAGTCATAACGATTGACTGACGGAATATTCCCTTACCGGTGGAGAATCTCAGGTGGCCGGCGGTGACGTTTTAGAAGCCGGATTAAGCCATAATCCCGCCCCGGCGAGCAAAAATTCCCAGAATGTTCTATGGACTTCTCTCATGGGTGTGAAGACTTGGGCTTGGAATTGGATGGAGAATTGGACTCAAATTTGGAAAGAGAAGGTGGAAGAGTTGAGAAAAGCTTGGATTTGGAAATTGAATTGCAAAAGAAAAAGGATTCTATTCCTTGGAAGATTTGGAGAATATTGAAGCCTATAAATAGAGAAGTTTTCTACAACTTCTACACCTCTCTACACACACAATTCTTTTCTTTTCTTATTCTTTGTGTGAACTCTTTAACATGAGTAATTAATTTATTGATTGAGGATGAATTCTTAGTTCTTAATATGATTTAAGTTTTTGTTTTCAATTCTATCTTGAAGTTTTTCACATGATTATCGTTTGTTTTTACTAATAGGAATGATCTTAAAGACATTCATGATTGATTGATAGATTGTTTGGGTGGCCAACTAAATTGATTTGTTAATTTGATCTAAAGCTAGTGAAAGTTAGGAGATAAGTAATCGTTTCTTGACTCTTTACATAAGTAGCAAACACGAGACCTTGCGGAGGGATTCCGTGGAGCAATTGTGTGTAGAAACAACGTTAGCAAGTAGACCTTGATCTAAGAGTCTAACTACTAATATTAACCTAATAAGTTCATAAATCTTAATGCGTTTATTTAAATTACATCTAGAGTGAGCTACTACTAGGTGGTTTGGTAAATAGAATCCGGTAGTCGAGAACTTCCGTGTCCTAGGTGATACAAGGGATTTAGGGGTTTAGCACCGAGCTAGGCTTTGCTTTACCTACGGTTGGTGATAATGTGTGACTAATAACAAGTAGAAAAGAACATAACTTGATTCATTGTTTTGCAACGAAGAAGGATTCCTTGATCTTATCTCTCTTATTGCTTTCAACTTTATCTTTTAATTGCTTTGTTTATTTTCTTTTTGCTTTTTTACACCCCCCTTTCGTGACAAATTTTACAACTAGAATCTCGTGCTCCTCGTGGGATCGACCTTGACTACCCTATATTACTTGTTAATTAGGTAGTAAAGTATTAATTTATTTGATTGCACCTACGACACGCATCATGCAGCTGATCACATCTGCTGAAATACAGTTCCGTGGCAACTGTCTTCGATCCAGCTTGGACTTAACTGGTGCATTCCAATCCCACAGACAAATCAATTACTAAGTCGAGACGAGACGCTAAGGCAACTATACTAATCATCGTCGCTGGAAAACACCGACATAGCCAGTGGGCATCCTAATCACTTCGTAAGCGAAGTCGCAATAACATTTTCAATAAGGTAAGTATACAATTTACATATTTTTGCATCTTTTCATATATTCTTGCATACTGTTGTTCAGTAAGACACCTTTAATGTGGCAAGCATCTTCTCACGAGGGGATGCACACATTTCAATTTTGCGCGCATCTCGAATAGTGGAATTGGCCCCCCGCGCGAATTCCAGATATCGACATATTCAAAATCCCATGCGCGAGCAAAATGCAACAAGGCAGTGCACCCTTGTGCAAGCATTGAGCAACATGACAATTACTATCTCCCGGGGGCGAGTTACATATCACTTCAACATGACTGACCATCACTTGGGGGCGAGATATGTAACACCTCATGGTCTAAAATTACTCTTTTGGGGCAAGCTGTGTAACACTTCATACGCTTTGGGGCAAGTTACATAACACCTAATTGCAATGCGGAATTAAGCTTAAAATCGAAACTTGTGTAACCCAAACTTCTTAGTCCTCCAACGAGTTGCGGGATTAAGAGGGGCGAGCGTACACTCTACTATTTTTACGCAATTTTTACAATCGGTAATGTTAAACTACTATAGTTATGTTGATTGAATTATTGTACTCCCGTTCAAAAGCAATCTCTTTGCTCTCGGTTGGACGCGATCGATGCGGTCCGGTTTGCCTATGAATTACAGACTCGGTTGGACGAATCCCGATGCGATCTGGTTGCACTCGGTTGGACGAATCGATGCCGTCTAGTTTTATTTGTAACGGTTACACCTAGGTTTATCGAACTATTTAAATCCAGTCCCTCAGCCATTGCTATCGAACCAGTGATCGAAGCTGCTGCTGGTCGGCTACATCAGATCATTCTTGCAAACCAGCGTCGAAAGCTGTCTGCAGTCGGCCTCAGTTCAAAATTCTGCTGACCAATTGTCGCGGCTCGCTGCGGTGAAAATCGTCGTTCTGCGGTCCGATTTGCCCGCGGCTCTGCGGTGTTGCTAGATCGTTCTGTCAATCCGGTACGCCATAGGCATGCTGGTTCAACTTTGCTACATCATGCTTACTGCTGAAGCAGTGATCGAAAACTGCTACAATCGGCTATGTTCGCATCTCCGCAATCCGGTGATCGCCTGCTTTGCGATGCGGTTCTTCTCGTTCTTCGTTGCTGATCCAGTGATCGAGCTATCTTGTAGTCCAGCTTCTGTTCGCAACTTTCGCAGATCCAGTGATCGCGGCATTGCCGATGCGGTTTGCTCGTCACTCTGCTGATCCAGTCGATCGCGAATTGCTTTGCACGATCGATTTTGCTCGTCACACACTGAAGTCCAAATTGATCGCAGCTCCGCAGTCTGATTTTGCTCGTCGCTCTGCAGCCCACTGATCACAATTGTCACGGATCGACTTCACTCAATGTTGTTACCGCTCATTTCCAACATCACTCTACTCCATTGTCAAGCTTCCGTTGCATCACTTCAGTCTTGTTTTTTACAGCACTTGGGGCGACTTGATTACGATCTCCACAATCAACGAAGGCGTTTCTATTTACGCTTCAGCAACATAAATTTACTCTTGGGGGCGTCTTGATTTCCGCAAACAACAAGGGAAGTTCGCCAATCACCTCAATATCAATAGTCCACACTTGGGGGCGAGTTTTATCATTGACTAAGGAACACGAAATTTTCTTAACCCCCAACAAGTTGGAGGTTAAGAGGGGCGATGTTTGTACCATAAGTAAAAATACCACTTAATGGGCCAAATTGATACTTGAATCATGTTTTGGTCCTCATCCAAGCCCACTAACCAGTCAACCAAGGCAGCCCACCAGTCTGCACAGACCGGTCAATGGTCAAAGTCGGTCAACTATCAAAGTCAACTTCTGGTCAAGGTCAATGGTCAAAGTCGGTCAACTATCAAAGTCAACTTCCGGTCAAGGTCAATGGTCAACGGTCGGTCAACAGTCAAAGTCAACTGTCGGTCAACTATCGAAGACAGTCGCACCCCTAGCCAATTTTCAGTCTTGTAGCCAGCAATGCTGCTAACCAATTCCCAGCCAAAAACTCTTCTTATTTCGCCAACCGGTCTCCAACCATCTTTGCCCGGCCGGCCTCCATCCACACCGCCAGACCATCATGCATCGTCAACCATCAAGCGTCTCTACCCATGCAGCCAGCCTCCACCCATACTGCCAACCAGTTTTCTACCCATGCAGCCAGCCTCCACCCATACTTCCAGCCAGTTTTCTACCCAGTTTTCTACCCATGCAGCCAGCCTCCACCCATACTGGCAACCTTAAAATTTTAGCTTGGAATTGCCAAGGTCTAGGTCCTCCACATACTAGACAACAATTGCAAAAAACTCATCCATTTTCAGGTCCTAAATATCTTATTTTTATCTGAAACAAAACAATATCATACTTTTGTAGAAAAAACCATGCATTTATCTATGTTTTATAATCATATCTGTCAAGATCCTATTGGTAGAGCAGGAGGTCTTGTCCTTGCCTGGGATAAGACTGTCAAACTTAGGGTGCTTCAAAAGGATGATAATCAGATAAATTGTAGTGTCCGGATGTTAGGACTAGCTCTGAATGGATTCTAACTTGTATGTATGGTAGTCCTTACAAAGACCATAGGAAATATGATTCTTGGAACCTTGTCAATCAGATGGGAATTTCCATGGATCTCCCTTAGCTTATCCTAGGAGACCTTAATGGTATTTTAAACCACAATGAAAAAAGAGGTGGAAACCCTGCTAGTGATACTGAAATTAGAAAATTTTCCTCTATGTTTAATAACATTGGTCTAAAGGACATATGATATATAGGATTTCCTTTCACTTGGTCCAATCACCAAGATGGAGATAATATCATAGAGGAAAGACTTGATAGGGGAATGACCAACGGATCCTGAATCTCTCAATTCCCCAATGCTAGTCTGAGACGCCTTAATCATGGTGGCTCTGACCACTGCTCTATCCTTCTGGATACTAGCATAACCTGTCAAGATGGTCACAGACCCTTTAAGTTTTTTGAGATTTTTCAGAAAGAACAAGCCTGTAGAGATATAATTGCTTCCTCCTGGGACACCAATAAAAAGACTTGTCATTGTTAGAAAAAGGGAAGTTAGAAGGGAAGTTGGAACAGGGTAGGCTTTGGTAACATTAAAAATAACCTGAATAATATGAATAAAAAGTTAGATCAAATCATGTCCAACCCTGGGGTTAGACTAAATGATAGAAATCTTCTTGATACCAAGGCTAACATCTAAAAACTTCATGACTATGAAGAGGAACTTTGGAAGGTCAAAGGTAGAGAAAACACTATTCATCTAGGTGATAAGAATACTCACTATTTCCATCAAAATGCCATAATTAGACAGAGAAGGAACATATAATGGGTCTTTATGACCACAATAACCTTTAGGTTGAAGGTAGAGATAAGATTGCTAACTGCCTTAATACTTACTTTGAATCTCTTCTTACAACCACTAGGCCAGTAATAAATCATGATATAATCAACTTAGTTCCTACCTCTATAACTGACTTTGATAACTTGAAACTCATGGAGTCCACCTCTGAGCTTGAAATCCATGATGCCCTCTTTGGGATGCCTCCCAACTCTAGCCCAGGTCCTGATGGATTTCCTTCTTGCTTCTTCCAAAAGAATTGGAATACTGTAAAGAAAGACATCATTGAGACTTTCCAAGCTTTCTTTAGAAGTGGTCATATGTTATCTCAATTAAATCAAACACATATCTCCCTTATACCCAAAATCCATCATCCTCGGGGCCATAGTGACTACAGACCTATTAGCTTGTGTAACATTGTTTATAAAATTATCTCTAAAGTAATTGCCAATAGGATTAAGCCTTTCCTGGATAAACTGATTTCACCCTATCAATCTTCTTTTGTCAAGCAAAGACTTATCTCTAACAACATTCTTGTTGCTCATGAGATAATCCATGCAATGAGGAAGAAAAGAAAAGGCATGAAGGATTTCATGGGCCTAAAAATAGACATGTCAAAGCATTTGATAGGGTTGAATGGGACTTTACAGAAGCCCATTCTGCGCAAAATGGGCTTCTGTAAATCTTGGTGTTCACTCATCTACCAATGTATAAGTACTAGTCATTCCTCTATTCTTGCGAATGGGGTCCCTTTTAATTCCTTTAAACTTACTAGAGGGTTAAGACAAGGAGACCCTTTGTCTCCCTATCTGTTCATTTTATGTATGGAATCTTTCTCGAGAACTCTATCCAATGCTGAACAGAAAGATCTTATTATGGGTTTCAAGATCAATAGAAACTTCCCTTCTATACATCATCTCCTTTTTGCAGATAACTGTCTCATCTTTGCTAAATCCACCATAAGGAATAGTAGAAATCTGTTGACTCTATTAGAAGATTATGGGAAAACTTCTGGTCAAATGATTAATTATTTCAAATATGGTATTTTATTTACTCCCGATATTCAAAACAGCTTAGGCAGGGATATCATAGATATTCTTAAAGTTAAGAAAATTAGATTGAATGATAGATACCTAGGAGGACCTCTCTTTACCAATAAATCTAAAATTCAATGCTTTCATAATCTGTCTGAGAACATGGGAAATATACTCAAAGGTTGGAAATGTGAATCCATGTCACCTCCTGGTAGAGAAGTCATGGATAAATCTGTGCTTGAATCCCTTCCTGTTTATACCATGTCTACCTTCATTCTGCCTAAAACTACCATCAATAGAATAAATAGCACCATAAGAGACTTCTAGTGGGGGAAACTAGGCCCGAAAAAGGTTTATACCCTAGAGGTTGGAGGGAGCTTTGTAAGAGTAAAGAAAAAGGGGGAAACGGTTTAAAAAAACTTGACTTAATGAATCTCTCTCTGATTGCTAAAAAAGGCTGGAGGTTATTCCACCAACCTAATTTTATTTTTACTAAGACTATGAAAGGGAAGTATTTCCATAATTCCAACCCTTTCCATGCTACTTGTAATGATGGCTCTTCTTGGGATTAGAAACGTGTCCACCAAGGTTTGATGATTCTTAAAGATTATAGTGTCTGGCAGATAGTAATGGTAATTCATTTCACATTTGGAAGGATAGGTGGATCATAGACAACTCTGTAAAACCTCTTAAATTAGACAATACTGATAGGGAGCATAATCTTAGTATGGTGAGTGACTTAATGACATAAACATGTTGGAATATTGAGTTCCTAAATGACCTCTTTGATTGGGATACTGTCTGTCAAATTCTTATGATAACTCCTAACAGAGATGCTGACGACACTCTGAGATGGTTAGATAACCCCCAAGGAAACTTTAGAAGAAAATCCTTATATGATTTGCTGGATAAGAAAAGTTCTCAGCTGACTGATCAATTAGCTAGGTGGATTTGGGATCTGAAAGTCATACCTAGAGTCAAGTTTTTCATCTGGAAGATGAAAAAAAACATTCTGCCTTATAGTGCCCACCATGCTAGATTTGCCAGACACATAGATCCTATTTGTCAGCTTTGTAAGGAATATCCTAAAACTGGCGAACATGCTCTTATGAAATGTAACTTTTCCAGAGTTGTTTGGGCCCATTGTTCCCTGAATCTTGGCAACTCTAGCTCTAGTTATAATAGATTAGCTGACTGGTAATCTAGATGGTTTTCCAGGGACAACAGCAGAACTCAGTGGGGAACCTGGGCTGACCTTTGTGCTACCATATGCTGGTTTATTTGGAAAGCCAGGTGTGATATGGTCTTTAAAAACATTGTCCCTTGTCCTAGGCAAACAAGCAACTTAATAATAAGTCACCTCACTGAAACTAAGAGACTCCTTCAATTTGAAAGTAACAAAATGCCTATAGGTAGCTATGAAGCTATTAATCAAACACTGATAAGGAAAATTTCTTTGCTTTCTTGTCATTATATAATGATATTACAGGTCTAACAGGATTGGATGTATGCATTCTAGGTCCAACAGGGGAAACCATTGGCAGAAGAGTCAGAGGTACTAGAAGTCATGGAAGGGAAGAAGGTTAATGCACAACATCTCAAGATGCTCTAGACTGGGACCCCCAACTACGCCGCAAGTCATTCACTCTCCTGGAAAGCAATCAAGCTATTATTAAAGCTCTCCAGGGTAGAACTAGAAGCACCAGCTGGAGGACTAATACTCAAGTGGACTAACTTATTTTGTGTTTAAACAACTCTGAAACAGTATGCTGTAAAACCTTTAAAAAGGGCTCTATGCCTGACCTCCTAAGACTATCTACTATTGGAGTAAGGTCTCAAAGTCCTTAATTGTTGGTGGCACCCTATCTTTCACAACTTTTTCAGTAATACTTTTCTTTATGAAAAAAAAAGAAAGATCCTATAGCTATAAAGTTCATACTTTTGATGCCAATGCACTAGAACATGACCCACACAACTATATCATCTTATTTTGTGTTCAGTGCTCGGCCTATAAGTACAATATACAAATGCGCGTTTGTTTCATATCTAGGAAGAATAGTTATCTTGAGCTTATGTATGTTGTACTCTTTGTCGGCTAAAATTAGAATGTTGGAGGAAACTATAAAAAAAATATGTTCATCGGCATCACTGTTTTATTGGGGAAGACGTTTAGGGTTTTAAGAGGAAATTATAAGGCTGAGTTTAGTGGAGAAGGGAAGTAGGAAAATGTAGACATAAAACTGTGGCTAAAGATGAAATTCCATTTCTTTTGGTCCAACTTAATGGCTTTTAGATGTATGCTACCTCTAAAGAAATGATGTAGATGCTTTGAACGTTATTGGGAAAGACATTTACGATTTTATTTGTTAGATTGGAAGACGTTTGACTAGTTATCGTTTTTTTGGTCTTTTTGACCAATTTTGTGAAATTTTTAATGCTACCTTCTAAACAGCTTAAAGTTGCATTAGGTACAAACTTTTTGTGTGGCCCGTAAAATATATTTGCACCTTGTATCGCCTCTCCCATCCCATGTAATTTTAGTTGCGCTCGTTCAAAAATGAAAAATGATAGAAAAAACGGTCGGTCTTGATTTGATTTGCTAATAAATAAATCTACTGATTAGCAACTAAGGAACAATCATAAAATAATACAGGAGAATAAATTTTTTTCTCGATGCTTGGAATCATTTTTCAAGAAAAATTCATTGGCAAATAAAAGGCACATGTAGTGCTTCTAAAGATACTTTACCTTGTCTATCCTTTGGTTTTGTTGGAAGATTATGCGAAGTCCAAATGCTTAACTGCCATTTCTCCCATACAATCTGGAGTTACTTCATCAATGGCTATAGCATAGGATGGGTTCAAGCAGGCAATCTTCTACAACAATTACAAGCGTGGAAGTTTAGAAGAGGCATACATAAAGGGAGAAAGCTCTGGCCTCTTATAATATTTGCAATTTGCTGGGCTTTATGGAATGAAAGAAATCGCAGGGTCATGGCTAGGAAATGACCACAAGGAGCTAAGGAAGTTATTGTTGAAATCAAAATTTTGCTTTTTATTTGGGGAGGCAAAGATATTTTCAGAACTATTTTTTTTTTGGTGAACTTGTCACTCACTGGAAAGTAGATATAGATAGTCGATAATTTTTATACATTGCTAAAATGGGGGTCTCTTGAGCCTTGCTACATTTTCTTTTATATAATCTCAACCGTTTAAGTCCAAATAAAAAAAATAAAAATAGAGTAGTCCAAAGTATTCCTATAAAATTGGACGAAGGGGCTAGTTTGGTATAGAACTCATGTGACAGTCGATCAAAAAATAAAAATAGAACTCATGTGACATTTAAGGCGGTTGAGAATTTATTTGGCGAAGTCCTAAATATACTTGGCCTTTGTGCTCCTTTATCACGGGGGCAAGTCCAAGCATAAGGCCTAGCCACCTAGAACAAAAGAAGATCGGATGATTTCCAGAATTCCCAATTTCCCATTCTTTTATCTAAGATGTGATGTTTGCGTGGTAGAGAAGTAGATGCATGACATAAATCCGGGGTATGGTCAGACATACGCTCGTTACAGCACAGCCTAGGGATGCATCATGCACAGACTGCGCTTTGCACAAGGTACAATTGATCCAATAACCGTTCAGTTAGTGTATACTTTGCATGCTTTGTCCAGTACATCAGTATATATTTTTATTTTTATTTTATATATTTTCATGCTCTCTAATTCTTTTGCCTTTTAAAAGCAAAATCCTCTAATGCCATGAACAAAAGACGTGATTATCACATTCCGTCATTCGATTAGTTGTGCTTGTATTCAACACTCACCCTATAAATATACTACAAATGTGTTTTTCTTTCATATCTACGAAATAGACTAGTTATTTGGAGCTAATATTTGTTGTATACTCTTTCTTTGTCACTTACAAAATTAGGATGTTGGAGGAAACCGTGAAGAAAGGTCTTCATCAGCATGACTTTTTATTGGGTAAGTTATTGAAGAATTTATTCATACAAACCCAAGTCCACTGATCAGCTATGGTTTTTGAGTTGCTGGTAGTTGGTAATGCTACCTTTTAAAGAGGAACCTATCACTTTAAAGTTTGTATGAGATATTTTTATGTGGGCTGCGAAATATTTGCACCTCCATGCTATAGGTATTACCTCCACATGTCGGTGTTTGTTTTTCTTATAAATGTAATCTTAGTTGAAAGCACTTATTTGATTTGCCGAAAAGTAAGTGTACTGGTTAGAGATAAATGAACGACCAAAAAATGATAAAAAGAATTTGCTACTTAGAAAGATATTTCTAAACATCGTTAAGAAAAATTTATGAACAATACTTGCACACTCAAAACTATTTCTAAAATGTAAAGGTTAAAGTTAAATGGTAAATTCAATTTTTCGGATCAAGTGCTTCATATTCCGGCAAGGAAAGGATGAATAACAGTGACGAATTCCGAGGAGGCGAGTTAATTGGCCCATGGCGGGGATCAGTCGGAGGAGGGAGCAGGTGAATAGGTGATTCAGTTTATGTAGAATTTATTGGCCTTTGTGCTGTTTTTTTATATAATGGGTCGGGGATCTGCACAAATGGAAGCTTTTACGCGACTGTAATTCTGGACGGACTATAATTTTGAGCCGTCAAACATGAACCTACGCATGGAAGTCTAGCTCGTCAACCATCCTTTCGGTTCACCGGTTTGTTTTTTTTCATTTTTTTTAAATAGAAACCTATAACAACACTTATAAGTGTTGTTGAAGTAAAAATATATAATGTTGGAAAAATGAGGTTGGGGGGATTCGATCCAGCCCTCTTTGCATGGAAGTCTAGCTCATCAACCATCCTTTCGATTCAATAAGTTTTGATTTTTTTCATTTTTTTTAAATAGAAACCGATAACAACACTTATAAGTGTTGTTGAAGTAAAAATGTATAATGTCGGAAAAAATGAGGTTGGGGGATTCGATCCTGAGCCTCGGGCATGGAAATATACACCCTAACCATCCTACACTATCACGAGGTTAAACCAAGTTTGTGGTTCTTTAATACACTAACTTTATGACAACTCTTCATAAGTGTTGTAAAACAAAATGTAATGCCAAAAATAATGCTCGGTGGACTGGCGGCGCAACAAATGTGAAGCCTTCTCACGAAAATTACTTATTTCCGATAAGGGTAGTCTGGTCATTTTCATAGTCTCCATAATGTTTATTGCACTAATTTCCATCAAGGGTAATATGGTCATTTTCACATTCTAAAATATTTACTTTACCTATTTCTGATAAGGGTAGTCTTGTCATTTTTCACAGTCTCCATAATATTTATTGCACTTATTTTCATTAAGGGTAATATGGTCATTTTCACATTTTATAATATTTACTTTACCTATTTCCTATAAGGGTAGTCTGGTCATTTTCGCAGTCTCCATAATATTTATTGCACTTATTTCCATCAAGGGTAATATGGTCATTTTCAAAGTGTAATATTTATATTACTTATTTCTGATAAGGGTAGTCTGGTCATTATTAAAGTTTCGATAATATTTATTGCACTTATTTTCACTAAGGGTAATATGGTCATTTTCATAGTCTGTAATATTTTCTTTACTTATTTTCGATAAGGGTAGTCTGGTTATTCTTTGAACCTGTGATGTTCAAATCTGATAAATTTCATTTTCAGTTCATCTGAATGAGAAACTCAGGTCCAACTCTAGTAATCTTTGGACCTGTGATGTTCAAATCTGATAAATTTCATCTTCGCTTGCATGCCGCAAATGGATGCTCATACTTCCTATCAAGTTATAAAGGGTAATATGGTTATTTTCACATTCTATAATATTTACTTTACCTATTTATTACACTTATTCCCATCTGAACGAGAAACTCTGGCCTAACTATAGTAATATTTGAACATGTGATGTTCAATTCTGATAAATTTCATTTTATGTTCATCCGAACGAGAAACTCAAGAATAGGCCTTGGTTAAGGTTTCAGGAAATATTCCGAAGGAATATTACATGTAAATGGATGGATTCATCGTTCTTACCAAGTTTCCGACTTACAATAGTCCACTCATGCATACAATATGCCAGAATAGGGCTTGTTTAAGGTTTTAGGAAATATTAGAAGGAATCTTACCTATAAATGGATGAATTCATCGTTCTTACCAACTTTCCGGCTTATAATGGTTTACTCGGGCCGGTTTCAATCTCGTAGTCGGAGTTATGCATACAGTATACCAAAATAGGTTTTGTTTAAAGTTTCGGGGAATATTTCGAAGGAATCATACATGTAAATGGATGGATTCATCGTTCTTACCAAGTTTCCGACTTCCAATAGTCCACTCATGCATACAATATGCCAGAATAGGGCTTGTTTAAGGTTTCAGGAAATATTCTAAAGGAATCTTACCTATAAATGGATGAATTCATCGTTCTTACCAACTTTCCGGCTTATAATGGTTCACTCAGGGTAGTCAACTCGCGGCCATGTTCAATTTTGGAGCCTGATTTGCATATAATATGCAAAAATAAGGTTTGTTTAAGGTTTCGTAGAATATTTCGAAGGAATCTTACCTGTAAATGGATGGTTTCTTCGTTGTTACCAATTTCTGACTTAGAGTAGTCAACTTACGGCCAGGTTTCGATCTCGGAACCTGGTATGCATACAATATGCAGAAATTAGGTTTATTTAAGGTTTCGTAGAATATTTCGAAGGAATCTTACCTGTAAATGGATGGATTCATCGTTCTTACCAAGTTTCTGACTTAGAGTAGTAACGGCAGCCGTGTTTCAATTTCGGAGCCTGAATTGCATATAATATACATAAATAGGGTTTGTTTAAGGTTTCGTTGAATATTTTGAAGGAATCTTACCTGTAAGTGGATGGATTCGTCGTTTTTACCAAGTTTCTGACTTATAGTAGTCCACTCCCGGCCAGGTTTCGATCTCGGATCATGGTATGCATACAATATGCATAAATAAGGTTTGTTCAAGGTTTCGTAGAATATTGTAAAGGAATCTTACATGTAAATGGATGGATTCGTCGTTCTTACCAAGTTTTTGACTTATATTAGTCAACTCGCGGCAAGGTTTCAATTTCGTAGCCTGAATTGCATACAATATCCATAAATAGGGTTTGTTTAAGGTTTCGTTGAATATTTTGAAGGAATCTTACCTGTAAGTGGATGGATTCGTCGTTTTTACCAAGTTTCTGACTTATAGTAGTCCACTCCCGGCCAGGTTTCGATCTCGGATCATGGTATGCATACAATATGCAGAAATAAGGTTTGTTCAAGGTTTCGTAGAATATTGTAAAGGAATCTTACATGTAAATGGATGGATTCGTCGTTCTTACCAAGTTTTTGACTTATATTAGTCAACTCGCGGCAAGGTTTCGATCTCTGAGCCTGGTTTGCATACAATATGCATAAATATGGTTTGTTTAAGGTTTCGTAGAATATTTCGAAGGAATCTTACCTGTAAATGGATGGATTCTTCGTTTTTACATAGTTTCTGACTTAGAGTAGTCAAATTCGATGATGTATCGTGCTAAGTTTCAAGTCAGAACCCTTTCAGAGCTTCTTGGTTCATAGTTTGTATGTTGTTATACCACATTTGAAGTTCGGATCTACACTAAGTTTCATTATCATCAATTTCGATGATGTATCATGCTAAGTTTGAAGTCAGAACCCTTTCAGAGCTTCGTGGTTCATAGATTGTATGCCATTATACCAAGTTTAATGTTCGAATCGACATTGAGCTTCATATTTATCGATTTTGATGATGTATCATGCTAAGTTTGAAGTCGGAACCCTTTCAGAGCTTCTTGGTTCATAGTTTGTATGTTGTTATACCACATTTGAAGTTCGGATCTACACTAAGTTTCATTATCATCAATTTCGATGATGTATCATGCTAAGTTTGAAGTCAGAACCCTTTCAGAGCTTCGTGGTTCATAGATTGTATGCCATTATACCAAGCTTAATGTTCGAATCGACATTGAGCTTCATATTTATCGATTTTGATGATGTGTCATGCTAAGTTTGAAGTCGGAACCCTCTCAGAGCTTCTTGGTTCATAGTTTGTATGTCGTAATACCACATTTGAAGTTTAAATTGACATTGAGCTTCATATTTATCGATTTCGATGATGTATCATGCCACTAATGTGAACTAAAGCTACTTCATGACCTGTATGACTAGTCGAAATTACTTCATGACCAATGTAACTAGTTTAAATATAAACCGGAATCACAAAGAGAAAGCACAAAAGCACAAAGAAACACAACAATTATCGAATTCATTTCTTATTTTTCAGCTTCATTCTTATACATTTTTTGGATTTTTTATATCAAAATGTCGATAACAATGTCCTTAATTTATTAATATTTTTTTTGAATTTTTTTTCTTGTCGAAGGTTGATAATAAAACCGAATACATGAGCTCGCATTAGCACACAAAGAAACACATTTTTCTCAATCCGCATGAACATCCTAAATACAATCTCAACCGTCAAGATCTTTTGTTAATCCGTGTGAGTCTCCCATATACAATCTCAACCGCCCATCATTTTAATTCGGATTCATTTTTTTTCCGAAGAATGTCAAACCCTCGACCACTCAAACCCAATTCCTATCTCTTCACCAATCACCGCCGCCAAGAACACCTCTCCACATGTGACCGCGGCACTCCATCACCACCGTTGCCGATCCCTCTTCTTCATCATCTTCTCTCCATCTCTCTTTAGCTTCCCCTTTTCTCTCTCTCTATACCTTCTACTTTGAAACTCATTTTCTCCTTTTCTTAATTTCTCTTCTTTCTTTTTCTCTGCTCTTCTTCTGTTGAAGATCGAGAAGTAAAATTGAGGTATGGCTTGAGTAAAACTAAATCGTATAAAAGAAGGAGTTAGTGTTTCTGCTAATTATGAAGAAGAAGATTGAGCCGCTGTCATGAATCGAGAACTAGGTTTTCTCTGTGAATCGTTAATTGAGAAATTAAACACGGGTTTGGTGAAGATGAGTTAAGATCAGATTTGAGTTTGGTTTGATTTTGGTGGTGTTTTCGAATGGCGGGTAGAGAGATGGACGAGAGGTTGCAGGCTGATGAAGAATCAGAGGAAAAGAATTTGAGAATTTGAGGAGTGAGGGTTTGAGAATAAATTGAGGGTTTCTCTCAATTTGATTGTTGGTGTAGCCAAGAACGTAAAAATCTAGGGTTTGATTGAGATAGAGACGGTGGATTGATGGAGTTGCAGATGGTGATTTAATGGAGTCTATAACTGTTGATTGAAGCAGATTGGATCTGAGACTGAAGAGGAGATTAAATCGAGAACTCGGTTGAAGAAGGTGGAGTTGGTTGTTGCTTATGGCGAGAAGGAGTTGAAATGATTTGTATGGGTTAGTGCTTGAATGAATTCGAGCTCATGAATTGAACCTAGATAGAAGATATGGTAGTGGATTTGATTGCGAATATGGTGCGAGGAGAAACTAAGATGGATGTTGAATAATTGAAGTCTGAATTCATGATTAATGGTTGTTGTTGATGTTCAAGTGGTGATTTGGAGACATGGGTTGGATCTATAACTCAAATTTGAATAAAGAAATTGATAGCAATGGGTTCATGGCGGAGAATGAGATTCAAGGTTGGAGATGGTTACGGTGTTGTAATGATGGGTTCGGATTATGCTGGTTGAAAAGCAAATGATATGAATTAGAGCTGGTGATAATTAGGAGGGGCTTGTATTCGAGTGGTTGCTGATATAAGAACAAGGAGATGGCTGCTGAAATTTTTGTTGCAGGAATGGGTGAGTATGAATGACTGAATGTGTGTGTGTTCGATTATTGGAACCATACCATATGTCAAACCCCATCTGTCAATGTTTTTGCTATCTTAATCCTACATACGCTTGGACTATTTTAATTTTTTAGGTCCCCAGTTAAGATAATTTTCATGGCATCTAGTGTGTAGATTAATTATTCATATTAAGTTAGGTTAAAAATTAGGGGGAAAGTATGTAGATTCAAGTAGTTTCGATTGATTTTAGAACTGGTCGTGGTTGCTAAGGCTTATATTAAATCGATTTTTTCATTAGATCCAAAAAATTGCCTTTCAGCAAGAAGTTGATATTTCCCTGTTTGATATTATGTGCATCTGACTTAAAGCCGAAACCTTGTTTGTTCTCATTTATTTGCTTCTTAGACTTAATTATGAAAATTTGTCGCTTGAAAAATGGGTTTGATTTATCTTGAGAAATTTATGTAATTTGATGGGAATTTTTAGTTTTATCTCGTGCTTTCGTACAAATGATGGTGTTTATATGTTGAGTCATTAAATGAAATCGGAGCTAAATCGATTTCGGGGTTGCTAATTCGATTGCAAATTTATGCAGTCATTCAATTTTGAATGAGGGAGCCTTGGTTTATGAGGGTTACGGGGTGTTAATCAAATGACAGTTGTAGTGTGTGGTGTTGCACGATTTGTTGTAATGAAATGTTTGAAGTTGTCTTCGGATGAAAGCCTGCTAATGAGTATGTTTTATTTATATTTAAAAGGTTGAGAAGAATGGTATCTCGCTGCAATTGAAGAATTTTTGTTGCTGTTGCTGCTAGAAATCAAGTAAAATTCTCATAGGCGATGAATTACAATTGCATGCGATGGTCCAAAGCAAGGTAACATTCAAGGAAGTATGTATGGGTCCTTTTCTTTTAGTTTTAATGATATCTTTAAATTCAGCCGTTCGGATGCGATGAAATTTTAGTATGTTGTGTTTCGTTAATTCATAATGATACAATAAAAATTGCATGATGATCAGGTCCTGTTTACTACTGCTAAGATTGCATAATCTATTACTACGTTCTGCAAAATTTATATCCTGAACAGCCTATTCGCAATGGGTGCGTCTTATTATCCATATATCGGATGAAGCTAAATTTTTAACTTCTTGTTTCTCTATATGTAAGAAACTTAATGTAAAAATTTCAGGAATTTATGATAAGTTTAGCTTCCCCAAAGTGTGGTATAATCGTAACTGAATTCTGTGTGTTAGATGCTTTAAAGCATCCATGTTGAAGTGTGTATATATTTTTAAGGAACCGTTAGAATCAAGTGAAATTTGGATATGTTATGCTTGGACATGTCAGGAAATCTCAGTTAAATTTTAAGGGCAATCCGCCAAGGGAAAGTGGTAGCAAGTGTGGTAGTATAGAGTACTTTTTCAATTTTTTAAATTGGTTGTGAACTGGTGCAAGTATTATTTGGATGTGTATGGTGCTGCTTAACCGAGTTGGTGGTATTCTGGGTGATGCATGAAGGTAGAACACAACTGATATTATGAGATGTTTACTGCAGCAACAATGATGAATGGAGGTTCTTGCTTTCTAGACTGAGAACAAAGGCAGCAGCAACAGCAGGTGAAAACGGTGATGCTACTATGTGGTATTCTTTCAGAGAAGTGGATTTGTGGTTGTAGGCAATGGAGAAGGGTGTTGCACTGATCTTTGTTATTTGTCGCCCGGGGAGTATGTTGATTTGCGGATTTGAGAATGGAGCTGGTGGTGAACTGATTTGGGTCTAAATCGAAGCTGTGTTGAGACTGGGAAGACTTTAATTAGTTATTGGTGAGATTATAATCTTTGGTTCAGTTAAGTTGAATTGTTGATATTCTAATTATTGTTGTTGATTTGTTATTTATTTGATTTTTTTTTTATGTATAGGACGATGCAGCTAAGCCAGGACAAGGCGCACGTATCGGTACTGGTGGTGCTGCTGGTGCCACTCCTAGTGAAGCTAGCTCCTGCTGCTACTGCCCGTACTTAAGGATCAAATATCGGGTTTTGATGAGTTCTACTCTGACATGGCCATTTATATCGATGTATTTTGGTAGATCCTTAACTCCGATATTTGATCCTTGCAATAAAATAGAAGAATGGTGCTGATATGCAGGGAATGGTACATGGTGCTAGAGCTATAGTTGGGAATGAAAACGCTAAATGGCCTGAGCTGCTGAAATTGTAGCTGAAATGTACCCTTAGGAAAATGAATGTGGAGGATGCAAAAGGCTAAGTCATGCTCAGTTTTGAGAAAGGACAAGAAATTGGTTTGATTCTTAATTGAAAGAAGAAGCTAAGTGCTCTGCCATGGGTATGGGTTGCAGGAATTGGAAAAGATTATTGGTACAAGTCATGGCAAGATGGGTTGGTCTGTGGCATTTTTTCCGAGACTTATTTTCAGTTCGTTGTGGTCCTGATGCTATCATTTTCTTTTCTTTCGTTGCGCAACACACTTTCATTCAATGTGATGTGAAGTTAGATAGGTAATGTAATTTGAGTGGCAGGTCTTGAATGAATGTAGATATGTTATACTGACAGGTTAATATAAAATTATGAATGTGAAATGCTTTCGGCAATTCGGTTTCAGCTATAAATTTTTTTTTCAAAATATTTTTATGCACACAAAAACTGGGAGGCTAGTCGGTTGTTTTTATGTATCCTTTTCCAAGAAAAAAAAAAGTTCTACTACCCACAACAATCATTGTAAAATAAAATCTTGCTACATCATCAGGAGTTGTTCAGGATAGTTATACAACTCAATGAAGTGTTGTGACAGCAGTATTCACAATACTAATAGATGTTGTCTTCCAGTTTTCAACTACACAAGCCAAATATTGTGAAATAGTTTCTTTACAACATAACTATGTGTTGTCCAAGATAGTTCGACAGCTCATACAAGAGTCGTGCAAATCTTATTCATAATACTAGTAATTGTTGTTACATATGTTTTCACGATATCCCGCTTGTGTCGTTCAAGATTGTCCTACAACACAAGCAAGAGTGGTGTTAGGCTTTCAAAAAATATCGAAAGAGAATCACAACTACGGAAAAATATTGTCGAACCATGAATCACATCACTCTTTACAACACTTGTCAACCATTGTAGAAAAACTTGGACTTTCTACAATACCCCCGTTCCACAATGCATGAAATAGAGTTGTCGTAGGGGTACTGCAACTCTTATTTAGTGTCGTCAATGATGATTTTTCCCGTAGTGCGTATTGAAACCATCCCGCTCGTATGATCTGGTTTCGATGGAGGGGAAACGCCTCCCAAAGTGTAGTCATGATTTCCTAAGATCCATCTATTTGACTATCTGATAATAGACATTTACTTCTGCACATATGACCGAGCAGAATGACAAAGGTATCAAATCACACAGCCTAAACTTGCTAAGATGTGTTTGCGTTCTAGACACTAAAGTAATAGATATGCATGACTTAAATTCGTATGGTCACTACAGCGGCCTATGAACGAAACATACTGCACTGTGCACAAGGTACAATAAAAATGATCTAATAGCCAATGCACTAAACCACTCACGCGTAACCCTTTGTTTGCTTAGACAAATGTCTAAAAGACGTGATATATAATCTACTTGTATTGTCTTATTTTGTCATAGCAGTGTTCAATGATCACCCTACAGGCTTCTCTTAAATGTAGCCCATGTTTTTATTAACCATAGCCCAAAAAATTTAAGTTAAAACGAAAAACCAAAATTAACAAAAGAGTCTTAATTTTTTAACTTATAATCATACTTCTTCCCCAAAATTAAAATATGAACCCTAATTTTTTTGTTTTGATCCAAACTAAATTATATTTCAATTATAAATCACCCTATTATAATCATTCTTGATTGAGGAGAATTAGAGGTGGATAAAGAATATGTAGAGGCAAGAAGAAGAATATCTTATTAGGAGATTAGAGAAGAATGATTACATAGTTTCCTTTATATACAACCCTAGGAATCTAGTTGGACCGCACATCCAATGGGCCGTAGGCCCCAAACACTCCCCTTGTGCGGTTCAATAACAAAACTTTATACATAGTGCTTCACATATAGTTCTTCAAATGTCGTTCTCTCCTTGATGACTTGTGCTGAAATCAATTGCCTTACTAAAACATTGACAAGGAAAAACCCAGTGGGATAAAACCTTGCTTCAACTCTTCACATGTAGTACTTCACATGTTGTCTCGTACTTTACATGTAGTTCATCACATGCAATACGATCTTCAAAGATCGATGAGTCTAAGTTAATTGCCTCGTTAAAACTTCGCCAGGGAAACCCAAAGGGACAAAACCCCAACTAAAGAAAAAGAGTACAATATTACACAAATGTAGAACATAGTTAGACTCGAATATGTTGCCTCATTAAAACCTTGACACGGAAAACCCAGTGGGATAAAACCTTGACGAAGGGAAAAGAGTACAACGTGACAGATGCAAGTAAAGGTGATCCACTGCAGATGATCACTTTTCTCCGTTGAAGTTGACTAGTTGCATCACAACTCTTACGGTAGAAAATCCTCGTGGGAAAGACAATAGCCTTAGTTAGGAAATTACATTCCCGGTATTTGTTGTTGTCTCATTAAAAACCTTGCCGAGTTATAAAACCATGTAGGAAAAAACAACCTCGGTGAAGGAAAATAGTTCAACATACTATTAGATGCTCCCCCTGATGTCAGACAATTTTCGTTAGTCTAATGCGAGTCGAAGGGTTTATCACACTTTACTTTGGTGACTTGAATGTTTATAAGACAGTGTTGTTGATTCTGGAAGTTACGTTGCTTAACAGACTATCGAGTTTCATTTCTTTGATTCAGATATTTTCAATAATATCAACACGATGTTTATGTCTTCAACGTTCAACATACTTGATGCTTTTAGTATTGTCTCGCTAAAAACCTTGTCGAGTAACAAAACCCTTTGGGAAAAAACTATTCTCGATCGAAGGGAAAAAGAGTACAACACAACTTCAATTTCGAAGTAAATTATGTCGACATCATATCCTTGGATCCTCCCCCTGATGTCGGCATCTCCCCCTGATTACTTTCAGAGTTATTCCAGACAGTTCCTTTAGTCATGTATTTTTCGAAATTGAATATCAGTAATAACCTAGAAAATAATCTACCATATCTCCCTCTGATTACTTTCGTTGGGGAAGAGATTATTGTTCCTTCATAATCAACAAATTTTTGGATTGCACTTTCATTAGCATTCCTTTTAATGTCTTTGTAGGGATAAAATAAATTTATGTCAATGGTTACTTTTAAGTACATGATTACATTCACTATACCATTCCAATGACGTTGCGTTGGCGCGGAGCTATATCTAGCTAACAAGTTCCCTGAGGATGTAAAATTTAATCGAGTACATTATTATACTAAGTACAACAATGCGTCTATTGTACTTAGATATTGGAATTTCATCTCCCAACACATCTTCGTCATATTCCTTTGGACGAAATGGTTACTTACTTTCATTTGAACCTCGACTAATCATGGGAGTGCTATCAGGATGCATGTCTTTGTTAAATTGCCTGACAACTTTAGACATATGCAAACTGGTGGAATAATATACCACAAGCTCAGTATTCGATCGAGCTTTCCCTAGATTTTTCATCTCAAATTCGGATTTTAAATAGCTTTCAAGGTCTCTTATTACATCAAGAGTAAAAATCATGTTTGTACCATCAACATAAATAGCTACAATTCCAAATCAGGAACTTTCTTATGAATACGCAAGGAAAAATAACTTACTTGTTTATCCCCTCCAAATCAAATAGCCACTTAGACGGGTATACGACATCCGCCTGATTGCTTGAATCTATAAGTGAGCGTTCTATCTAACTGTAAACGCACTCTGTGGTTTAGAGTCATTTGATTTTGGTAACAAAAGTCTATCAAGTACTTTTGTAAATATATTCTATCTCTTGATTCTTTCAGAGATACGTAACAACCACATACATATGCTGCATTTCAAGTCCTTTTGAAATTACCAAGCTAACTAAGTAGCGGAACTCTATAACGTTCATTACAAGAGAACAATTCCCGGAGGCTTTGTGAGAAACCTCGCGCCACAAGGCGAGTCTTTGTACTTTAAGACTACTTTCTTCTCATTATGCTTTATGACAAATTAATTATGTGTGTCCAATAGGCTTTACACTTGGTTGGTTAGCACTACCACACCAAATACCCCGTATATTTGCCAAAGAACTAAGTTCTACCGGATTGCGTAGGCCAAATATGCTATTTATTTGAAATTAATCAAAATAAAGCATGGTTCGATCTCATTGTGCTCTACTTACGGAGCAACTATTTATGGATTATATCATCATTGTGCACACATGATACTTCCGTTGACTCATGTGCATTCTCATAATCCGTCAGGATTTCATTGTTCTCTAGAATCATTTAAAAATTCGGAGCGTCCTCCAGTATTGATTCATGGACATAGTCAGAGACAATCAAATGAGATGCTTTCATTAATGATACAAATTAGGTTGTGCCTTACTCATCTACTTCCTTTCTAGGTGAGCTTTGATCGAACCTGTGGTCTCTCCATCTTCCTTTATGGAGCCACGACCTCAACTACACTTCCACCAAGTGTAGTTGCAACACCTTAGTCTATGGTGTACCCCATACTGAGGATTTCTAACCTTGCAAGAATATTTGCAGCTGGTATGTGTGATCTTGTCACTTTAGCGACATCAACGTACATTCTGAAAATTGATTATTCTTTGTCACTTCACATTTATATTTGTGGAGTACAAGAATCAATATGTGACACAGTGGGAACACATCACGACAATTCATGTCGTTCCCTTAGAAAATACTTTTTCTTATCTCCCCCTAACGACGGGAAGACTGTCTCACTGAAGTGACAAACCGCAAATCTAGCGGTAAGAGATCTCCTGCCAAAGGTTTTAAAATGCGGATAATTGTTGAGAGTAAATATTCAACAAAATTACTTAATCATTTTCGTGACCCATCATAGTACGATGTGGACTCGTAATGGCACATATATAGTGCAACCAAAAATACGTAATAACACAAACGTCGGGCTTAAATTCGGTTACCAACTCGGGTACGTAGAAAAGGTTGACTAATATTGGGTTCTACAAAAATTAAGTAAAGATGCGCGTAATATTGCATATCCCCAAAGCAATAAAAGGTAGGTTGGTACGCATAACCTATTCCTTAGACACCATCTATAACCTTTGATGGTAGCCTCTGCGAGACCATTGGGTATAAGATGTTCTATATTGATCTTATTAAACATGCAATATTCATCAAGTCCTTTTGATATAAATTCTCTAGCATTAACAAGGGTGGTTAGCCTTTGCACTTTGCATTGTGTGGTATGTGCTAGTAGTTTTCAAACGCAAATTTCTTAGGAACTATAACTAGTCCAAAAAGTCAAAACATTCACCAGATCCATCAGTCACTTTAATGGTCCGCATTCTGCATGAATATTTTTCTAAAGTTCACCTTGTTTTCTTTGTAATATGGAATTTTTACCATTTGCATCTTAGGATGGTCTCGATCTGTTTTAGTGAAGACTTTGTAAAAATGAGTGATATGCTTTCTTACCTAAAAGCATAATGGGAAGGGGGGTTGTGCATTCAGTAATTTAGAAAAACACTTATTGAGAGATATGTCGTCACTTTGCATTCTGTCAATCTTTTTCCCATTTTCGTTCACTCAATTAAAGTGATATTTGTATGAGTTCTTTGAAAACAATCATCATGTCATAACCAAAGTTGCTTTATGGTTATGCCCAAAGCCTGTGTGAGTCAATTTCCAACATTTCATCATTGGAATCAATATGGATTCAATAATCCAAATTAATACTATAGTGATTTACATTTCACTATATTGACTCATTAGTCTCTCTAAAGTATGTTTCCTTCCAAATGCTTTAGTGACTATAAAAGATGCAATCAATTACATTCTCATCATTTTTATGTTCCACATAATATCCATTTGCACGAGTTACTTGGGAATTTAACAAGGTGTGATTATCTCTTGGTACATTTAGAGATTTTGCGACGTCTTTGTTCTATCTTGAAAAAAAAAAAAAATGAGCAATGCTGCGCTCGATAAGATAGTCAATTGGCCAGGCAAAGTTCTTGTTGCCATTAAAGTTGATGTGAAAATTGGTTGTTACTACGATACACATATACATTACATTGTATATACAAACACCTATAACTAGGTGCATTTCCAACTCTTGCATTTATGATGGAAGCTAAAATTACATTTTTAGCTTTATCCCATGTTCAATTGATACCTGTACTTTGGTGTCATTACTGCTGGGGAAAATAAAAATAAAAAATATATATATCCCTTTACACATGCCTTATATGAGGCGATACGTCTAACCCTCATTACTTTGGGGTTCTTTCCATTTTTATTTTTGCTACATTTAGCGTAATTTGAGAAATTTCTTTATCTCAATAGGCCAAGAGAATCTCACTACACATGTCAACCATTTACTTTAGGTTGAATATATTATTAAAAATAATTAATTCTCTTGTTGTCATACTTCAACATATACCCCTGTTCGTTAGTATTATGGATGAAGTAGAGAAATGAAAATTTTCTGACTCATATAATCTTTTGTGAGTTCTTCCACAAAAATTGGAATACATGTGATTTTATTTGAACGTATGTTTTGAAACACATATTAATAGTTGAGTGAGTGGATACATGTCAAGGAACATTCAAATTTTGGGAGAAAAATATCAAGTACACAATAATGGTGCTTAAGTTCTTTTAAACCCCAAATGAATACATTGAAATAGAGTTGGTACAACCAATTGAACAAAAGACATCATTTAATTATAGCCAATATCATATTCAAAGAGAACAAAATAACAATAAAACCAAATTCCTAATGGTCTAGATCAATAGTCATAGTTTACGTTGACCGTTTGTATGATCTGCACTTATTTTACAAAAACAAACAAAACACAACTAACTAGCTAGGCATGTTTCCAAAACAAATATACAAGCCCAAAACAAATATACAAGGCCAAGTAGGTATTTAATGTTACATACCTCAATACAAGCCCAAGTAGGTATTTAATGTAATAATGTTACATACCTCAAATTTAGTCGCACACGTCCAGGGGCCCAAAAACAGACTGATCATCGGGGTGGATCGGATCCCGGTTCGGTTCGGGGTAGATCGGACCAGTTTGGTAGGTCTGGTTCGGACCATTTGGATAAGACCCGGATCGGTTTGTGTTGGACCCCAGGCCAAGTTCGAGTTGGTTCGTCCCGGTTACGTTGGGTCATTGCTATCGGGCCCGGTTGGGACAGATTTGGACGGGTCGGGGCATTCTTGGAAACAGGACAGACAGTTGTGGAAGACGAACAATTTTTTTCTTCCTCTTTTCAGAGATTCCTATCCCGAGATCTGCAAACAAATTACCAAAATACATACGAACGATTAATTTAATCAAAGATTTTCTAAATTAAATCTTATTAATCAAAGCAATTCCCGATTAGTACCTACGTATACAATACTAAACTAATCAAAGTAAATCTAATCTAATTATTTTGATTACTACACAAGTACGAATATCATCAAATAAATTTTCACCATGGACTTAATAAATCCAAATACAGAGATACCATTAAATCAGTTTTCACCCACGGATTAATGCTTTCAACACAAATTTAATAATTCCAATCAAATTGGGTATGCAAAAATCAAAACCAAGGGGGAAAAATAGGAGAAAATTGATCCAACTTAGCTGATTTGACGATGATGATTCCATTTATTCCAATGATAACAATCCAAAAAAAAATCAAAATCAAAATCCATCGCCGCAGGGTTAGAGCTCGTGCATGATAACGTGATTGAGGAGAATTAGAGGTGGATAAAGAATATGTAGAGGCAAGAAGAAGAATATCTTATTAGGAGATTAGAGAAGAATGATTACATAGTTTCCTTTATATACAACCCTAGGAATCTAGTTGGACCGCACATCCAATGGGCCGTAGGCCCTGTAACAATTCTTTCATTATTCTATTATAAATCACCCTATTATAACCTGGCGAGATTGGGGTATACCCAGATTAATTGGGGTATACCCATTTTGTTCCCAACCGTAATAGAGGGTAATATGTGTAAAGTTACATAATTACCCTTTTCCTAATAATAACCAAAACCACCCCTTTTGGGTTTTAGATCAAAGCCTTATTAATTTCTTTCCTTCTCCTTCATCATCAATCTAATGATCAATTCCTTTCTCCTACTCTATATTTCATTGTTTTCAAATGAAAAAATATCGTCGATTATGATATTTTTTTTATTGTCGATTAATCCTTTCAAACTCATTCTAGTACTTTGTTTTGTTATTTGAATGACAAATTAGATCAGAAAATTTGAAATTGTTGAATTGTAGTTACACAGTCGGCATGGTATTTGTTTGTCGAGCATGCCGACTTTTCATATTTATTTTTAGTCGGCAAGCTTATAGGATGAACAACATGCCGACTTTTCATATATTATTTTTAGTCGGCAAGGTTATAAGATGAATAGCATGCCGACTTTTCAAAGAGTTTTTTTTTTTCCTGAAAGTAATATTTACAGGGTCGGCACGACATTCATCCTTATACCTTTCCGACTGTAGTTTAGTCAGCAAGGTTATAAAATTAAAACCTTGCCGACTAATTATGCATTTGTAACATTTTTCTCTGTATGTCAAAAATCCTATAGTCGGCAAGGTATTTTTTGTCGACCTTGCCGACTATAAGGTAGCCGGCAAGGTAAAAAATCAATAAGATGCTGACTAGTGAAACATTTACAACAGTCTCCTGTGTGTCAAAAATAATAAAGTCGGCATCTTCTTCATTCACCGACCTTGCCGGCCGGATATAGATGTTACTCATCTGTAGACCTTGCTTGGCCGGATATATAAATCGGCATGTTCTTCATTAAATCGACCCTGCCGACTTTTCATAGTTTCAGAACTGAAAGTGTTGATTTCTTCTTTAATTTTGAGTATGATTTCACACATCAGCTTTGCAATCCCCTTTTTAGAAGTGTTTGGGTAGTATGTTTTCATTTTCGTTGCAAAAAAAATTCTCAAAACAAATTTTTTTTCATCAAAAATCTTGCCACATGAGTTCAATCAAAAACAAAATTTGATAACTTAAATTCATAAGTTTTAATCTACTTAATTAATTCATCTAAACTCAATTAATTAACCTAATCAGAATTTTTTGTGTTAATTAAACAAGGATATATTAGCCATTTAGAAAATACAAGGTTAAGGGGTAGCCTGTTTTACTTCAAAATGACCTGGCTTTTGTCTCATTAGGTATACCCCAATTAATTTGGGTATACCCCAATCAATCCAGGTATTATAAACCTTATTCTTTACTTTTCCTCAAAAAAAAAAAAACAAATTTTCACCTTTTCTATAAAACGATGTTATTTTTCAAAATCATGATTATCAATTGAGGTTATATATTTTCACTATTCCTTTAAAACTTCTCCACAACAATATCAATCGAAAAATGAAATGAAATCAACTAAGGTTTTGATTCTTTTCCTAAAATCAATTTTCTAAAACTCCATAACCATTGTTATTCTTTAAAAAGATTCTAACATGATTTTTTTTTCTCAATCATAATTACATAAAACTGGGTATTCTAAGATCATCAATCATATATGCCCACATATTACATAATTAACTTAATTTTATTTTTTTGATTTAGGGATTTGATGGGCTATATATAAAAATCATGTTTAATTTTATGGGTTATGTTAATAATCATAGAACACGTTTGGTTGAATTAATGACTTATTTTATGTGGACTATAGTTAATAAAAGCATGGGCTATATTTAAGAGAAGCCTAAATAATACAAATGCATTTTTGTTTTAAGCTTATGTTTTTTCTTTTGTACTCTCTGTCACCTAAAAATTCAGATGTTGGAGGAAACTATAAACATAGATCTTCATTCGCATCACTATTATTGGTTAAGACACTTAGGGTTTTATTTGTTAGAAAGGACGATTAGCTATGGTTTTAAAGTTGCTAATGATCGACAAAAATCTATTATTTTAAAGTAGTATAAGGCATACAAACTTGTATTTAGCCTGTGAAATATTTGTACCTCATGTTACCTCTCGCATGTCAGTGTTTGTTATTTTTGAAAATGTAATTTTAGTATAGTTACGCTGTATTAAGATAAAAAATAATACGAAAAGATAAATGGTTTGGTTTTCTGAGTACAATGATTAGCGATTAAGGAAAAATTACAAAATAGTATAGGAGAATGATTATTTTTCTTGATACTTAGAGTAATATTTCAAGAAAAATGTAATGGAAAATAACTCTTTTTTTATATAAGTAAAATAAAGTACAAATTATCGCATCTCCTAATCCTTTCTCCACTCTAGACAAAGGAGATTTCTAGCGAGGGAGAAAGTTTTCCGAAGAGCGTTAAATTGAGACGATTTACTTTTTATTTGGAGTAGATCTGCGTAGTAGTAGTATTTAGATTCTGTTATTTACGGTTTTTTCTTAGTTTAAAATTTTGGATTTAGATTTGTGAAGGTTTTTGTCGTTTTACGGCGATAGTTTATCGTTCGTCAGTTTGGTAGCGTCTTTATGGCGTTTCTATTTGCAATAGAAAATATTTTTCCTCTACCTTTATTAGCTATCCTACTTTGGTTACTAGAGTTTAGAGTTTTGAAGTTCGTTAATTTGGAACTCCGATCACCGTATTATGCCCTTTCCCTATCGAGATCTATGCAAACTACTCCTTCGAAGATGGAGTATATCTTTCTTAAGAATAAAATACATCAAATGGTTGGAGTTTGTCCTCAAGACCAACCTCTTAAGAATTCGTCGGATCTATCATATTTGTAATTTGTCAATTCTTGATATTTTTTCTCTTTGTATCGTCAGAATACTCGGCCTCCTTCCAATATTTTTTTCTTTTTTATTTCTCAAAGGTGCCCCCCGTGTTCTTAAACTATATGTCAAGGATTTACCATTAATGCAACTGAATCTTATTATCAAAGAAAAACAATACTACTGGTTAATTTTTTATCCTTTGTTTTCTTTTGTGGGGTAATGCGAAGGTTGAATAGTAAATCCTCAAAAAGTGTTTCATATTCCGAAAAGAAAATGATGAATAACATAGATGGATTTAGTCTAGAGGAGATTTCTAAATGACCTATTATTCATATTCCGGAAAGAAAATGATGAATAATCAAGATGGATATAGTCTAGAGGAGGCTGCTAAATAACCTATTATCATACACAAGATGAAAAACTCTAAGTCTAAGAAAGGTTTTATGGGTCTAAAAATTGATACGTCTAAAGCATTCGACAAGGTTGAATAGGATTTCTTGATCCAAGTCATGACTAAAACGGGTTTTAACAACAAATGGTGTAATTTGGTACAACAATGTATCTCGACAACATCTTTATTTGTGCTGCTAAACGGGTCTCTCACAAAATTCTTTAAACCTTTAAGGGGTTGAAGACAAGGAAACCCAATGTCCTCCTATTTGTACCTGTTTTGTATGGAAGCGCTTTCCCGGACAATTTTACATGCTGAGAACACAAGATTGATCAAAGGTATAAAACAAGTTCATCAGGCTCCTTCTTTAAGACTTTAAGTCACTTACTTTTTGCTGACGATTGCCTAGTTTTCTGTAAGATTAATGAAAAACTTGTGAAAAACTTGTTAAACTTTTCAAAGATTTTGGTTCAACGTCAGGCCAACTTATTTGTTTAATTAAATCAAGAGTGTTCTTTAGTAAAAAAAAATGAAACTAGTATTCGGATAAGGGTAAAAGAAACATTAGATATCACTGCAATCCCTCCAACTTGCAAATATTTATGGGCTTCGCTGTTCACGAATAGATCAATAATAGTTTCTTTTGAACCCTAGCTTGAAAATTTAAGAACTAGAATGTCTAAATGAAAAGGTATTAACCTAAACAATGCGGAAAAAACTGTTATGATAAAAAATGTTGCTTCATTTTTGTATGTCTATCAAATGAACTACTTTGAAAAAAATTCATTAAAAATTTGTGATTAGATAACAAAACTTCAGAGAGATTATTGGTGGGGAGAAAATGAAAAGAGTTTGAACAAAAATGGGGAAAAGGGTGTATGTTTAAAAAACCGGACTTCTATATGTAAAAGTCTAGATGAAGGAGGATTAGGTATAAAAAATGCAAAATAAATTAATCTAGATATAATAGCTAGGATGGGATGAAATTCAAATCATAACCCGGATTCTCTTTGTGATATTATTATGAAATCCAAATATTACCCAGATTGCGACATCCTCCACATAAACAGCAAACTTAAAAGTACTGATGGTTATGGAAAAGGATGTTAACAGGTATTAAAAGGTGTTGTTTCTGAGAGCTAGGAAATGGTAGAAATATTGACATTTGGGAGGATTATTGGATACCAGATACCGAAGCTCCTCTTCATGCAACTTAGTCTCCAAGTGAAGGGTTAAAAAAATTCAGTGACTTGATAACCGAACAAAAACCTAAGACCTAGACAAAAATTTTCAGATGTTTTGATAGTCAAACTGTAGAAAAAATAATAAAAATTAGAATTCATGTAGAAAAAAAATGGACACACACCAAGATGGACTCTAAACGAAAAAGGTAAGTTTTCCGTGAAATCTCTATACAACCATTTAAATTCTAATAGTAATACAGACAAAAAATGGAGTAAAATATGGAAAATGAAAACCACTCCAGCTGTTAAGAATTTCATATGGAAGGTAGCCAACTCTATTCTTCCCAATAGTATGAGAGTGACAGCCATCATCTCTGACATTGATATTACATGTAAACTATGTAAGGAAAATCAAGAAACACTGACTTATGAGAGTGATCACTTGTTCCTACATTGCAACTTCTCATCCCAGGGATGGATGCACTTTAATTTCGACATGGAATTCATTAGAAATGACACAATGACTTTGCATGAATGGTTAACCAATTGTTTTGCTAACCCACACAGAAAAGATTATGATATAAATTGGCATGTTTTATGTAGTACAATATAATATGGTTCATCTGAAAGGTAAGGTGTGATTTGGTCTTTAAAAACAAATTAAAGAAAGAACAATGTTATAACTGCAAACAATATAATCAAATTCATAAATAGCTACAACACTGTAACAAAACAGGCCATAACATAATTGAATGACTATTTTACAGCTCTAGGAATGATGTAGTTCCACAGATAAATAAAATATTACTCAAAATTCGCATTGCTATGACCATGAATGTCTCTACAACTAAAGCTTGAATTGGACTAACTTTGGTTGATCATACAGGTACAGTTAGATAAGCAATAGGTCTCTTTACTGACAGTACAACCATAGAGGAGCTAGAGATGGATGGAGCGGAAGTCGCTTTCCAATGGACAACATGTTGGAGTGGAAACAAAATATCCTTCATGACTGATACGAAACCGTCGTAGTATTGCTAGTAGGAATGTATGCAGAAGCGTGCAGACAAAGATAATCGATCAGCGAGGATTTTGGAAACACTAAGAAATTTGAGATAAACTTCTTAGCCCAAGACTTCAGTTTAGTCTTGAGAATAGATGTAATTTGGGAAGTAAAACTATCTTCTTTCTGTGGTAAATATGAAATCAAACATAACTTGATTGATCATACCCTATGGACATTATTAACTTACCTAAACATTCAGCAATGGAATCATGATATAATGACTTCCAAAAAATTCCAACTATGAAATTTCTATAAACTATGTAAAATTGTACCAAGGTTCTTCTTCTTTTATTATAAAAAATAACAAAAGTGACCTATTATCTCCAAGAGTAGTAGATGCATGACACGGTATTAGACATAACCTCAAGCCCCATTACAGCACATCCTATGTATGGATAGGTATTCTTCTCTGGGCTACAATAAACATGATCCAATATCCATATAGGTTTTGTTTTCGCTTTGCCCAATATATCAGATATTTTTATGCCCTCTATAAGCCATGAAATTCAATAGCCATGAATGGTTTGCTTACTATAAAAATGTCTAAAAGGCGTGATTACGATCTCATCGATTAGTGGTGCTTGTGTTGAACACCCCCCTAATACATTACAAGTGTGTTTTTCTTTCATATCTATGAAGAAGACTTGTTATTTGGAGATTATATTTGTTCTATATTCTTTGTCACCTAAAAAATTAGGATGGTGGAGGAAACTGTAAACAAAAATATTCATCAGCATCACAGTTGAGTAGGTAAGGCGTTAAGGGTTTTGTTCTTACTAGAAAAAGGGGGCGATTAGCAAATGTTCTAAAGTGGCTAATAAATGGTAGTGAAGCAACCTGTCGTTCTAAAGTTGCATAAGATATTTTGTGTGGGATGTGAAATACTTGCACATCCATGTTATAGATCTACTACAAGAAAAGAGGCCTTTGACAACACGAGAAACCCGTTGTCGAAATGATATGACAATGTTTTTCCACACGTTGTTGTATGGGGGTTGTTAAATGTTTCGTCACTTCGACAACGGTTATTCTCCATTGCCATACATGACCTAATAACAACAACTTCTTTCCATTGTAAGATGTTGTCTCAACAAAATTAGCAAACCGTTGTCGAAATATTTTTAGATTTAAAAAAAAAAAATTCAAATAAATCATAATATATCAAATATGAAAAAGCTTCCTAAAAATGTAATTCATTTATTTACATTAAATCAATATTCCATAGCACAAAGACCACAAACAATAAGACCTTATTAGGCTAATTCAACTAAGGATAAGATTTGGCAGTGAAAAAGCTACCAACATACAACAGAGCTTCAACCGACTCAATGTTGAGAAAACTCACTGGGCACAAAAATCTCGCATTACATTGTCAATGACTAACCTACTTCATAAGCCTCTTAATAGTAGCCTCTGCTGATTTGCGCTGGCATTTGCGAGAATCTTTGAATATCCTTTGGAAAGTATGCACTACAGAAACGGAGCTCATTCACATATCCTTTGAAACCTCTAAGAATAATCCTGGATACCAATCTTCCACTACATCTGCTAATTGGACTACATTAAGACCAAAAACAAAGACTATAAGGTCAAAATATGTAAATGCATAAGCTTGCAAAACTACACAAAGAAGGAAAAAATGACCAAAAAAATAAACATAAAAGACTAATAAGAAAGACTGTAGGAAAAAACCAGAGTACATTTAACCATTCATGAATTTGGACCTTATATGATAAAATTTGTTAAGTAAAATGCATTTTATCCGGAAAGATTGACCAAAAGTTTAATCTCATGATGGGGTAAGCTGAATCATGCATGGGTCTTATGAAAGTTGATAAATTTCTTGTAAACTAAATTACTGAACTCGTTAAGAAGATATAATCCAGGTACAAAGGACTGGATAAGTCAAAAAGCTTTACTACGTGATGCTTTTTTATTTTTATGTAAAACAAGTCTACGTGTTTATACTAAATTCTGGTAGTACCTTCGCAGTAAGCCTTTCCTAATAATAATTCATTTTTAATGTCTAAAAGTACAAACAATAAGAAAGGGGCTCATCCTTATCGTTAGTAGAAAACCAAAACTTGTGTAAATTGAGATATGCAGTGGTTTTACCAAGGACTATGGGATCAAGTGTTTCCGCTCTCTCTTTCAAAAATGAAAGAGACCACTTCGGGTAAACTTGAAACTAAGCAACGGTGGTTGGTAACACAAACCTTGGTTTGATTTAGCTCTTTTGTGTCTCCACCATCCTTCCCAATTCTGAATTACTTGAAGGTGCGCCGAAAGTTCTGTTTCTATCTTTATTGCTGTCAAGAATAAGTATCATTATTTGCACTTAAAGTCACTATAAAAATAGGATCCTCAAAATTGACATCAACGATAAACTAGGCCTAGCAGCCACGTTCTAAATAGCCGCAAAAAGCAATCATGATGTAAACTTGTACGGAGTATTTTCATATAAAGCTTCTACATCTAACAGACTTGGTCCAAGATAAGGATGTGCCAATGTGCCAAAGTACTTCACTTGATTAATTTTCGGTTGCTCTCCATAAAACCGAAATTATAAAAAAAAATAAAATAACCCATCATGCTAAGTACATCCATGAGATATAAATTAAAAGTACATACATGAGTAGTTTAAATCAGTTAATCATGTAAGTATCATTCTCAATTCATACTTAAATCATTTTATATACATACAAGTAAACTGACATCTTACCTGCACATGAACAAACAAACTCCACTGCCCATCGAACCACAAATCAAAACAGACCTCGTTTGTCTGCTGATGATAACATATGCCTTTATCCATGAGATGTGTCACAAGGTATGATGAACGGAAAAATGCAGAGGTGGAGACAGCATTTCAGAGGAAGGGCGCAAATACAAGTAGTTTACAAATTGGGCTTGCAAAACCGAAAATTTGCATGATAGACAGTAGATGTTGCCTTCTTCTTTTTTGTCAACCGACCAACTCTAACTACCTGTAGAAAATCCCATAACAGCAATTTAACTTGGAAATGACAAAAATCATTTTTTATTGGTAAGCTCAATAAATTTTACATCTTTTTATAAGTTAACTCATCAGTTTAAAAAACAAGGATTAATTGGGGGCGTCACCAAATTTATGTCCACACCAAAATTTTTAGGATGCTTCCAAAATCCGGGTGAAAATACGCTTTTACCTTTCCCTTAAAATTAGAAGGGTCGTCATCTTAATTCCATAGACGATGAGCGACTATTTGGTTGAGTCGTTCATGTATAAAAAAATTTGTAACGACTCTTATTTTTAATCCACTAAATGACAAAATGATAACGACTCTTATTATAACGACCCTCACTATATTGCTCAAAATCGTTATGGTGATTAGAGTGGTGTAATATAAACCCTTATTATATTGCTCAAAGTCGTTTTGACGACCCAAAACGACTCTTATTATAACGACCCTTTTGACAAAAAGATAAAATGATGATTAGAGTCGTTATGGTATAAAATAATATCTTGACGATTTTTCATAACCTGCACATTAGAGTCGTCCATTTTATTCAAAACTGAATGACGATTTTTTATACTACAGATTAGAGTCGTTTATTTACGTGACAAATAACTAACGACTCAAAAGGGTCGTTCGATTATTAAACTCCCGACCTAACGACTCTCACCTTTGAGGCTCTTTGCATAGTGACCATGAATCGACAACTTGGAGCACCATTCATGCGATTTGAAGAGTATAGGAAGTTTACCTGATTGTTTAGAGCTTTGGGTTCTTCATTTTGAGTATTGGTTCCATCATTTTGAGCAAAAGGATCTTCATTTGCAACCATTTTAATTACCTAAATTTTTCCCCAAAACTCACTTTCTTCCTCTCTATCCAACACAAAAACACATTTTTTCTATTATCTAAACTAATTAACAACTAATCTAACTTAACTAATCAACTTAATTAACACTAATGGTTTGGGGGCAGTTTAGCCATTTAGAAAAATTGGGAAAGGGGTAATCCCAAAATGCTATGTGGAGACCAACTGGTGAGGCCCCCAATTATTTTTTAGGGCCCCCAATTAATCCTTAAAAATTACCTGCACTATGGTAACCAAATTTTCAGACTATCTATCCAATAGTCATTGTCATCTGTACCTGTTCAACAACATGCCTTTCAGTTAAATCATTCACAGGGCTAAAACTGATTAAACGAGCTCAATTGATTTCATTTTGCTTGATGACTTCAACTAAAATTCCATCAATCATTAAATCCACTAAAAATATTCAATACCTTCTCACACATAACCTTTACAACCACCTCATTTCAGATTAGATTATTCAACAAAGGTTGGGTTTTAAGAGAACACATAGCTGAACTTATATCTGATTTTTTAATTTTTCTTTTAGAGAAGGTAAATAAAAATAAAATAAAATAAAATAACTTAGAACTTAAAAAGAAGGCGTAATTGGGGAATATGAAAACTAATTGGGGGATATAGCTAAATGACAAAATAGGAATCCAAATATCCTAGCTGGGTTACCCCTTATATAATTAAATTATTAATTCCTAATCTAACCCTCCCTAATCATAATTAGTAATTAATCCTGATTAATAAAATATTAATGATTTTGGGGATATAATTTGTGTGGGTTAGTTGAGAGTAGAATGAGGGGAAAAAATTTTGAGTAGAATTTTTTTTTTTTTGAAAATGGAAGATGATTGTGATGAGAGACTTGCAGCTGCTGAATCTTTAACTCAATTACAACAACAATCATATCTTCAATCTTCGATTAATGATAACAACTCACAATTGAGTGGAATTTTTTTTTGAAAATGGAAGATGATTGTGATGAGAGAATTACCGCTAATAAGAGGTTGAAAAAATTATTTTTCTTCTTTGAATCCACCATTGTTGCAGCTGAAAAAGCTTGGTGCTGGCATGGTATTCAACCAAAAACCAATGAGGGCAATTGTTGGAAATGTTCATAAATTGTTTGCCACTATCCGGGAGGTTGGGTTTTGATCTTGAGAATGTTGATTTTTTTTCGGTTTTGAGCAGTCTGCAGGCATGGTAATCTAGTTTCGAGCATGCGGTACATGTTAAAGCATAGTATTTTGCTTAAATTCTATCTTGGGAACAGGATGAAAAGTATCGAGAATGTTGATTTTTTTCACTTGACTCTGGCATTGATAGGAAATTCTCGAGCATGCCGGTATCATGTTCCGGCATATGGTCTTCATCAATTCCGGCATGGTCTTCATCACTTCCGTTTTGAATTTTTTCTGGTATTAATCAGTCCACTGCCGGCATGGTCATCATCACTTTCAGCATGATCCTCATCACTTCCGAATAAAACAAAAATTGGTTTCCAAAGTGAGGAGAAGAGAATTTGATATAGAGTGGGGAGAGTTTAGAATTTGAAAGGGAATGGGAAATATTTGGGTTTCAAAGCTCCACCCCTAAATAAGATTAATAAGAAGTGGAGATGGAAATAGGGGATATGATTTTGTTTTTTGATTTTAAGTTGTTGATTTTTATTTTGTGGGAAGGGTATTTTAGTATTTTCCTAACCAATGGTCACCCCTTAGCCGAAATCATGGGTTGGGGGAAGTAATTCATATCCCCCAATTAGTTTTCATATCCCCCAATTGTGGGTTCCTTAAAAACTAGTGATGCAGAAAATTAAAAAGGAGCAACAAAGTAAAAGAAAAAAATACGGAGAAAAAAACTCGTCTCTTCTTTTAGATCGAGAGAGAAGGTTATATGTACAATAAATCAAGTGAAAACCCCACAAAACTAAGCAAATTCCAAATTCACAAAGCATAAATCAAGCATTATCTCAACAAGTTAGGTTTTTTCAGTAGTAAAAAATCAATCAAAATCAGGAAAATAAACCTAACACGGATGAAAATATATCATACAAACATAAATCCACCAAAACCCCCAATCTAAATAAAACTCTAGATTCACAAAACACAAATTATACAACAAATCAATAAAATTACATAAGAGGAATGCAAAACGAACCACCAATTTACAGAGAAATCGAATCCATACTTTTAATTTCACGGATCCACAAATTTACATAAGACTGTTACTTGTAACTTGTTTTCAAGTAGAACATGAATTAAATTATTTTACCTTGTTTGTTTTATAATTTCGGTTTTATGGAGAGCAACTGAAAATTAATCAAGTGAAGTACTTTGGCACATTGGCACATCCTTATCTTGGACCAAGTCTGTTAGGTGTAGAAGCTTTATATGAAAATACTCCGAACAAGTTTACATCATGATTGCTTTTTGCGGCTATTTAGAACGTGGCTGCTAGGCCTAGTTTATAGTTGATGTCAATTTTGAGGATCCTATTTTTATAGTGGCTTTAAATCTGTGTTATAACGATACGCCTAAGAAAAATAATCAGCTGTATCGATACGTATTCACACGGATACGCGTACTAATATTCCCAATACTTCAAGATATAACTGAGTCAGAAAACTTTGACTAAATATTAGAAAATTTAGATATTTTACTAGATTCTATGAGAAGTTTTAACTATAGTGACAAAATATTAGTTCTGAATCTGTCCACTGATCTTGCTCTAGACTTTCTTCCTTCTTTTCCAGACCGCATTCTTCATTTTGATGAGTGTTGATGTTAATGCAATTTGCCCTTTTTTTCTCTCTCTCAAAAAGCAAAAAAAAAAAGAAGAAGGTAATTATCAATGACGTTAAGAGGCATTGGCAATGCAGTCCCCCATCCGGAAATGGGGGACTGCATCTTCAATTGGTATTGGCCGCATATTTTCTTGCTTGTATTTTTTTTTTCCAATAAAGATTGTAACCTCCTACCAAAAGAAGTCTCTCCTAAGAGATTGTTTTCTGTCATTTTTTTTATTACAAAACATACCATAAATGGCTAAAATGAAGTCTCTCCTAAGTAGGTGATATTTTGAGAGACTTTGGTCTTTCTCTTTTCTTTAAGGATCAAAAATTAAAAACAATATCCAATAAGCTATAATTAAATTCGTAAAAAATGAAAAAAAAAAGTTGTTGTCTTGCAAACCCAATAAGTTTATTAGAGATTCAAATCCCTTTAATTCGTCTCGTTTTGATTTTATTGGCAAAATGGTTACAATTTATATTAGTCATGCATGGACTAATACATTTTCATTGAAATACCCATATATTCATTTTATAATATAAATAAATATATTGTTAGTCCCATGTGTGCTTGAAATTCATATATGTTTTATTGTCTCAATGAATCACCATAATTCCTTGAAAATCATCCAGAGAGTCTCTCAAAATCTCTAAACTCAGGGAGAGTCACCCAAATTCTCTTGCATAAAAAGTCTCAATGTCTCTAATAATCCCAATTGACTAACCCCCTGTTCATTTTAGCCATTTATGGTATGTTTTGTAATAAAAGTCTCTACAAGTCTCTCAAAGCCAAAAGTCATTGATTTCAAATTCTAAATCCAATAACAGAATTAGAAGATTTTTAGAAAGTCACGATCCAATAACAGAGATTGTTTGAGATTTTGAAGAACTCTCTATTGACTAACAAGAGATTTTAGAAGTCTCTAAAATTCTTTCAATATCTCCACAAATCTCAATTGACTAACCCCTGTACTATCCATATATATCTGGAATCAATACTAACATCATTACATCTATTAAGAGATCTAGCTAATCTATCAGCATAAGCATTACAAGTTCTTTTAATACAAATGAAAGAGGATCTAGCAAAAAATTGGTCATAGTCTAGAGCTTGTACACCAGTCGACCGCAAAATTGTTCATCTTTCTCATGCCATTTATAACATTTTTGTTATCATTAAGGAAGATTATTCTTTCATCTCCAAATCCTTGCATCCATTTGACTGCTTCTCTACAGGTTTTGGATTCCGCTTCTTCTGCACTGGTACACCAACATGTTCCTCCTGCAAAATCGACAATGTCTCCTGAATTATTTGCTCTAATCAAGCCACACAATTTTTTTTGTTACTTTCTGAAAAGCAGCATCGAAATATATATAAGTTGTATCATGTGAAGTGCAATTATTAGCAAAGGAGCAGTTCGGATGTTGCTCGTCGCAAGTACTAGGATTACTGTTCCTCACAGTACTATGATTTCTACAATTCCCGTTATTGTATCTTCGCGGTGGGACGGGATTTCTAATGATAGAGTTATCAAATGCCGAAGGGATCACCAGTAGATCTGGTGGAAAATTGTTATGTTTCGGTTAATTTATTAATTTATTGTGAAATTTGATAATTCTTGGGGTAGTCATGATTTCTTAAGGTTTGCCTCTTTGACAAATTGATAATAGACATTTAATTATACAGAAATGACAGATAAAAAAAGAAAAACTTTTACTAGGAGTGGTATCTAATCACACGGCCTGGTAGAGTAGTAGTCTAGTAGATGGACGAATGATCATTACAGCAGTACAGCTTATAGATGGCCATACTGTCATTACAGCATTTTGCACAAGGTACAATAAACATGATCCGATACCCATATGGTTTGTTTTATGCCAATGCACTAAAACGTTCTTGCATACCACTTGGTTTACTAGACGAATGTCTAAAAGCTGTGATACATCATACTATGTGGTGTAGTTGTGTTCAGTGCTCAGCCTATATATATAAATACAACAAAAGTGCATTTTTGTTTCGTATCTGTGAAAATAGTTATTTAGAGCTTATAGTTTTTTGTCTTCTTTGTCATCTAAAAATTCGGATATTGGAGGAAACTATAACGAAGCATCTTTATCAACCTCACAGTTCTACTGGGGAATGGATTTAGGGTCACCGAAGATGATTGCTTAGCTATGGTTGGAATGTTCGTAATAGTCGTTGATGCTACCTTCTAATCTAAACATGTCATTTTAAAGTTGTATTAGACAGGCATCTTTTGTGTGGCCTGTAAAATATTTGCACATCATATCACCTCTCCCATGTCAGGTTTCTTCTTTTTGTAAATGGAATTTTAGTTGTGCTCGTACAAAATAAAAAATGATACCAAAAATATTCATGATTTGGTTTGCCAATAAATAAGTATACCGATTACCAATTAAGGAACAATCACAGAATAAAATAGGAGAATAATTACTTTTCTTGATGCTTACCAATTAAGGTTGAATAGTAAATACGGTAGTCCAAAGTGTTCCATATTCCGGCAAGGAAACGTATTATCTCCTGCCTATACAATCAGACCAGGGAGCAATTTTGGTATAGAATTCATGTGACATTTAAAGGCGGCTGAGAATTTTTGCGGCGAAGTCGTAGAAATACTTGGCCTGTGTACTACCTTTCACGGGGACAAGTCGAAGCATAAGGCCTACCGGCCTAGGACAAAAGATTGGGATGACTTCCACAATTCCCATTCTTATACCCAAGAGATATTTTTTTTGCGTGCTAGAGTAGCAGATGCACGACTTAAATCCGCACAACCTATTTATCTAAATCCGCGGTATGGTCAGACATACGCTCTCGTTACAGCACAGCCTATGGATGCATCATGATTACAAGGTACGATAAACATGATCCAATAGTCGTTCAGTTAGTGTATATTTTGCACGCTTTGTATATTTTCATGCTCTCTATTTCGTAAAAGCAAAATCCTCAACTCTCTGCTTACCAGACAAATGTCTAAAAGACGTGATTATCTCATTCGACTTGTTGTGTTTGTGTTCAATACTCACCCTATAGATACACTACAAATGCCGCTAAACCTGTAACCGCATTATATACAGAGCATCAAATGTCTTAAGCAAAGAGATTACTCGCCTCAATACATCCAACTAAGTTTGTTTAAATTTTGTGATTGATCATCCTTTTCTATCCTTCTTTTCTTGCTTTGTTGTTGGTATTATGAAACGTTACAAAGAGTTGTAACGGATCGGTGAATAATACACGAGTTGTATTATTGGAGAATCGGTAACGAAGATCTTTAACCAACAAACATCTGCATTGTGCACAAGGTACAATAAACATGATCCAACAACCAATGCACTATAACACTCATGCGAAACCCTTTGTATACTTAGACAAATTCTAAAAGACGTGATATTACCTTATTTTGTTATAGTTGTGTCCAGTGGTCGTTTTTGTTTCGTTTTTATGAAGAGTTATATGGATCTTATGTTTTTCTCTATTACTCTTTGTCACCTAAAAATTAGGATGTTGGAGGAAACTGCGAACAAAGATCTTCATCAGCATCACCATTTATTGGCTAAAACAATTAGGGTTTCAGTTTTTAGAACAAAATAAGGTGAATGATTAGCTACCGTTTTAAAGTTTTTATATTTTTAATTCGTCATTCAAAACCATCAAGTAATTAATTGTGATATCAGTGAATCGTTGTGCATTATGCACTGCCATGTGTGAGCACAAATCTTCTAAGATTATTAAATCAGTGTTTGTGCTCTTTATAAATGTAATCAGAAAGGACCAATTTGATTTTCCTATAAGTATGCAGCTTGATTAGCGATAAAGGAAGGAATATAAAATGATAAAAAATTGAGTAATAATTAAAAAGAGTTTGCTGCTTAGAATGATTTTTCTAAATGTCTTTAAGAAAAATTCATCAACAATACTAGGACACTCAAAATTATTTCTAGAATGTAAAATGTCTTGAACGACAACCTTTGGATGAAAATGTCCTCTTAGCTCTGGGAAATTGGGTTCACAAATTGAGTAAAAAATTTTGATAGGAAACAAGTTCAGATTTGTACTAAGGAATTTTTCAGTTGATAGAAAACAAGCACTAGAAATACTTGACATTTGTGCTATTCTTTGGTATAATGAGAACTACTAAATTGAGGCACTAAGGAGACAATAAACGGAATAATATCACGAGGATAAGTTGAAAGACTCGAAACATAAGGCGAACGGGCATCTATACAAATGGAAGCTGTTATGCCGAAGTAGTTCTGGACGGATTTTGGTTTTGAGCCGCATCGAAACCATCCCAATCACATTATTTAGTTTTGATGAAGTGCCACACCTCCCGGAAGTTAGTAGGAGAACTCGTTTGCAGGGGTTGGGTCCCACCTCATGTGAGAGGTCTAAGACTCTTAAGCTAAGAAATTTTGTTTGGGCAATGCATATAAGTTTTGATGTGAAACGATTTTAGGAGTCGCACCATTGATTTGCAGAAGCAGGCCACAGACGGGAAGAGTCAAAGTACAAAAGAAGGTGGGTGGTGGGATGATTTTTATAATTCTCATTTTTGTATCTTCATGGAGGAACGGGATTTCAAATCGGAAAATGGGTCATTTGTCCAAAAAAATTTAAAACACGGTTCAAATGGACGAGTAAAAAATTTTATGGGTGAAATGGACAAAAAAAAAATAGCAAGGATGAAACGGATGCATCACATGTAAAATAAAAATAAGAAAGAATATTTGAAAATGGACATGATGAACCTTGGTTACATCCTGCGTATTTTAAATTTTGTCCATTTAAACAATATCTAAATCTGACTATCCTTTTCACCCAGGAAATTTTGATTTTGGTCTTTTTAACCAATTTTGTGATTTCAAATCATGGAGCTATCAAATGCCGGAAATGACCGGGCAAAAAACTAACAAAAATGCTTTATCCACAGAAGAAACCGCACCGAACCTGCACCATGTGAGAGGGATAGACTGAGTTCCACTTCAGCCCCACCCCTATCCAATTACACAGAACGATAAAAAAAAGGGTGGAGCCAAGAATTATAGGACGGGATACAAAAATTTACTATGGGTGCAAAAAGATTTTTTTAGGGGGTGTAAAAATATAAAAATTGACTTACATATAATTTTTTTTTTCTAATTGGGCTTAAAATGGGCTTTGGAGCCAGCTGGGAAGGGTGCAAATGCACCCCTTGCAATGGGCTGGCTCCACCCCTGCAATAAACTGTGTCGGTGCGATGACAAACGGTGCATTTCTCGGTGGATAATCTTCGGTGTGTCTGGATAAACTTTTACATGAATGGGAGAGGTATCAAATCACACAGCCTAAGATGCTAATCATGCTAAGATGTGTTGGCGTACTGGAGGAGTAGTAGATGCATGACTTCATTCCACAGTATGGTCATTACAGCCTATGGATGGGCATATTGCACTCTGCACAAGGTACAATAAACATGATCCCATAGCCATACATTTTTCTTTTAGTTTTCCATCTTATTCTGTTATTTATAGTTGTGTTCGGTAATTTCCGTATAAATACAATACAAATGCGTTTTTTTTTTTTTCTTTTTTAATTTTGATACAGTAAGCGGGTTAAGGACACCCCAACCAAACAAGAACAAAAAACAAAGCAACAAAGAACTTAACAAACAAAAGCAATCTAATGCCTAATGAAGACTTTTCTGCTTTATCGGCGGCAAGAATTTCTTTGAAATCCATAGTAAACTCGGCTTGACAATCTTCACATAATTAGAGCTAGGATGAATCCCGGCTAGATAATGGGCGACTCTGTTACTTTCCTTGTAACGATGGCTAATCTTCACGAAATTAAAATAACCAAGCAGCTTTATAACTCTTCTCCAAACACATACGGTATCCCGGGGAGGCTTGGGATTAGCATTCTTTAGCGACGAGACAAGTAGAAGAAGAGTACATTGCAAAGATGAATATTTTAGCTTCAATCTCAATACCAAGTTTCAAGCCCGACTCCACCCCACTGCATTTCATGAGCTTCAACGAGATAGGGTAGCTTCCACAGTAGCGGCAATCAAATGATTTCCAAGAGAGTCTCTAATAATAGCTCCAAAACCAGCACCATCTTCAGATTTAGAACCATCTGTATTGATCATGACATCATATCCTATTGGAGCTAGCCAAGCACATAAAATTGGTTGTTTTAATGAAATCACAATTTACCCTCCATCTCTCCATGAATAACCTATTAGCGATGATGCATCTTTCAATTGATGAGCACTCGGTTTGAGCCAGACTTCTTGAACAATAATGTAACTCTTTGTTTCCATAGAGTTATATTTAGACTCGAAGATCCTAGAATTTCTTTCCCTCCAGATATTATATATAAAACTATTAAGAACCAACTTTTTAATCAAAGTAACACAGGAGGTACCTTTAAAATGCTCAATACACCACTGGATTTCCTCATGCCAGGTATTGCAGAGGTCTCTATGATAGCCCATTTTGATAAGTAAACCTCTCCAAATTTGGTTAGCAAACACACAATCATGGAACAAGTGACCTTCATTTTCTTGATAGCATCACAGAATAAACAAGTAGAGGTAATAAGGTTCCACTTGAGAAGTTTATCTCTTGTCTTCAATCTCCCATGTAAAGAAACCCAAGTAATAAATGAATGTCTAGGTATATGGAGTTTAAACCATACAAGAGAACTCCAATTAACTTTCTCACAATGGACCATAAGAGACAAATAAGTGTCCTTCACAGAGAACTCACCTGATTTACCAGCAGACCACACCAACTTATCCTTTTCAGTAGGGAATAAGCCGGCAATAGCTACTTGAGAGAACATTTGCAATAGTAGGATCAGAAGAAAATGGGAGGGACCAATCATCATGATGAACAAAATCCGAAACCTTGCAGTCTTGATTTGGAAAATATTCTTGGATTATAGAAGGATCAATCCAAGTAATTAATCTGCCCTTAGGGTGCCACAAGTCATGTAAGAAATTTGTATTTTTACCATCGCCTAGAATTGTTATGACCATATCTCTAGCTATTTGTCTCTGATCCATCACCCTTCTCCAACACCAAGAGGACTCAGAGGGCATATCCATAGACCAAAAATCTTTATTTTTAATCAGATTCTTCTTAATCCAATCGGTCCGAGATAGACTCTTTTCAGAGATAAGCTCCCATAAGTGTTTCAAATTAGCTGACATATTATTCACTTCAATGTCTCTTAACCCTAACCCTCCCTCATTATAAGGAAGACAAACAGTAGACCAACTAATAGGACAATGTTTCTTACCTAGATCACAACTTGACCCATAAAAATCTCTTGAAAATACCGGTGATTTCCTTAATTGCTCTCTTAGGAAGGATAAAACAAGATAACCAAAGAAGACCATCACGGATAAAACATGTTTAATCAAAGTCGAGTCTACCGGGGAAAAGCTAAGTGTTTAGCTTTCCAGTTAATTCTAGCTTTAATAGTGACAATCGGTATTTGACAATCATAATAAGATAGTCTAGTGGAAAGGAGAGGAGTCCCAAATACCTTCTTTGGCGACTTGCTCTCTTGACAATCCAGAACTAGGAGAATGTTATGAAGGACCTCCTCCCCAACTTTAAAAAATACTAGGACATCTTTAAAAATACTAGGACATCATCGCCAGCAAAGATGAGTCAATCTAGTTAATTTGCATCTTGGATGAAGACCATAAACTCCATTATCAACTTGTTTTGAAGAATGATGCTAAGAAGCTCCATCACCATGACAAATAAGTAAGGAGATAAGGGCACCCTTCTTTGTAAGCCTCTACTTGCTCCAAAATAACCATAAGGAGAACCATTAACAAGAGCAGTATTTAGGAGAAGTAATACACAATTTGATCCACCCAGTAAAAATATCGGAAAACCCATCTTCTTGAGTAACAAGAATAGCCTTCCGATTCACGATTATCATAAGCTTTTTTTAAGTCAATCTTCATAGTACATCTAGGAGTTCCACTTGGCTTTTTGTGATAATTCCTAACAATTTCATGTGCCACTAAGATATTATCTTGAATAGATCTACCCGACTATGAAGGCTGATTGGCAAGGATGAATAAGATGTTTAAGTAATAGCTTCATTACGATGGAGATTATCTTGGTTAAACATTTGTATACAACTCCACAACAAGCTATAGGCCTATAGTCACTATACCACTAGGATTATCATTTTTAGCAACAAGAGTGATGAAAGTGTTGTTTACCTCTTTAAGGAGTTTGGAGCTCTTGAAAACATTTTTGATAAGCGTAACAAGTCATCACCAATTATGGACCAACGGAATTTAAAGTGACTAGAGAACCCATCGGTCACTGGTGCTTTCCCGGACCCAATAGAAGCAGAAGCTGTCACAATTTCATCTCTAGAGATGGGCACGATAGAGAGGATTTAGAGTCTCATCTACAAATTTAACAAAGTTTAAATCTTCAATTAGGAACATTCACTTCTTCCTTACCCTCTTCATCATAAAGATTAGAAAAGAAATCAATACATTCATCGACTATCTCCTTGTCATCCCACCAAGGTCACACCATTCCTAGCGGTAAGTGTGAGGATATTATTCCTTGACCTCCTTTCTTTAAGAGAGTAATGAAAAAAATGAGTGTTGGAATCACCCAAATCTAGCCCCTTTGAACCTGGATTTTTGTTTCTTCATGGATTCCTCATATCTTGCAACCTTAGCATAATGTTGAACTACTTCCTTCTCCTTCTAGCTAGCTCTGGGCAAAGAGGAGAAATTTGAACTTCTTTGTTGTACAAAGTCATCTCTATCTTGGCTTCCATAACTTTTTCAGATAGATTTTGAATCTTAATCTTTTCCAATCAATAATAGTGACCTTAGCCTTCACAGTTTAGTCATAAAAACAAACATAGGATTACCTCGATCTTAACATCCCAAACCTTTCTAATCAACTCAAAAAATCGGGCTCCTCGGTCATATAGTTAAAGAATCGAAAAGGAGGAGGACCATGTTTCCTTTTCTCAAAAATAAAGCAACCCCGGAGAGTGATCGAAATGCCGGGAGGTAGAAGTGCTGCTTTAGAGTCTACAAGCTGATCAATCCACTCCATATTAACCATGATTCTATCCGAGTTTAGAACCAATTCTAGTATCCCCACCTTATTAAACCAAGTATACAAGCAACGAGAATAAGATAAATCCTTGAGTTGAGCCTCTTGAACACAATTACTCAAATCATGATAATGATGTGGCCTAAGCTCGGCTCACCGATTTTTCGATAGGAGACATTATAGAATTAAAATCTCCTAATATTATCCAAGGTCTTGAGTTATAATAGCTAAAATTACATAAATCTTCCCATAAAGAGCAGCCGAAGACCAATATCATTATTCCCATAGACAAAGGTAGCCACAAAAGAAAATCCCTTCCATCCACTAGGATGAAGATACATTAACGATAGAATGAAGAACAGTAATTTTGGCCACACGGATCCCGTACCAATCAAATCCTACGAGTTATCATTATTATAATTATCTAAAATTGCCAAGAAGGCATTATTTTGAGTCTAATTCTACTAGCACTTATCTCTTGAACATGGGTTTCTACTACAATTATTGAAAGTTTATTTGATCTAATCAAAGAACCTACTTCTACTTGTTTAAGAGGTCATTTAAGCCCCCTTATGTTCCAGGGCTGCAATTTTAAACATTATGAATAAGGGTAAGATTAGGTTTCTTACCTCTACCCAGACTTTTTCAAGTCTGAACCCTTAGAAGCGGTGCTTGCTTTAAAGGCCACATGTATCATTCTTGATAAAATGGGCTCTAACACCTCCTTCTTGATCAACAAGAGGTTACTAAAACATTATCCTTCAAGGTCTCCCCAGAATTCTTAGGTTGTTGGTGAGGAACATCAAGATCTTGCTCAGCTAGAACCTCAAACATATTGATAGTTTCAATCACACCACCGGCACGGACTTAGCGAGAGGTAGAAGCTTCTCTGTTTGATTTCAACACGAATGGAGTGCTCAACACCCTCCATTTGACATTCCAAGCTAGAAGTAAGAGTCCTGCATCTGTGAGAAGGTTTCACTCCCTCATTCTCTATATTGTCTCTATTCCTTTTTGAACCTTTAACCACCAGTAGTCTTTATCGGGTACATTCTTCTTTCTTGGAGCTACATTAGACTTTTGCACGTCCCAACCACCCTCTTACAAGCAATAGAGGAGTGGTTGAAGGTCTTCTGATGAGAACACATTGGAGGTTTCCATGGGTACTCAACATCAACTTCAAAAGCAAACTTACCATCCAAATACGGGGAATAGAGCTAGGAAATTCACATGATGTATCAATTTCAACACATACGAGCATAGCTCATTACGAAGTTCTAATCGGGAGTCATTTTATCGAGCATAATTGGAACACCCACCACAGCCTAGCAATACTACTCAAACCCTTAGTATTCCACATATCTGGAGAGGAACCTTACGAATATTCATCCAAATTGGAATAGACGTAATTCTTCAAGGTCTTTCTCAAGACTTCTACTCAAGGGCGAACAACAAAAGTTTCTTTGAAATATAAAATGAACCCCTCTCCAAAACAAAGAATTCGATCTTCTTCAAGAGCAAAATCAAAAACAAAAATAGAATCACCATGTAATGTCATATTAAAGCTGATCACCCTTAAGTTTCCATTCCTTATCAACAGCATATTTCAACGCCATATATGCGAATCGCTTTCCCACAAATGCTCCACCACCGAGATCTTGACATTTCTTGATATCATCAATAAAAATCAAGCCAAGGAATGAGATACGACTTTCTTCCCATCCACAATAGTAGGATTTACGAATTTCAATTCGACTTCTTGAGGTTGGGTTTTCTTCTCGGAGAAAAAATCCGACCAAGTTATAGATCAAACTTTAACAATTCATCGAGTGACCAACGAACCCGGCTTCATTACGGACAATGAAGAACAAAGTTAGGAACTCCTGAGAGTTACCCTGCAAAGACATCGGAGCCACTTTGCGAGTCGAGAACACCAGGAAGAGAACGCCATTCCGTAGTAGGAGAGCGGAGAAGCGGAAGAACCACTCACCGGAAAACCCTAAAAAAAATCGCCTCAAAATCGCACCACCTCAGACTTTCTCTCTCCTCACGTGTTTTTATGCTTATACAAATGCGTTTTTGATTTGTATCTACAAAGAATACTTATTTGGAGCTTATATTATTATTTTTATTTACTCTTTGTAATCTAGAAATTAGGATGTTGAAGGAAACTATAAAGAAAGATCTTCATCAGCTTCACTGTTCTATTGGGTAAAACATTTAGGGTTTTAGTTATTAGAACAGTGAACAGATTTTTGATTAGCTAATAATTAGAAGTCTAAATTATTGGTAGTGTTACCTCCTAATTAGAAGCCTGACATTTTTAAGTTGAATTGGATAGAAATTTTGTGTGGCCTGTAAAATATTTGCACTTCGTACCACCTCTCCCATATAAGTGTTTGTTCTTTTTGTAAATATAATTTTAGTTGTACTGGTACAAAAATAAAAAATAATACAAAAAAAGAAGAAGTTATGATTTGATATACCAATAACTAAGTATATTTACACAAAATTGGTTAAAAAGACCAAAATCAAAATTTCCTGGGTGAAAAAGACACTTAGATTTAGATACTGTTTAAATGGACAAAAATTTAAAAATAGGCAGGATGTAACCAGTTTCATCATGTCCATTTTCAAATATTTTTTTTTATTTTTATTTTACACAAGATGCATCCAGTTTCATCCTTGCTATTTTTTAAGTTTAAGCCAGGATGAAACTGGATTCATCCTTGCTATTTTTTTTGTCCATTTCACCCATAAAATTTTTTACTCGTCCATTTGAACCGTGTTTTAAATTTTTTTGGACAAATGACCCATTTTCCGTTTATTAGAAATTAAGGAACAATCACATAATAAAATAGGAGAATGATTACTTTTCTTGATGCTTAGAATGATCTTTGAAGAAAAATCCATAGTGTTTCATACCGGCAAGAAAACATATTACCTCCTGCCTATACAATCGGACGAGGGAGAATTTATGTGGCGAAATCTTGGAAATACTTGGCCTTTGTGCTCCTTTATCACGGGGTCAAGTCGAAGCATAAGGCGTACGTAGCTGCCTAGAACAAAAGAAGATTGCATGATTTCCACAATTCCCAATTTCCCATTCTTTTATCTAGGATGTAATGTTTGCCTGCCAAAGCCTAGAGTTAGTAGATGCATGACTCAAATCCGATGTATGGTCAGACATAAGCTCATTACAGCACATCCTATGGATGCACATAATGCGCTTTGCACAAGGTACAATAAACATGATCCAGTTATATCAGTATATATTTTTATGTTTTCTATATATGTTTTCACGATCTCTAATTGTTTTGCCTTTTAAAAGCAAAATCCTCAACGCCATGAACTCTTTGCTTACTAGACAAATGTCTAAAAGACGTGATTATCTCACTCCGTCATCCGATTAGTTGTGCTTGTGTCCGATACTCCCCTATAAATACACTACAAATGCATTTTTCTTTCATATATACGAAGAAGACTAGTTATTTGGAGCTTATATCTGCTGTATACTCTTTCTTTGTCACTTACAAAATTAGGATGTCGGCGGAAACCGTGAAGAAAGGTCTTTGTCAGCATAACTTTTTATTGGGGTTTATTCTTACAAACAAAATGCCACTCATCAGCTATGGTTTTAGAGTTGCTGGTAGCTGGTAGTGCTACCTTCTAAAGGGGAACCTATCATTTTAAAGTTGTATGAGATATTTTGTGTGGGTGTGAAAAATTTGCACCTCCATGTCCTAAATATTGTCTTCCTGTGAACACAGAAATCGGGCATGGTGTGCGTGATCACAAACAATCTTAATATGAATTGAATACGTGCATTGAGGTGTGAGAAGAGTATAATATGCCTGGGTAGATGATGATTCATAGATTCCAAACCCCTTTAGTTTGTCATGATCTCGTCATCATCCCCCAAGGTGATAGGTCTGAGATATCGGAATGTTAAATGAAACTATCAGTGCTAAAGGTAAAGAGACGATGGTTTACGTGGTTCAGCCCTAAGGCCTACATCCACGGATCTCGAGGAGATTTACTATAAGATAAAATTACAAAGATGATCACAAGATCTTGTGATCATTGACCACTTAAGTTGAAGCTCTCACTTACTTCTCACTATTCTCTCTCCTCCTTTTCGATCCCCCTCTCGAGTGGAGGTATACATATTATAGCTAAATTGGGTGAGTCCACTGACAATGAGCTGTTGAGATCTTATCTTCTTGTGTTCTTGCATGGTCGCGGACTTCTTTGTCACCCCGCGGCCTACTCAGTATCCCGGTTCATCACCGACCAACCCTCGTTTCCTCGTTGGGCGTCCGACACGTGTTCTCACGAGCGCATTAAATGCGGGTGGTTGGGCGTCCAGTCCGCGCCGAGTGGTGTCGATCCTCTTGTCACGTCTGTGTCATTGGACTACCCACGGCCAGTTGATCATATCTTACCTCGTGATGGGTTAAAGCCATCCTTTGGTGTTACGCGGATCACCTATCTCGGGTGCTCCTTCAACTCGGACCGTTGGTCTTGACGGATGGCACGTTGTCTAAGTGCCACGGATGCCCCTATGTGTCATCCTTCTTTGAGAAATGGCCTCACGTGGACTCGCTTTAGTACACGTGGCAATGGAGATAAATAAGTGTACTTACAATTTGCCCCTCTTCTTGCGACCGGGCGTTTGGCCTTTGTTGGAAGAAGAACCGTGCGGCATGTTTTTATCTCCTCATAACTTCTCCCTAAAAAGGTGCTTTACCTGCATTTATTGTGCACATTTCCCATGTCCGGCCATAACTGCCCTTTGGGTAGTGGACGGTTTCTTCTGGTTCTATATATATAAAAAAGAGAAGAGTGAGAGAATGTGACTTTAATTCACATTCTCTGTTTTATTCTCTGTTCTTTTGTCTTCATCTTCTTAACTTCCTCTGACACCATTGCTGCTGCTGTTGCTGCTACTGTGGTCGTTGTTGTTGCTGCTACTGTGGTCGCTGTTGTTGCTGCTGTTGATTTATTCTTTGTGGTTCAGGTATGATCTTTTATTCCGTTTAATCACCATGCCTAAGCCTGTCGAGTTTCTGATCTTCTGGTGATGCGTTGATGATGAGTTTAAATTTAAATATACCCTGGGATTTGAGAGTTGACGCCACCAGTCGGGTGTTTCATCGACCATGCTTTGATTTTATTTCTTCTTTTGAGTTTGGATAATAGTCCCGAGAGTTTAAGCAAGCTGTTAGATGAAATCTAGGGTTTTCTTCTTTTTGTCTTTTCTTTGTTCTTGAGATTTTCTTGATTTTTGATCTTCCTGCCTCCGATTTGAATTCCTATTCGTGTTTGTGCTCGTAGACATGTCCGATCATCCGCGGGTTCCTTACAAACTCCTCCGTCAAGTCCTCACCCGATCTCCCTGGAGTGATCCCAATGTTAGGGGTGGAACTTCGCCTCCACTTACCCAGGGTAATCCTCGGGATGGACGAACATCCTCATCCTCTGGTCAGAGGCCTTCGCTTAAAAGGGTGATCCTCCACGAGGATCTAGATATGTCGTGAATCGTCCCTAGAGGTGGGTCTCTAAAGCGTGAGAATCCAGCGCAATGAACCTTTGGATGTGCGACCTCTCGCACTAAGCCTCCACCGCGGACTAACCCACCTGTGCCTAGTTCAAGTAAGTCAACTAAAACTCTTACTTGAAGAGAAAGGCTGTGGAGATAGAATCCTCGGGGGTGTAATTCCTCCTAAGAGGAAGGCAGTGGGTTACAGTGGAGGATACTACGGGAGATGCTTTTGAGGATGATTCTCTTGTTACTTTTCATCCTTTACCTTTGGGTAATAAGAAGTTTACTTTCGAGGCACATTGATCTTGAGGCCTTCAAGTTAAAACACGGTCTTGACACTTCCAAGTGCGTTTTTATACCTCCGACAAAGATATTACTTATGAGATGGTTAACAATTATCGGTATGATGCCTTTCATTTGTTGACGACCGTGGGTGCTTGAGGCTGGTTTGATGTTTCCTTTGTATAAAGCCTATGATGATTTCTACTATCGGGTCTTGTCTAGCGCGATACTGCCAAGAAAAGTCATAATCGCGGGGTGCAACGATTGACGAGAAACTATCTTCGCCATCTCCGAGAATGCTATCTTCGTAGCAAGGGGCGAACGATGATGACCTGCTATGCTCCTAAATTAGAAAAGAGCAAGGTGGTATACTAGGAAAATTTCAATAAATCCTTTGGAGATTACGTTAACGGAATACTCGTAAGGCCGTGGTGCAGTAGTGCAGGAACATTGCTCTGTTAAGGGAAGTTCGCCTTTTGAGCGAGTAAGTGATTCTAAGATGGCAAGGGTTCCTGGTGCGAAGGTCTTCCTATTCCTAGCGATGAAAGAATCAAACGTGATCATGACTATGAGTGGTGCCACCCCATTATTGAAGTCGTTGGTCCGTGGGCCTATGGTTGGGTCCACAGCCCCCATGGTTGGCACCTCACGGTGAAGGTCTTCCTCGCGAAGCTTCTCCCACTCGTTACTGTCATTCCCTTGTGGAATGAGTTTTGCAGTATGGACTTTGCTTATAGTCGCGATGTTGATGGCGCGAGAAGACGAATATCCCGATACTAACCTTCTTCCGGAATACCGGCGTTGTTAAGGTGTGTTGTTTGTTTTCTACGTATATATGCCCCTACGTTTTCTTAAATAATGTTGATTATGCCAAGGAAAGGTGATGCCAATGGCTCTTTTATCATTACGTGTTGTAGGTGCGTAGAAGTAAGAAGATTAATCCCAAGCAATCGTCGAATTCTCCCACCGAGGGTTCCTCACACTTGAGGATGTGAATAGTCCCGTGGATGGTGATGAGGACTTTTCCGATAGGGAAGAGCGAATGAGACTTCTCACTGTTCAAGAAGGTGATGGTGATCGGTAGTTGGTGGTAGAGGTGGTGATCCGGTCAGCGGGTGGCGGTCAAGGTGATCCGGCCACTTTGGTGGTGGTGAAGGTGATGATCCGCAGCCCTTTGGTGGTGGTCGGGGTGATCCGACCAGCGGTAGTGGTCGGGGTGATCCGACCCTTGGTGGTGGTCGGGTGATCCGGCCATTGGTGGTGGTCGGGTGATCCGACCGGGTGGTGGTCAGGTGATCCGGCCACTGGTGGTGGTCAAGGTGATCCGGCCACTACCACTGGTGGTGGTGAAGGTGATTCGGACGCTGGTGATATTGGTGGTGGCAACTCGTCTGTTGGTGGTGGTGGAGATCAGGCCGGGGGGGCTACTAAGTCCAGTGGGGATGTTATAGACAAAGGTAAGGGAATTGTTCTTAGTAGTGGTGACAAGGATGGGGATGCTTGTTGTGAGTTCTCCTTTGGTAAGGTTTTATCCGGGGAACAATCACTTGACATGGCCACAGTTATGGAGCTTGTTTCGGACTTCACTCTGCTTCCAGCTGGTGATGACTGGAGTGTTCTCGAGGATAGCTGCGTTGGTGGCCCATCCCGCGGGTCAGATGCTGGGGTTTTGGTAGTGCCTTCCGAGGGTTTTGCTGGTACCTCCTCCCATTTGTTGGTGGGGCTTTGGTGCAAAGTAATGTTGGTGCTTCTCATGGTGGGAATACCTCGGACTCTCCCTTAGATGATTTCTCGCGATCCTTAGCCGCGGATGGCGATGATCTTTGTTTTTGGCGTGGCTGCGAAAGAAAAACTTGCTGGTTGTACCTCATCCCTTTTTGTGATTGAAGGGAAAAGAGTTCGGATGCTTTTACTCGTAGGCACATGGAGTTAACCTCGAGGAGGCGGTAGATCGAGGTGGGGCAAGAATCTCGTAGCCGGCGGGCTTGACCTTGTGGTGGATCCTCCTCCTACCGTTGCTGACATGATGGCTATTCTTTGATGGGTATCGATCTGATTACCCCCGACAGCCGGTTATTGGAGGTTTGTCCTGTTCTTTTTATCCACGATTTCGTTCAACTATGATGTGAGCTAATTTCCCTCGTTTCTTTGATAGATGATGAGAAGTGAGTATTGTAACCACCATCTTTCCGGCTCTTTCAAGGCTAAATCTCTCAAGCTAGAAGGAAGCTTCGACATTGCGAAGAGACGCTTACAGTGTCGAGGCTTCGGTCTCTGCTAAGGATGAAGAAATAACAGAGCTAAAGAGTCTTCTTAAAGCGTAAGGAGCAGCAAGGCACGGAAGAGGCTCGGCCACGTTACGAGCTGGCTCTGGTTAAGGCCAAGTTAGGCTGTTCTTTGAGAAGAACTCCTCGTCTATTTGGTCTGCGCTTCCTCTTCTTTGGTAGTTTCTGCCCCTTATTTGTTAAGTTTTCTCTTTCTTCCCTCCTCCATTGTCTTGTCTTCGGTGGGCGGAGTCCACCAGTTGTTGTGGCTTCGAAGTGAGAGGGCTCGTCAAAGGGTCGCATTCTTGAGTTAGTTGAAAAACTTAAGAGTGAGTCGGCGAAATGGAATGCCCAGCGGATGTTCATAACGCTATGCCGAAGAATGGCGTAAGAAAAAGCATTGCTTGGTAGATTTGCAAAATCGAAATAACCATGACCGCCACTTGTTCAACGGGGCTCTTTTATGGACGCGGGATAATCTTGAGCAAGCCCGTGGGCAGATTTCCTCCTTAGAAATTAAACTTAATGTTATGGAAGGCAGGCTGCGGCGGCGCGGTCTTCTCATCCCTCGGATGTGCGGACCTATATGCAGCGTCTTGCCAAGGAAGAGGCGATGCTGGGGCGAGAATGTAGTGCTCTCAGTAGTGCTTTATCCGCGTCTCGAGCTGATGTGGCTCGTCAGGTTGAGCGTGAGAGAGACTTAGAGGTGACTATGTATCGTCTTAACAAGGGGTTGGAATCGAAGAATGATGAGGTTAATCGACATCGTCATTCGGGCTCGATGCTTCGAAATGACCTAAAGCGCAAGTCGGTATGCTCATAATCTTCTGGGTAGATCACGATAAGTTATCAAATGAATATGATTATCTTTGCGAAGCGAGGGATTCGCGGTTGATCATTGTGAAGGTATACGTTTTCGTCATCGAGTGTGCTTTGTATTGTATCTGTTATAACTCACTGTCTCCTTCTACTGTCATGAGCTCAAGTACGAGCTTAAAGGCTGCGGATGAAAAGTTTGCCGAAGCTCGAGGCTAAGGTAGTTCAAGCTGGAGGGTCAAGCTAACTATCATCGCGGTCTAGCCTCGTCTCTGGAGGAAATGTTGAAGCAAGCTAATCAAAGGATAGATCAGCTTTCTACTTCCTTGAATCAGGCTGAGATGAGGAGCGTAGCCATAGGTTTCATGGCCCGCAAACAACTGGCCGAAGAGATTAATAAGATTCTTGGTGAGATTGAGCTGGATCTCAAGAAAAACCATGGGCTAACCAAGAATTATACTCGGCGTCCCGTGCCTGCGCTCCCATCAAGTTCTTCTGGACCCTCCTCGGGTGGTAGCGTTCCTTCATCGCTGAAGGATAAACCTGCGGATAACGCTCCTACTCAGTAGACCGTAGCTAGTATGCTAGGGATTGATCTCGGTTGCTTATCCTTTTTTGGCGTTTTTGTTATTTTACTGCTTTGGGCTTGTAATCAACTGCCATGTACTAGATCAAACTTTGGTGTTCAAATCGATTTTGAATTTTGTTGAATTTACATCTACCATCTTTACATTAAACATAATGAAAAAGTCCGCGGTATTTGTAACCAGGGATATCAATCTTTGAATTTGATAAAGTGTATTGTTCGTGCAACTCCAAGTGAGTTGGTATCCCCAGTTGTCTTGTGACCTTGCCCGTCCGGCTAACTCCTTGGCGGAGGATCTGCGGACGGTGGGGAGTCTGGCCGACGTTCAAGGATGTACTCCATTAAGTTCGCGGCTTGTAATATTGCCGCGGATATCTCATTACAGTAAGAAGTCGCCTCCTGGTCATACACTTATAGACACTTACGGAGGAGTTACGAGAGATTGCATGTGTATGCTCAGATATATTGCGTGTGTGTGCTTTGCACGGATATTACCGGTATATTGTAGTGGGTATGATCCACGCTTTGTGCGGGATATCCCTCTTACTAAGTATAATGTCAATTCTCAATAATAGTAATTGTACAACGATTTCGTGGTTCGGCCTTAAGGCCTACATCCACGGGGTAACAATAGCATCGATATTTTATTAATGTGTGACATGGTTTTCACTGTACATTGTGTAAGTAGTATATACATGTGGTTCATATGGTATAGGTTGTGGGTTTTGAATAAATTGAAATGTGCGTGGGTAATGAATGGGATATGATACTTGAAAATGAAAACTTGGATTGATTGAAAAGTTAAGGTCGTTACTCCTTTGTCGAGAGATAGAAACATGTGGACTAGCAAGTCCATTTTCTTCTTCACGAAATGCACACGCAGTGGTTGGTCATGGGTAGTATGGCTTGAGGTATTTGGCATTCCACGGATGCATGAGGATTTCCCCTTTCATGTTGCGCGAGATAGTAAGAGCCATTTCTGCGATGTCGTGTATTATGTAGGGTCCTCCCCAAGTTGGTGCTAATTTTCCCCACTTCTTTTCTCGTTGGTATTGGGGAATGGTCCTCAACACATATCTTGCCCTTCTACAAAATTCCTAAATTTCACTTTTTTGTTATATTCTGCGCCGACTGCGTTGGTAGTTTTCCATTCTTTGTAGTGCCGCTTCTCTCCTTTCTTGAGGTCGTCGAGCTTCTCCAACATCATGTCCGTGGTGAGATTCTTTTCCCATGCTTACTGTCTTTGTAGTTGGAAGTAGAATTTACTGCGGGATTCTTTATACACTCCGTAGGTGAGTAGAAATGGGGATTCTCATTGGTGATCTTGGTCGTCTATATGCCCATAGAATGTTATGCGCTGTTCACACCATCGTCCCTTGTACTCATCTAGCTGTTTTTAAGAATGAGTGCCAAAGTTTTGTTTGTGGCTTACCTTGTCCATTGCTTTGTGGGTATATGGGGGTGGATTTGTTTTCGAATCTTGAAGGTGTCGAACAACAAGTCAATATTCTTTCCTTGTAGTCATTTCTGGTTGTGGAGACTATCTCTGCGAGGATGCCAAACCTGCGGATGATATTTTGAAAAATAAAAGTGAAGACGTCCGAATCCGAATTCTTGCCGGTGCCTTTCCTTCTACCCACTTGCTTTGAAATAATCCGTTTGCCACTATTAGGAATCTTCTTTTCCCGTCACACGATACGAGTGGGCCTACTATGTCGATGCCCCATTTCCCAAAGGGCCACGGACTGTCATCCAACGAGTTCAACTTTGTAGGCTGGGCGTGGATTCGTTTACCAAATCTTTGACATTCTTCGCATCTTTTCGCCATTACTGGCTGCATCTCGGGTCATGGTTAGCCGATAATAGCCCTGCGTCTTTGCCTTATCTGCTAGGGATCTCATTCCACTTTGTGATTCCTGCGTCTCCTCTGTGTATATCTTTTAGAATGATATGTCCCTCGATCGGGATAGGCGGACAGGCGGTCAGGAATGATTTTACGTATAAGGTTTGGTCTCTTAGCTCGTACATCCACTGCTCTGGACTGCACTTTCCCTGCTTTGTTTGGTGTCCTGGGGAGTTTCCTTCTTTGAGGAAAGAGTGGATTTACTGCTCTCCAATCTGTTTCTGACTATAATCGTCGTCTTCCTCCGCTTGTCGTGTAATGTCATCGTTAAAAATCGTCGAATATGTATTCTCAGACATCCTCATCGAGAGATATCTTTCTCCTTAGGTTTGCGTTGGTTAGCGCGCATATTTCTTGGAGTTTGATGGATGGTTCGTACACTCTTGTTACCTTGATTGCTTTGACATCCTCGTTTTTAAGCATAGACGATATATATGCCAGGGCATCTGCGTGTCTAAGCTCCTTTCTGTGTAGATGTCGAAATTGATTTTGGTACTTGGGAGGCCAATGTTTGCACTAGAGCCATGTATGCCATCGGTGTTTCGTCATACACATTGTATTAAGTAGCCTATATGTCGTATGATCGAGTTGTGAGTCGCTTGTTAACTTAGTACTTCTTGTATCCCTAATTCAATTATCGGTGGGAGAGCATGGATCACTCCTTCATATTCTACGATGTTATTAGTATGGCCTTGAATTCCAATGCGAATGCGTGCACGATTATGTCCCTGTGGGTGTGGTGATGACGATGCCTATCCGCGCCTCTCTATTTTTGGAGCCATCAACAAAGACCTCCCATTGCCGTGGGTTCACTGGTTCAAGAATATTATTTGGCTCTGGTTTTTCTATTTCTGGGGCGCCCATAGCCTTCCATCCTTGTATGCGTACTTCTTCTTCGTTGTCCAAAGGCAGGTCTGCTAGAAAGTCTGCTAATACCTGCGATTTCTGGGAGTGTTGGAGCTCATAGTGGATGTTGAATTGGTCGAGGTACGTGCTCCATTTTGCTATACGTCCTACCTTTCCTGCCCCTTTGAGGATGTCTCTAAGGGTGCCCGACATGGGATACGTATGTCATGCGTTAAAAATCGTCCTCGACTTTAAAGTAGACCATACGACGGCTAGGATTAGCTGTTCAATTCTCGTGTAGTTTAGTTCTGCGGAATTCGGGGTCTTCTTGACATAGTAGATCGGTTGCTCCTCCTTTGTATGGGTTACGGCGAGTCTGCGCTTCTTGCATCGTCATTTGCCGCAATGTAGAGTGCCAAAACCTCATCGGTCCGGTTTTACGAAGGATGGGGATTTACTGCTAGGTATTGTTTAATGCCCAAAAAGCTTCTTCGCATTCTGTCGTACATTCAAATTTAGTCCCTTTTTTTAGTATGTTGAAGAAGAGTTTTTTTATCAGGGATCTTGAGATGAATCTTCCCAGGTGCTAGGGATCCATTGAGCTTTTGTACCTCTTTTAGGTTCTTCGGAGATGGCATGTTTGCTATGGCTCGGATTTTTACGGATCTACCTCAATGCCTCTTTTTGTCACCGGGTATCCAAGGAATTTTCACGAGGTCACCCCGAAAGTGCATTTTCGGGTTTACCTTCATGTTGTGCTCTCTCATAGCTCAAGATGTCCTTGAGATCCTGGTGCTGGTTCTTCCTGTCTGCTTTTTACGAGCATATCGTCGACATAGACCTCTAAGGTCCTGCCGATCCATGGCTTGAAAATAGCATCGACCATCCTTTGATACGTTGCTCCGCGTTTCGGAGCCGAAAGGCATTCTTACGTAACAATAAAGACCATGGGGTGTGTAAAATGCGGTATGTTCTTTGGTCTTCTTCTGCCAAAAATAGTTGGTTGTATCGGAATATCCATCCATGAGCGACAACTCTTCATATCCTTCTCTGCGTCGACTAGGCTGGTCAATCTTTGGGTAATAGATAACTATCCTTGGGGCATGCTTTGTTCGGGTTGGTGAAGTCGATCACGGTTCGACCCCTCCATTTTCTTTGGTACTATTACCATGTTGGAGATCCAAGTGGGGTATTTGACTTCTTTTATAAAACCGGCTTCCAATAGCTTTGTAGCTCCGTTTCTCTTTGCTTTGTGGTGCTCTGTGGCCACCTTTCGTATCTTTTGTCGTCTGGGGGTGTGCCGGGTTTAATGCGCGACTCATCTTTATCTTGTCTTTGGGTCTATTCCGGCATATCGGATAGTTTCCATGCGAAGACGTCCGCGTATTCCTTTAATAGTTTTATTAGCGAAGCTTCGCGTTCTCCGTCCATTAGAGTTCCTATCTTGATCTTTCTTGGATTACTACTCCGTCCCTATGTTGATTTCTTTCCTTGCCTCCAAGGATGTGAAAGTGGGCTTTGTTCCCCAAGGTGGGGGATTTTCTTTAATTGCTATTTGGTAGTCTCAGATTCTTTGTTTGCGAGGACGCCTTGGTTAACCTTTGATGTTGAGGCCTCCGTGTTTCCTACAGAGTTCCCTATTGGCAAGCTTTTCCCCGAGATCCCCTCCAAATATTCATCGATGGCTTTGTCTTTGGATATCGCCTTGCTCAGGAGCCTTGCGGGTTTTCCTTTTCTCATCTTCTTCGTTGTTGAGTTGTATTTGCATCGCGTGGCATTCTTTTTACGGAAGCTTGATCACCCTTTATCTCCATTATTCCTAGGGGAGTGGGAAACCTAAGGTATTGATGGTAGGTAGTGCGACTCCCTTAAGCTTGTGGACCCATCTTCGTCCAATAATGGCATTGTAGAGGGCGAAGGCGTGTTCACCACACTAAAGCGAGTGTCGACTTTCATGGGGCCTGCATCCACCGTAAGATAATATCCCCAGGGGAAGCCGTAGCCGTGCCATTGAACCCGTAGATGGTGTAGTGTGAAGTCGGGAGTTGCTCATCGTTAAGCTCCATGCGTTTGAATGTATCGTAAAACAAGACATTTACGGACTTCCTCCATCGATGAGGATTTTCCTTATGTTGCATCTGCGATTGGCAATGTGAGGATTAATGGGTCGTTGTGATCTTCCATGTCGTCCTCAATATCCTCGGCTTCAAAAGTCGGTGCGTTCATCCACTCCTCGTGCTCTTCCACTTCCTTCCCCTTTACCGTAAAGCTCACGGTAATCTTCAAATTGCTTTCTCGGTCGTTTCCCTATTTGTGCCGTTAGGGTTGGCTCTTTGCTTTACTGAGAAGCGGGATATAGCGTTCAATGTGCGATTACCCTCGGGTAGTAGGACTGTTTCTTTGCGTTTGGCTCTATCTTCCATTCACCTTTTCCACATATTTTTTAAGATCCCTGCATCTATCAGCTTTTGTCTTGCTATCTTGAGATTTTTGCATTTCTACATTTGTGTGTCCGTAGAAAGCGGTGGAAATCGCGATACTCTTTGGATTCTTTAGAGTGGTGGTTGTTTCCCTTTAGACCGGGGCCGAGTTTAAGTCTTCGCGATCCTTGATCTCCTTTAGTATGCGCGGATAGCTGGTATTGAGTTTCGTATAGACCCGGTCTTCAAACTTTCGCCACTCCTTTTGTGATCGTCTTTTCGATCCTTTTGGTGTTAGGCTGGGCACATCTACTAGTTCGCGGAATTTGTCCAGTGGGTTCGTTGTGCTTGCGCTCGGGGTTATCTTTTTGAATTTCTTCCAACCTCGCATGTTTTTCAATGATTATCCTCAAATCTCCTCGGTGGTTGGGGAGGTACCGTGGATTTCAACAAACAACGGGCTCATCTGTCAAGCCCCCATTTGTAACAGTTAATACTCACCCACGGGATCCACATGTCCAATGGCACGACATACCTTGTGCCATCTATCCGTGTATTCTCGAGCGGACTCCACAGCCACTTAATTGCAAGTGAGAAGAGCTTGTCCATCCTGTGTTCACAACTTTGTTATACATGTAGGTGGCCAAGAACTTTTCGGTGGTGATCATATGAATCAATGCATCACGGCTTGAGGTTATCAAACCAAGATAACGCGGATCCTTTCGGGCTTGAAGGGAAATATCTGCATAGTATAGCCTCGTCGTAGTCCCACATCCATTACCTGTTGTTGTAATATCGTAGATGGTGAAGTCCAGACCGACCGTCGTAACATTCAAAGGTCGGGACCCGGACATTTCTGCGGAATGGTAGCCGTAGCCAACCGTCGTGCAAGGGGGTAGTGTTGGCCTCCTTCATAATCTGTTCTAGTCTTCCACCTCCTTGCACAGTCTTGAGTTGATTGATCTCTGCTAGCATCTCCGTGCGGAGGTTCTCCATTGCCAAACATGCTCGTCACGAATGGAAGACCGTGTCTTTCTTGTGGGTTGTGATGTTGTGGCCTCCTCGTGTCGTAGTAATCCAGAATTTCTGGTCGGTAATGCAGGTGGACCTTCTCTTTCCCGCATCTCTTTGGGGTATTCTTCTTCGGTTAGTTGTTGCGAGGGATATTGTCGAAGATCGTCCCTCGGTCCCCGTTACTGCTGCCGTGAGTTAGCTTAAATCGTCTTTGATTCTCTAGTTCGGAGCTTCGGAGGATCTTCTCTCTTAGTTCTTTGGTTTTCATGAGCTAACAAGGCCATCGCATCCGCGTCGTTTAGCTGATTCCTCTTTAGCTCCTCCCGATTCGCCAATATTTACTTTTGTTTGGTTCGGCAGCTTGATTGGGGATTCCTTCTGTAGTTGAGCTTGTCCCTCGGGGATCGTGGTATTGATTTCCCCATTAATGGTATGTCCAGCTCGATTATTCCGTTGGATCTGCCCGGTAGTTGTTCGTCTTGTTCATTGTCCGTGGCATCCCGTAGGGATGGTTCGGATCAGCGATTCGGCTATAGCTTCTGAGGCTGGCTGGCTGGTTGCAGGTGTTACTTTGGAAGCAATTACTTGGGAAACCCCTCGTTTGGTGCGGCAGCTCTTGCGGCCCGCGACCTTCTTTGCTTCCATTGCGATGATGCCCGCATCTAAGAGCCATGTGCTTTCCGCCCCGGTCTGCATATTGTCCGCGGCTGTGCGTCCTTCGCCCTTTTGTCTGCTCCTTGTTACTGCTGGTGTGGTCCTTGGAGCATCTCTTGAAGTTATCTTTGTCTTCCCAGCATCTTTGTTCCTTTCCATTGCAATAATCTGCGCAAAGAACATGGGAGGTAATCAAAGACCCAAAGTCACGGGTTGGTCATTAGTTCAACTTTGATTTCATAAGCTCGATTTCTAGTGGTAATGAGTGTACTCGGGTTGTTAGTTTGGCGAATAGTACGAAAGACATAGACGGATGCGGATTTAACAGGATAAAGTCCATGGGTCGTTGTTTGCAAAAAGCCCAAATCTTTTGGTGGAAATTGTGTTTAAAATTCGATTAAAACCCGAATCTGTTGGTTTAAAGGTTATATAATGCCGAGATCTGTTGGTAGAAAACACAATAGACATAAATATGTCGCAAACGAGTCTAGGAACAGATCTGTTTGCTAAAACCCAGATCTGTTGGTTTAAAGGTTATATAATGCCCAGATCTGTTGGTAGAAAACACAATAGACATAAATATGTGCGGCGAGTCTAAAACGAATCTGTTTGCGTTTTTAAGTAAAATTTTTTGAGGTTGAGGCTTGTGAAGTCACGGAAAACATAAATCTTTTTACCGGGACAAGGTCCCTGTTTCTAGCGCCAAATTGTGAACACGGAAATCGGGCATGGTGTGCGTGATCACAAACAATCTTAATATGAATTGAATACGTGCATTGAGGTGTGAGAAGAGTATAATATGCCTAGGTAGATGATGATTCATAGATTCCAAACCCCTTTAGTTTGTCATGATCTCGTCATCATCCCCCAAGGTGATATGTCTGAGATATCGGAATGTTAAATGAAACTATCAGTGCTAAAGGTAAAAGAGACGATGGTTTCGTGGTTCGATTTCAAGGCCTACATCCACGGATCTCGAGGAGATTTACTATAAGATAAACATTACAAAGATGATCACAAGATCTTGTGATCATTGACCACCTAAGTTGAAGCTCTCACTTACTTCTCACTATTCTCTCTCCTCCTTTCGATCCCCTCTCGGTGGAGGGGGTATACATATTATAGCTAAATTGGGTGGGTCCACCGACAATGAGCTGTTGAGATCTTATCTTCTTGTGTTACTGTGCATGGTCCGCGGACTTCTATGTCACCCTGCGGCTTCTACTTGTATCCGGTTCATCACGCCGACCAACCCTCGTTTCCTCCGTTGGTCGTCCGACACGTGTTCTGAGCGCATTAAATGCGGGTGGTTAGGGCGGTCCCGATCATGCCGAGTGGTGTCGATCCTCTTGTCACGTCCGTGTCGGTTGGACTACCCACGGACCGTTGATCATATCTTACCTCGTGATGGGTTAAAGCCATCCTTTGGTGTTACGCGGGATCACCTATCTCGGGTGCTCCTTCATCTCGACCAGTTGGTCTTGGACGGATGGCACGTTGTCTAAGTGCCACGGATGCCCCTATGTGTCATCCTTCTTTGAGAAATGGCCTCCACGTGGACTCTGCTAGTACACGTGGCAATGGAGATAAATAAGTGTACTTACACTTCCCGTGTGTCGGTGTTTATTCTTTTATAAATTTAATCTTAGTCGAAAGTACCTATTTGATTTGCTGATAAGTAAGTGTACTGATTAGAGATAAAGGAACGACCACAAAATGACAAAAGGAATATGCTGCTTAAATTGATTTTTCTAAATGTAGTTAAGAAAAATTTATGAGCAATACTATAACATGTTAGATATTTTCAATAACATAGAAAATAAATCGGTTTTCATTTTTAGTCTGTCGCTACGACGGAGGAGCGTTCTATGTTGAATAGACACAATGGATGTTAGTTGGAGATGAAGAGACACCTCTAATAGGTGTGATGGTTCATAACAGACACAACAATTCCCAATAGTTATGTGTCTTTTGGCATCTCCAACATGCATAAGTATCCTTATAAGTAGTGAAGGTATTCTCCCATTCTAAACAATCAATTCAACCTGTTTTCTCTCTTTCTAAAGTATCATCAGAAACTTCTCTCGTGTGTTCTTGGTTGGGTCAAGGGGTGCAAACCTTGAATCCAATTTCTCTGTTGTAGGGATTTCATTATATCCTGAAGGCATTATTTCGCATACCTGTTGCAATAGCCAATTGATATTGGGAGGGTAGAAATAATCGTCTAAAAGAAATCTATTCGATCCTTGAAAGTCACGAATACAACAATTTCTTTGTGTTTATTTCATCCACTATATGAACCCATTTGCCTACAGTTTTAGACGATTAATTTCTTTTTCGACAAGGAGGATGAAACTTAAACGGAATCGTGGTTGTTTTTTGATACTAAAAGTTGGGTGAACAAGTTGCTTACAACAACATGGATTTATATGTTCCCAGTTTACGTTGTAAACGTTCGTTCAAGGGCTATTGAAAGACTTACTTGGAGGATACGACGACAGAGTTTGGCCTAGTCAGAGAGTTTTGCTTGAGACGAATCTGAGGACAATATCTTTCCCATATATCTTTGTTGCTGACAGGGACCACCGGGTTTCGTTTCTTATGGGACTGAAATTCCTCCATACGTCTCCACAGAAGAACGATTAATGGCTGTTTTTCGGTAACAAATAGTTATAACTGCGGATTCGTTTTTTGGGAGATGCTTGATCTTCGGAAAAGGTCGCCAATTGGGGGTGTCAATAATTGATCGTGTGCACATCAGGACTCAACTTTTGGAATTTCTGGAACTTAATAACTCTCTTAACTCCATTCAGATCCCTTCTCTCATTTAATTCATGTGTGTTTATATTAATTAATTCATGAAGGTTTCTCTTATTAATCTGATTGTGTTTTACTTTTGTGACTAGAGGAAATAAACTTAGAAGAACAAAAGTGTAAAAGATTACAGGGAGACCGTCGTTGTCAACCAAGTTGAGAGATTGATGCTGTGACTTTCCCCGATGATTTAATCGAAAGGTGGAAGACAAGGAAAGTGGTTAGTATAGCATAACTCGATGATCATATTAACATGATGTGTATAGTGTTGATGTCGATTCATGATATCGTTTTGTGTTTTCAATCATGTGACTACCGTACACACTATAATGAAGAATATTCAAGTACTGGTGTATTCTGCATATTGGATTTGAAGAATTCCTTATTTTAGGAATTGTGTGTGAGTACGGACAGTAAGATTCAATTGGCGATGCTTTTTATGATCTATCATTAGAAACCCTCGATACGTTTTTTCATGAAGTTATGCTTTCATGTTCTCACATGGGTATATTAGATCTGTTGTTTTGATGTATGCTTCTTACTGATATCCATGGATGTGAACTTACAATTGATTAAATATGCTCTTAGTATTTAATCTTGTAGTGTAAATTAATTTTACTAGGATCACACAGTGATCGTTCCCTATGGATAATGAATTTGAGAATTCCTTTTGGAATTGCATGAGTAGGCTTACTCTGTGAATTTTTCTGAGATAGAAATATTTTTGTGGGCATTTGGTTCATGCTTAGAACCAAAATCTACAGACACTCAATGGAAAGTAGTATACAGAAGAAAGTCGAGTCCAAAGAATGGTACTCGTATCAATGTATTGGATTCGAAGATTTCTATTTAGAAATTATGGGTGTACCTGTTTGATACAATCAAACAAGTAATATTCAGGTCCGTAAGCAATTGTGTTTTACGACAATTAGTTGCTTTTCTGCATTTAAGAATTGTCGCAAACGGTGGGAGAAATTTATATGACAATGTCATAAAATTTCCGGTTGTCAAGCTATTTTACAACCAAGATCGTCATTATTGTCGATATAACAATTGCACGATATGAGCATAATTCTTGCGATAAGAATTATAGGTTCCATAATATGGAAATTGGAATGTCTTAAATGACATTGAAAGAAAAGTGAAATTCCGGTTAATATGTAACGTAAACATATTGGAAGATTGGGCGCGCGACCAAATATCCAACGATGAGGTGTTACGATATTACCGATGCATAAATTATGAACATATGCATTACATAATGTAAAATGTCAAATAGACATTGTTTATGTTTTTGGGTATAAATTTGTAGAAGATTTGGCATGAGTAGAGGAGTTACTCATCGTAATAATGTGCTTGTTGAAATACCAAGTAAATTGTCTACAAATTTTCTATGCCTCTAGTGTATGCAAGTTTATAATGACTTCTTGTAAAATCAAATAGAAACATTTTTACTAATGTTTTCAGAATTGATTGCACGAGTAGATGCAATTAATGAGGAGGAATGGCTTAGAACATAACTTGTAGAGATCCCATTTTTGGAAGAAGCCATCTCAAGCGGTCTTGAATAATTGTGAATCAGGCTATGATCTATAACGTCTCTAAAAAAGACTTACAATGCAATGTCAAGACATACAAGTCTTGTACATTGAACGGTAAGTCAATTACTCAAGAAAGGAACAATTGCAGTTAGCCATTGAAACGGAGAAAAACTTGGCAGACCTATTTATGGAAAGTCTCCCAAAGGAAATGTTTTCAATGAAGTATAAAAAAATGGGACTAAGGTCTGTGAAGGAAGGTTGATCTCCCATAGCAGAAACCCAACCTGTTTTAAAAAAGATAAGCAAGGTTCAATATGGTACCAACAAGTTATGGATAGAGATTATGGATCACTAATATAAAAGTTCCCATTTCTAATTAGTGTTGGTTTCTGCAAGAAAACAGGATGGATATAAATCCTTAATGAGTCTATTATTAGTTACAGGTGTATCGTAGAAACACCTTGGAGACTTACCTATATGAGTATGGAAATCAGGCCGTTTCCTCAAAGAAGAAGACCGTTCTCTAAAGAAGACTCATGAATCCAGGATATAAGCACATGGCCATTAACGTGCTAAGCTACATAGCACATGATTTTATGAAATCAATATGTGTGGAGATTCCGGTTTTATCACATGGGGTACTTGGTTCAAGACTAGTGTCACCACTGAACCTCGATAAGGTTTTGAATTACTTACACTAAGTGAAGGTTCAAATACAAAAGATACCTATCATTTATGTATTGTTTTCAACGATGATGCTTATTCCCAACTTTGCTTGAACCACGTTGGCTTTATCCCACTCGGGTACGTAGGCAGTCACTTGAGTGATGCAGCCACTCTTGTTTTGTAAGTTTTACTTTATTTTCTGTTTTGGTTTTTGAAATAGGGGGGAGATTGTTAGATATTTTCAATAACATAGAAAATAAATCGGTTTTCATTTTTGGTTTGTCGCTACGACGGAGGAGTGTTCTGTGTTGAATAGACACAATGGATGTTAGTTGGAGATGAAGAGACACCTCTAATAGGTGTGATGGTTATTCCCAACTTTGCTTGAACTACGTTGGCTTGATCCCACTCGGGTACGTAGGAAGTCACTTGAGTGATGCAGCCACTCTTGTTTTGTAAGTTTTACATTATTTTCTGTTTTGGTTTTTGAAAATAGGGGGAGATTGTTAGATATTTTCAATAACATAGAAAATAAATCGGTTTTCATTTTTGGTCTGTCGCTACGACGGAGGAGCGTTCTGTGTTGAATAGACACAATGGATGTTAGTTGGAGATGAAGAGATACCTCTAATAGGTGTGATGCTTCATAAAAGACACAACCATTCCCAATAGTTATGTGTCTTTTGGAAGAGAAGAGGCATCTCCAACAGGCATAAGTATCCTTATAAGTAGTGAAGGTATTCTCCCATTCTAAACAATCAATTCAACCTGTTTTCTCTCTTTCTAAAGTGTCATCAGAAACTTCTCTCATGTGTTCTTGGTTGGGTCAAGGGGTGCAAACCTTGAATCCAATTTCTCTGTTGTAGGGCTTTCATTGTATCCTGAAGGCATTATTTCGCATACCTGTTGCAATCGCCAATTGATATTGGCAGGGTAGAAATAATCGTCTAAAAGAAATCTATTCGAGCCTTAAAAGTCACGAGTACAACAATTTCTTTGTGTTTATTTCATCCACTATATGAACCCATTTTCCAACATAACACTCAAAACTAATGCTAAGATGTAAAATGCCTTGTACCACAACCCTCGGATGAAAATGTTCTTCTAACTCTCGGAGGTTGGGGTTCACAAATTGAGTAAAAGAAAAATAAAATTGATAGAAAACAAACTCATATTGGTATCAAGGAATTTCTCAATTGATAGGAAAAATGAAGTAAGGTTGAATGATATCAAATAAGACCAGAAATGGGAAGTTAAAGTACAAAAGAAGGTGATGATTTCTACAATTCACGTTTTTGTATCTTCGTGGTAGGAAGGGATTTCTTACAATGGAGTTATCAAATGCCGAAGGGATCCCTAATCCAGTAGATCCTGTGGTAAAAATTTGTTATGTTTTGAATGATTTGTTAATTTACCTGGCACTTTTAGGGCGACCCCGAAAGAATTAGGGGCGACACAAAAGACAAAATAGGATGAAAATACTTGTATGCCCCTTCATAATCGGTAGTTTAGTTAGCTACCGATTGCAAAATCTCGTTTTTAGGACAACTCTATATTCGGTAGTTATATGAACTATTTTAACTACCGATTATAGGCTCAACCAAATTAGAAAAAAGAGGATTTTTGCAAAATCTCTTTTGGGGCAACTCTATATTCGGTAGTTATATGAACTATCTTTGACTACCGATTATGCTAGGATTTCGGTAAAGAGGCCCATTGTATAATCGGAAGTCGGGATACCTTCATTTGCTACGATTATAGGCTCAACTTGATCACGATTGAAAAAGCTCGGTGCGGGCATGGACGTGGTATGAATACAATGCCGGTACGCTATACAGGGGGTCTGGGGGGGCGTAGCCCCTCCCGGCTGTGTTCGACCTGACAGGTCAGGTCGCGGGGTCTAGGGGGCAGCGCCCCCTTGCAGAGTGCGAGACAGCGTCTCGTAGAAAAAAATTTTCTACGAGAAAATTGAATTTCAGTCCGTTTTGGATTTTTTTTCTGGTTTTCAGTCCGCTGCCGGCACAGTCATTTAATTCTCGAGAATAATTGAATCGGGAGTCGAGATATAATCGGTAGTCAGTATAACTTCATTTACTACCGATTATAGACTCAACCAAAATTCAAAAAATTGAGGATTTTTGCAAAATCACATTTTGGGTCAACTCTATATTCGGTAGTTATATGAACTATCTTGACTACCGATTATGGTAAGATATTTGCAAAGAGAGTCACTGTATAATCGGAAGTCATGATAACTCTACCTTTCTTACCGATTATATGCTCAACCAAAATTCAAAAAATGAGGATTTTTGCAAAATCACATTTTAGGGGCAACTCTATATTCGGTAGTTATATGAACTATCTTGACTACCGATTATGGTAAGATATTTGCAAAGAGAGTCAGATATAATCGGAAGTCATGATAACTCTACCTTTCTTACCGATTATATGCTCAACCAAAATTCAAAAAATGAGGATTTTTTGCAAAATCACATTTTGGGGCAACTCTATATTCGGTAGTTATATGAACTATCTTGACTACCGATTATGGTCGGATATTTGCAAAGAGAGCCACTGTATAATCGGAAGTCAGGATAACTCTACCTTTCTTACCGATTATATGCTCAACCAAAATTCAAAAAATGAGGATTTTTTGCAAAATCACATTTTGGGGCAACTCTATATTCGGTAGTTATATGAACTATCTTGACTACCGATTATGGTCGGATATTTGCAAAGAGAGCCACTGTATAATCGGAAGTCAGGATAACTCTACCTTTCTTACCGATTATATGCTCAACCAAAATTCAAAAAATGAGGATTTTTTGCAAAATCACATTTTGGGGCAACTCTATATTCGGTAGTTATATGAACTATCTTGACTACCGATTATGGTAAGATATTTGCAAAGAGAGTCACTGTATAATCGGAAGTCATGATAACTCTACCTTTCTTCTGATTATATGCTCAACCAAAATTCAAAAAAACAGGATTTTTGCAAAATCACATTTTGGGGCAACTCTATATTCGGTAGTTATATGAACTATCTTGACTACCGATTATGGTCGGATATTTGCAAAGAGAGCCACTGTATAATCGGAAGTCAGGATAACTCTACCTTTCTTACCGATTATATGCTCAACCAAATTCAAAAAATGAGGATTTTTTGCAAAATCACATTTGGGGCAACTCTATATTCGGTAGTTATATGAACTATCTTGACTACCGATTATGGTCGGATATTTGCAAAGAGAGCCTTTGTATAATCGGAAGTCGGGATAACTCTACCTTTCTTCTGGGTTATATGCTCAACCAAAATTCAAAAAATGAGGATTTTTGCAAAATCACATTTTGGGGCAACTCTATATTCGGTAGTTATATGAACTATCTTGACTACCGATTATGGTCGGATATTTGCAAAGAGAGCCACTGTATAATCGGAAGTCAGGATAACTTCATTTACTACCGATTATAGACTCAACCAAAATTCCAAAAAAAAAAAGGATTTTCGCAAAATCTCATTTTGGGGCTACTCTATATTCGGGAGTTAAATAACCTAAATTCCCTACCGATTATGGTAGGATATTTACCAAAGGTCTACTTTAATCGGGAGTCAAGATAACTTTATTTACTACCGATTATAGGATAGTCAAAATTCAAAAGATAAAGGATTTTACTTTATATTCGGAAGTTATACAAACTAAATTTACTCCCGATTGTTGATTAACTACCGATTGTATAGTTATCTACCGATTGTAAAAGGGTAGTTTGGGATTAAAAAAAACGCCCGAAAATAACCTACCGATTGTGAAATAACCTACCGATTATGACAGTTTTTGTCGTTTTGTGTCGCCCCTAATTCTTTTGGGGTCGCCCCTAAAGACCCCAGGTTAATTTATTGTGAAATTTGATAATCATTATTATGGTCATGATTCCTTAAGCTTTATTTGTTTTTTGTTTTTTTTTTTGACAATATGATAATAGACATTTAATTATACAGAAATGACCGATCATAAAAGAACAACTTTTATTGGGAGTGGTATCAAATCACACAGCCCAAGATGCATGTGTTTGCGTACAAGATTAGTAGTCTAGTAGATGGACGACTTTCCACGGTATGGTCATTACAGCCTATGGATGGACATCTGCACTGTGACAAGGCACAGTAAACATGATCCTATTGCCATACAGTTTTTTTATGCCAATGCACTAAGACGTTCATGCTCAACATTTGGTTTACTAGACACAAGTGTCCAAAAGCTGTGATGTATCATCTTATTTGTTATAGTTGTGTTCAGTGCTTAACCCTATCAATACACAGAAGTGCATTTTTGTTTCATTTATCTATGGAAATACTTATTTAGAGCTTATATTTTTTTATATTCTTTGTCACCTAGAAATTCGGATGTTGTACGAAACTATAAGGAAACATCTTTATCAACCTCACCGTTCTACTGGGGAATGGATTTAGGGTTACCGAAGATGATTGATTAGCTATGGTTTGAAAGTTCGTAATATTTGTTAATGCTACCTTTTAATCAAAACTTGTCATTTTAAAGTTGTATTAGATGTACGTTTTCCATGTGGCCTGTAAAATATTTGCACCTCATATCGCCTCTCCCATGTCAGTGTTCGATCATTTTGTAAATGTAATTGTAGTTGTGCTGGTACAAAAATAAAAAATGACACCAAAAAGAATTATGATTAAGAAGAAAATACATTTCATATTTAGGACATGGTGAGACGATATTTAGGTTGGTCGATTAGCTAATTTAAGAAGAAAATACATCAAATAGTCTGACTTTATCCTAAAGATTATCTCTCTTCCATTTCATATTTGTAATTAGTCAAACTCTTGATATTTCTGTTCTTTCTTTTGTCGGAATATTCAGCCTCTTGACAATATATTTTTCTTGTTACTCAAAGGTTTTTGGTGTTCTCAAACTCTATGTACCCGCTGGATTTATTATTGACGAATTAGAGCTTATTATCCGACACAGAGCTCATCGACCAACCAGGGTGGGCAAAATGGAGACTTGCGACACAGAGCTCATAGACGAGGATATTCGACACAGAGCTCAAGCTGGGTGGGAAAAATGGAGACTTGCGACGGGAGTCCTATGTGATCGTAAGGTCCCAACTAAACTGAAGGGAAAGTTCTAAAAAACAACAATCCGCCCCGCGTTGCTGTACGGGGCGGAGTGTTAGGCAACTAAAAACCCGCACATCAGAAAGCTACACACGACGGAAATGAGAATGCTGAGATGGGCTTGTGGACATACAAGGCACGACAAGATCCGAAATGAGTATATCCATGGTAAACTTGGGGTAGCACCAATGGAGAAGATACTCACGCAACATCGGCTGCGCTGGTTCGGGCACCTCCAACGAAGACCGGCGATGCCCCGGTTAGAGTAGGACGTATCAAACGAGTGCCGAAAGTAGAATGAAGCACGAAGGACGACCAAGCCGGCACAGGATGAACGATTAAACGGGATTTGAAGGCCCGAGGCTTGGAGAGAGAGTTGGCGCTCGACAGACCAGCGTGGAGAGCAGTGATCCACGTGAAAGAGGTATGTACACGAGGTACGTGACTCGACCCTATTACTTTTGAATCTACTTTTGAATCTCTCTTTTGAGTAGGACTGTGTAAACCGTGAACATGTAAACTGCCGTGGCGAGGTTGTGAAAGGGGGACTCCTCTGTAGCTCTGCGGCTCGCGAGATTGTGAAGGGAATCACCCGTAGCCTATGTAGCCGGGACATGGTGTATGTAGATACACAACCTAAATGGTCGCGAATGCGTAATCCCATGGAAGTGATGGGCTCTGCACCTACATACCGAAAAACAAACAAGACATGGAATGTGTCAAGGATTACTCTTACCTTTGGGTAAGTTGCGTCCATGCCCGCAGACAGCCGGTGTAAAAACTTAGTCGCACTTATGGAGATAAGATCGTTATGCGGTTTATCTCTGCTCTACCTGGTACTTGCTACTGGAAAAAGAGCTTTGGTTATTGGTTATTGGAATTAGAGCTTATTATAAAATTAAAAAAAAAAGATTTCTAACAAAGATACTTTACATTTTTATCCTTTGTTTTCTTTTCTAGGGTAATGTGAAGGTATTTTTTTTTTTTTTTTGGATCAATAAAGAAAAATTGGATTGATCAAAAAAGAGGGTATATAAGAGTTATACCAACATTGCCAGGTACAAAAAAAAAAAAAAAAAAAAAGCTCAAAACAAGCTAAGAGCACTAGAGAATATCAAAGTAAAGCTTACACCAATCTCTCATCACCTCCTTAGAATCTACCTCCTTGAAATCCAAAGATTGCTGTAAAAAAAATATAGATAGCCTTATGAGCAACAGCTGAAGCAGAACTAGGATTACTGTTAAAGACCCTATTATTTCTTTCCTTTCATAAACACCAGATGATTGCCACAGGAACAAGTCTCCAAATTTCAGTTTTAGCTTTATCAGACAAAGTTAGCTGCCAGGCTTGCAGAGCTGGAACAACATTTTCAGGCATAGCATAGAGCCATTTGAGCTTAAGCTGTTAAGATATCCCAAAGCCGACTTTGCAAAGTCACAGTGAAGAAAGAGATGGGGAGCGGTTTAGCAGCGGTGCGAGAATATGCGGTTTGCGAGCACATCAATTCTTATTCTCTGCAAAATGTCTCTTGTTAAGAGCCTGCTATGAGCAATTAACCAAAGGAAAAAACCAATTTTTGGGGGACATTTTAAACTCCATATGTAAGAAAACTCTGTAGATGTAGTTTAGGTTGAGATTAATATATGGGTGAAATTGATGTTGTTAATATGATTTTGTTGGAAATTGAGGTTGTTAATATGATGTAGTTGAGGTTGAGATGAATATATGGGTGAAATTGATGTTGTTAGTATGATTTTTATGGAAATTGATGTTGTTAATTTGATGTAGTTAATATGACTTTGTTGTTAATATGATTTTGTTGTAAATATTATTTTGTTGGAAATTGATTTTGTGGTTTATAGCATTTTGCAATGTGTTTTTATGATTAAGTCATGTATTCTTTTGAGTTGATGTTTAGAAGATTCAAGTGGTGGAATTGATGTTGTTAGTATCACTTTGACTAAGATTTTTATTTGAGCAATGTGCATCCCTCCATGTGATGTGAATGTGAACGTGTGAATTCATATGTTGATTGTGCATAACATTAACATAGGCGTTTGATAATTGTTATTCACATGTTGATTGTGCTTCCCTTGGTCTTTTCCCTTTTAGATTATGGAGGATATCGATTGGTCTAGGTATGAGAAGTTATCCCAACTATCTCAACGTGCCGACGAGATACAACATAAGGCCGACAACTTAGTAGATAAGCGAGACGGAACATTTAGGAGCACTTGGACCAACCTAAATAAATTTTATAAGATAGTGGTCCGAAACCACTACACCATATGGGCAATTTCGCAACGTTTGTTTTTTCAGGTGTGCAACGGATATTTACGTTACAAACCATTATCCGTTGCTTCTACTAAATAATACGTTGCCCAATTTCTGATTATCGGAAAGGAAAATAAAAATAGGACACGCTAGTCTTTATTAAATAAGTTGAGGGCTTAGATGCCTATTGGAACCTCATTAATCATAGTCCTCCCTCCTACTTTTATTTTCTTTTTCTTTTTCTTATTCTTATTTTATTTATCTTATATCTCTTTATCGCTCCTCTCAGAAAAACACATCGAGTTCTCCTCCTTGCATTTTTTTCATCTCTTCTGATCCTAAACCAAGATCTGTGAAATCAAACCCAAGTTTTCATTAATCAAAACCCATCTCTTATAAACCCTAATCTCATAAATCAAATCTCATCTTTCGGAAGTCAAACCCAATTTTGCAATAACTCAAACCCTAGAAGTCATTTTCTTCTTTAAAATCAAATGACTCTGTAAGGTGTTCTTGGCTCCAACCTGAAGTTCCATTCTCTAGTGATGCAATAATGGATCCTGCAGGGTATAACCCTAATCTTCTTACTTGTTATTATTGATTTATTTTGACCTAATTCTGTGAGTAACATCTTTTCTTGGTAATATTCTGTAAAGATTTTGCATTTTTTTGTTTTTGGTTATTGAATTTATGGAGTCTTAAAGTATGGGTTTTCTTTTGATTTCAGTTTTGTGCTCGTATATGGTGTTGCTAGTTTTTCTGGTGAAAGTGGTATATGGTGTTGCTTAGAATCGGTGGTATGGTTAGTCTGTGATTTTTGTATTTAGTAGGTGGTGCGACTTAATTTGCTTGGTGTTTGTGATGAATCCTGGATCTACTACAATGACTGGTGGTGGTGTAGGTGATGCAAGTAAAAGTTGGCGATTTAGCAGCAGTTGGTGGAGATTTTTTGTTCTTAGGGGTTTGTTGCAGTGGGTGGAGATGTTGTTGGTAGTGGTGGTTTGGTGTTGAAGATGGTGGTTCTGTCGCTGTTGGCATATGGGTGGTAGGTTCTTTACAGTGAAAAATCTGCAGACAAGAAGCTTTCAAGTTCTTCACAGATATCTGAAACCTCTTTTGGTGAGAAAAAAAACCCTATTACTTGATGCAAGCATAACTCTTTTTTGCTCTTTTAGATGATTTTAAAATGTGATATCTAATTTTCTGATTCAACAGGTTGCTTAGTCCAGACCACTAAGTTTTACTGTGGATGTATTGCATATGGAACCAGGTAGCTCTACGACAAAGTGCTATGTCAAATTGAGCATGCATGCTTGATTGTAAATGATAATCTGATTGAACTCAGTATGATGTATATGTAGGTGATGAGCAAACCTGGCAGCATCCCCTGCACATGGCAATGGACACTACATTCTCAATTCAGCACCGAAAGATGTTGTAGTTGTTGGTATTGGAGGCAGCTTTCTATGTCCCCTGTTTGTCCACACTGTATTTCAGACAGGTTTTTTTGTTTTTTGCAGTGTTATATGTATCCATGCAAACTGTTGATGATTGATTTTTTCCTAATATCGTACATTTGTAGATTTAGAGGTTGTGGCATGTGCACAAGGACGCCAGTTGCGTTTGTTAATGTATTTTCCTTCCTTTGTGTTCTCATTTTCATGAACATCATATCTACGTGGTTTGAAAGTCTTTTTTCTTTGATGGCTATTTTTTATATGACTCCTGATCCACCATTTTCATTTCTTCAATAAGACCAAATCGCATTGTCTTAGCTCCACATAATCTGGCATAATTTTGAAATTCTTGTTACTTTTGTCTCAGAAATTTAGTTATTCTGTAAGTGCCGTCTTAACCTACTGTTGTCGCATTGTCTTAACCCACTGTCCTATTTTGCTTCCGTAGTGCATTAAGTCTGTCTTTACTTCTTGTATATGGACTGCCCATAAATAACCCAATGGTCTCAACCTGATGAGGTTAGAATTTTAGGAATATCGTAATTGTTTATAAGGATCATTGACATCACTGATGATCATCCTCACAAAGTGAGCCATTTGATCATCTCCATATGAAAGATTCGGTCATTGGTGGTGCTGGTGTTGCTTATTATGGAGCCATTTGCCAATGTAGACTTGTTTGTTTGTGTAGTCCAATCGTTTATGGAAATGCCTATGTTAAATATAATTCTCTGTTCATGTTTCACCTGATAGTTCACTATGTGCAGGAGGTGGTAAAAATGGTTGCGACTTTGGAGGGCTTTCTGATTCATAATTTCCTATACATGACTCCAAACTACTAACTGGTAATTTTTAGGACTTAAACTTTTATTTTATGACACTACAAAAGACTAGAATGCATTTTTCTAAGAATTATTTGGATGACCATGGCAGTGCGTAGATATGAAAGTTGTTTAGTTGGAGCATTTCGTAAAACAAAGTTGCTTAGTATATTTTTAGCCAACATCTGAACAAGGGCTGCAAACTAGATCAGTCGAGTGTATTAGCATTGCAAATATGTTCTAAAACTAATTTTTATTAGTAACCATCTCAATGGTCATGTGACTCAATCTCTCCACTTTAATTTCTTTAATGTATGCTCCTGTTTTTAATGCATATTTATATTTTTAATAGATCTTACCTCTCTCTATGTGTGTACTAATAATGCTTCCCATCTTTCTTTCTTTCGCAGTTTGGTTCTTTCATATCAAAAATATATTCTTACCTTTCATCAACACTTATGATTTCGGATATATATTTAACCATGGTACTTACGACGAAAGATATTTTGTTGATACGAGAGGGATCTGATAGAACTAGGACGACTACCAAAGTATCGGTTTGTCAAACTGGAGCTTTTGGTTAAATTTTTAGGCTTGTTTTATAAACCTTTGGAAAATCAAATTGTTTTTTATGCTTCATACTCACTTCTTGTAACAGGCTAGCGGTACTCTCCATGCATAATATGAGTAGTAAGTCTGAGGGTTGGGACTGGATTGATGTTATTGGCCATCGGATTGGTGGAAAAGTTGCGTTACAGTATGCTAAGAGTTGTGCTCGTGGTGGATCTGCTACTTCGCCTAAGTATGATTGATGTTATTGGCCATTGGATCTGTTACAGTATGTGGACCATGTCCATTCAGTTATAGAAACAGGATTTCCAGGTTTGTGGAGGAGATATAAGTATGACTTAAGGGCCATCATCTTTGGACCATGCCGGAAAAAAGCCAAGAAGAGACCCGCAGTACCTGTGGAGGAGGGGAGGAGGAGGAGGAGGAGGAAGAAGAAGAACCTGTACCAGTTGAACTGTTTTTAGTATGCATTACAGCAACACTTGGGCGATGCGCTTACAGCAACAAGCAATATATACTAGTAAGCATCTCTGTTAATCGTTATTATGCTCTGTTTTAATGGTTAGTATGCTCTGTTTTTAATATAATGTGGTGAATGCGTAGGACAATGATTCGAACGTCAAAGCTATACCCGAAAACACTACAGACAAGTGGTTGTGGGGACACCAACGAGCAGATGGGTCTGTGCATCCCAGTGCGTTCGAGACACATGTAAGCACACTCTGTTTCTTACTCTTGATTAACTTGCATAACACCTCACCTACTTGGTTATTGTAGTATTTGTGATTGATGCTAACCACCAACTTTCAAATACGAAATGCAGAAGAAAGTTAAAGATGCTAAAGAGAGGAAGAAAATAGGAGCCAAAGAGTAGTAGCAACGATCATATGGTTTCACAGGAACTGATAGAGGTGTTTGGACCTAACCGAAAAGATGGGGTTCGTGGCTACTCATCCCATGTATCGAAGAAGCAGGCTGAGATGGCGGCGATAGCATATTCTGCTCTTAAAAAAAGAGACACCCAAAATGAGGCAAGATTGGACACAATTCAAAGTGAAGTGGGTGTTTTGGCTAGTAAGGTGGAGGCACTTCATGGTGACGTGGGTATTAAATTCGATGTAAGTGTTCAATTCTGACTTGTTCAGCATCAGTGGAAAAGCTGAATCCACTTTAATCAAATACATTAACATACAAGGCTCATTTGTTCTTTTCACAGGCGATACGACAGATGTTGGATGATGCACAACATTTCTGTGTAGGATGATTACAGGTCCTATCTGCTCCTCTACTGTTGTTGATCAACGTTATTACGAAGTCGCTGCTGAAGATCTATTTCTTATGTACTGAATCTCTTCTTGCAGGAAGTAAATTTCCGTGTCTCCCCTTTGTAACACATTCCATCTTCCTCTTAGGACTATCCTTTCGTTCAGGTAAATAACATCCTTCTCCTGCAATATCTACTATTTGTTATTTGGAAAAAAACCTATGGTGCTTGTCGTTTGTCAGGAATAGTTAACAGATCCAGATCAAACTCGAACCGTTACCATACCCATCTCTGTTACTACCACCACTGACTCCTATAAAGATCACGAACTTCAACTCCACCAACATAACCAAAACCACTATCATTATCACTAATAGAAGTAACATTCTTTAAAAAAATCGTTTTAAGTAATCAAACTCTTACCTTTGTCTTCTTGTAGGGCATAGTGTGTGGGAAGCTGGATTAGCTGCGAAGATGCTTTGAGGTCTGAAATATATTCTCGTCATTTCAAAGTGGCTTTTCTCTTTATCAAGTGCTTGAAGACTGCGTTGCAAATTCTGTTATCGAATTCGTTACTTTAATACTTCCACGTATGAAATACAGGTGCAGTTTGCTGCAGGTAGGGACCTGAGGCTTGGGCAACTCGGAAGCATGATACAGACATTGTCAGCCTGGTAATTTATTTGTTCAAATGGAAACGACTAAGAATTGGTTTGTTTGGTTAAGATTAATGTTACGTGTTTAGTTTCGCTGATTGGGTGCCATCTTGATGCATGGTTTGATCATTGTCTTGGTTGTGTTACTTTTTAGGTTAAGTACTTCGGACAGTCCTCTTTTTTGAATCCAAGATAAAGATCAAATGGGCAGATCTTGTAGATGTCTATTTACTGGTGACTTGGGTAAGTCATATATATGTCCGCAATTTGCTTCGGCCTTAATTAATTTGATCGATACTGAATTCTCCGTCACAAACCATTTCCAAGTTAAAACACACTGAGGCTTTGCTTTTGTTCTTAGGCTGCTTGTAAGGTAAAATACATTTAGCCTTGACCACTTTGGAAGGTAGAATATGGAGACATTCTTGGTAACATTTGCAATTTTACTTCTATCTCTGGATATCGTATGTGGTATATGTATGTTCTGATTTAATGCTTACATTTTGTGTTTGTTGATTTTTGTAGTGGATCAAGTACCGTTGGTAGTGCTGGAGTTGGAAGGACTGGTCATTATAGAGCTTGTTACTGACTGAAGGTTAGTTTTAATATGTATTGATGTTTGATCCTTCTCAAATAAACTAGGGTTCTTGACAAGAATTTGTGCAACTGAAATTTAGGGGTCTCTTACGATTTGCATAAGTAGTTGGTTAGAAACTAAGGTTCTTGACAAGAATTTGTGTAACTAAAATTTAGGGGTCTCTCTTACGATTTGCATAATTAGTTGAAAACCAGTGTTATGGGTGGTGATGACAAATCAATCCTTGTTATGTGTATCTGGGTCTGCTATTTATGTAGGTGTAGAAATCTGGAAAACCATATCAAAATAAATCTAGTTTTTTTTTAAACCTGATTAAAATTTTGCAACGTATATAAATGTTGGTAACTGAAGCGTTGCTGACAGCCGAGTGATAAGCAACGCATATAAATGTTGCAAAGAGCTGAGCAGTGTCACCATTTGCGGTGGGACCTACTGACACGTGGCAAAGAACTTGGGCAACGATTGATACTACGTTGCTTAAAATAGGAAAACGTTGCTTAAATTAATTAAAGCAACGTCTACATACGTTGCTTAAATTACTAAAAGCAACGTATAATACGTTACTTTTTTTAATTTAAGCAACGTTTGTAGGCGTTGCGTATAATTTGTCACGCCGTGTAAGCAACATACATAAGCGTTGCTTAAATTCATAGCAACGAAAATAAACGTGGTAAATTGGGCATTTTGGTGTAGTGAACAACCCCCGTGCATTATTAATTCTTCAATGCTGTGGTTTAGAGTCTATATTCCAATTTAAGTTTAAGTATGGGGATAAGGGTTTAACCGAAGCTATATGTGAGAGGTGGTGGAAGAAGACAAGAACTTTTCACTTCAAAGAGTTTGAAATAGGTTTGACTCCTCTAGATTTCTATCGGTTGACTGGTATTCCAATTGGAGGAGGTAAGCCAATCCCGTAATTACAAAGGGAACAATGACGGCGCAAGAAGTAGAAGCTCTGGATGCTAGGTATTTCCGGGGTGTGTTAGATGTTATGGAACAGAGAAGACTACATGATGAGAGAACTGGAGATTATGATTCCAAGGCATGCACCTTGCGAGTTTCTCACTTGATTAATTTCATTTTAAGTAGGGCCAATGTTGACAACAGCGGCATTGCCGACGAACTGACTAGAATGTTCTTGCTCTGGTGTATCGGTTCTTTTTTGTTTGCAGACTGTAGTGTTAGAGTAGATAAACGATGGTGTATAGTGTTGGATAATTTGGATGCAGTTGGGTCTTATGATTGGGGTACTCCAGCTTTGGGCGTTCTGTACAAACACTTGGATGACTGGAGTTCGTGCAAACGGAAGGATATGGGTGGCATGTCGATGATCTTAGAGTTCTGGTATTATTTTTATTTCCGTAATTGTCAACCTGTTTTGAAGGAAGACCTGAGAGATGATGAACTAGATCCACGCCCGGCTATTAGTCTATTTAATGCGTCGAACCTTAGGAGTAAGGGACAAAAAGATCTTCACAAACACTCTCTGTCAGATGCACGCGCTCAGATAGATATTAGGATGGGTGATGCGGTTATCTGGGACCCCTGGTTTGGGGATAGTGAACACCAACACACTGATGCATTCCAAACGGCACTAGAGATGTCTAAGAGGAGATGTGTCTTTAAGGACAAGGATGGTGCGAGAGCTTCAGTTTATCTGGCCGAGAGGTGTATGAGGCAGGTGTTTGGTGCGATTGTTATCCCATGCAACCCACCTAGATTGGAGGACGTAGTAGATGGTATGGAGGTAGAGGTTATTGATCACTTCACTCCTGTCGATGATGAAGTGTATTCCAAATTTTGGAAAACTCATAGGGTGGGGGCCCTTAGGAAAAAAACAACTCACATAGACACACATGATGATATCGGAGTTGGTCACGGCGGTATACCCCGTAGTTTGATGCCCCAAGGCCCACCCCCTAGCATGGCATCCCAGACATACACATACGACCAAGCAGGACAGTCCATGAGCCAACTCCCAAACCTACAATGGGACTTGCCCTTCTACAAAGATTCGTTCGAGGAGCTAGTTCCAGTCCCCATGGAAGGAGAGAACCCATACAATTTTTCTCGACGTCAACGTCTCGGGAGGTTAGTCATTTTATATCTCATTTTCATTTTCATTTGGAGTTCCTTCATTGTTGAACATAATTGTTTAAAAAACTTTATTTTGTTTTTAGGAAGAGTTACGCAGGTTTGCGGGGGAGGCATACTTGGCTGATTCGAGTAGCGGCATGGTGGCATATGATGAGAGTCGTCGTCGAGCGGTGTATAACACCCCACTGCCCATCGTAGTTCCTAACATCTCGAAGGCCAATTCTATTCAAGTCGGGAAGAACAGACATTTCCCACCACATATTGCGCTGGAGTATCCTTGCCAGAAACCCAACACCGTCGCAAGCGTCCGGCTGGAGACCCTTCCCCTTCGAATGCTTATTATGTCCCTCACCATCATGATAGTAACCCCCCTCCAGAGCATAACCCGTTATTGGAGCATGCCTCCCCGGTGATTAGTGACTTACCCACCTCAAGTGATTTTCTAGGGCTTAGCTTGGGTGGTAGTTGGCCAGGTAGTGTGCAGGGTAGTGGTCATAGAGTTGATGATGGAGCTGATATGGATGTTGTGCCAGATAGTCAGTTTTTTAGGTGACTCCAGTAAAACCGGCTAAAATTCTGTTGATTAGCTAGGGCGTAGTACATGTTTGCTATTTAGTTCTTGTATGATATATTAAGTTTTTCAGCATGTATGTTGGTCCTCGTCTTATCCCTTTTTTATGTTTTTCCTATCCCATGTTTAAGTGCGTTATTTGTTATTTTCTTATTTCCGCTTACAAAACAATACCCCTTTTTAAATCCGTTGCCATGATGATTTAAATTGTTATTTAGCTGAAAAATGGAGTCGCACATCGTTAGATATATGCGCCGACGGAGAGAGGCGACATACCCGAAACGGTACCACGATGATAGCCATGGAGATTTCGTCGTCATGCATCAGCAAATTTTGCAGGAGGCGCATGACTTGCACCAACCCGAACCGGTACAGGTCTTGACTAGAAGAACCGTACACCGATGTCGTGTGGAGGCAGATGCCAGGATGATGCAGGACTACTTTAACCCCGGATGCAGGTTTGGACCTCAGCGTTTTAAGGGACGTCATGGTTTGCCCCGAGAAGTTTTTCTTAGAATACTGCCTCAAATTTGCGCTAGAGATCCCGATTTTTTGCAGCGAAGAGATGGGTGTAACATCCCGGGTCACACTCCTCATATGAAAATGCTTGCCGTCATGAAACACCTGGCAAAGAGGGTGGCGGCGGATAGCTTAGACGATTACACTGCGATGGCTGCTACAACGATATACATGTATGCTAAGAAGTTTATGGATGCACTACTTTGGGAATTTAACGACCGTTACATGAGGTTGCCAACAACCGAAGATACTAAGAGGTTATTGGCTCAAAACGCAGCTCGTGGTTTTCCGGAAATGCTAGGAAGCCTCGATTGCACCCATTGGGAGTGGAGGTTATGTCCTACTGAAGAAGCAGGGCGGCACGTGGGACACCATAAGAAACCAAACCTTGTTCTCCAGGCAGTGGCATCGTACGATAGATGGTTCTGGCACTGCTTTTTAGCGAGCCGGGTCTAACAACGACTTGAATGTGTTGGCGCGGTCGGGATTATTTGGACAGAGACAATGACGCGTTATCCCCCTTGCAATTTCCGTATCATGGGCAACGAGTACAAACATGGATACTATCTCGGTGGACGGCATCTACAACCAAATGCCTGGGTGGTCCATAGCTATAAGAAACGTGATGTTATGCCGCCCATCCGTAAGAAATTTAATGAATACCACCACGCAAAGAGGAAGGATGTGGAGCGTGCTTTTGGTGGTCTAAAGTCGAAATGGGGTATAATAAGGAATCCTTGTCAGTTATTCTTTGGTCTCATCGTGACATACACACTATTATGAGAGCGTGTTTAATTATGCATAACATGTGTGTGGAACATGAGTACCGTGATACGGAATGGGCAACTTTGGATGAACGAGAAGATACACCTCCGGTCACAAGGTAACGTGGCGAAGCCCCGCGTATTATCGAGCCATGCCCCGGAGATTCTTGCAAGCCGATATCACGGAGCACATTTGGCAGCGTCACCTCCTGGGATTACGAGACGGTGATTTGGGCCCGGGTGAGGAGGATGATGCCATCCTCACATCCGATGCGGGTATTACCGATGTGGATGAAAACAGAAGTGCATTTTTGTTTCATATCTATGAAAACAGTTACTTGGAGCTTATGCGTTTTTGTATTTTTTGTTACCTAGAAATTGGGATGCCGGAGAAAACTATAAAGAAACATCTTCACCAACCTCACAGTTCTACCGGGGATCGAGTTTAGGGTTCCCGGAGAAGATTGGTTAGCTATAGTTCGGAAGTTTGTAATAATTGTTAATGTCACCTTCTAATCAAAACCTGTCATTTTAAAGTTGGTAGACATCTTTTGTGTGTCCCGTAAAATATTTGCACCTCATATCACCTCTCCCATGTCAGGTTTCTTCTTTTTGTAAATTTAATTTAGTTGTGCAGGTACAAAAATAAAAAATGACACCGAAAAGAGTCATGATCTTATACCAAAGAGATGTTTGATAATTGGTAATTTTTCAATATTAGTAATTAGCCCACCTCTATTTATGATTAGTCCTTGTAGTTGTAGTATAATTAATTTTTAGCCCAATATCTTGTTGGAAACATATAACTTCCTTGGTCACATCCATTTACTTTCCATTTTTTCTTCTATATAAACCAAACATTTCTTTATCCAATGATTCCAATCAACTTTTGTACTTAAAATTTGCGGATCTTAATCAAAAAAATTTCTATTTATCTAGTATTCTATAGACAATTTCAAGCTAATCATTGTTCATGCAACTCGTTCCAAAAAATTTGCCGCGGCCTTCGGCCGCATTGATAATTACTGATATTCTAGCCCTACCCTAGGAAAAATTCTGGGTCCGTCCCTGGCACAGCCTATGTATCTAAATCCTTGGTATGGTTGGACATACGCTCTCGTTACAGAACAGCCTATGGATGCATCATGATTCATGCACATACCGCTTTGCACAAGGTACAATAAACATGTTCGAATAGCCGTTCAGTTAGTTTACACCTTGCACGCTTACATCAGTATATATTTTTATTTTATTTTATATATTTTCATGCTCTCAAAAGAAAAATCCTCAACTCTCTGCTTGCTAGATGAATGTCTAAAAGACATGATTATCTCATTCGACTTGTTGTGTTTGTGTTCAATACTCACCCTATAAATACACTCCATATGCATTTTTCTTTCAAATCTATCAAGAAGACTAGTCATTTGGAGCTTATATTTGTTTTGCTCTTTGTCACCAGCTCTTTGTTCAGTGCTCACCCTATAAATACAACAGAAGTACATTTTTGTTTCATATCTATGAAAATAGTAATTTGGAGCTTATATCTTTTTGTATTATTTGTCACCTAGAAATGTGGATGTTTGAGGAAACTATAAAGAAACATCTTCACCAACCTCACGGTTCTACTAGGGAACGAGTTTCTGGTTCCGGGAGTAGATTGATTAGCTCTAGTTTGGAAGTTCGCAATAATTGTTAATGCCACCTTCTGATCAAAACCTGCCATTTTAAGTTGGTAAGACATTTTTTGTTTGGCATGTAAAATATTTGCACCTCATATCACCTCTCCCGTGTTAGTTTTGTGCTTTTTGTAAATGTAATTTTAGTTGTGCTCGTAAAAAAATAAAAAATGATATAAAAAATAATCATGAATTCATGATTTTGTTTCCTGGCATTTTTAGGGGCGACCCCAAAAGAATTAGGGCGACACAAAAAGACAAAAAAGGTCACCCAAGCGTAAATCCAAGCTACTCCTTATCTTCGATTTTTCGAAATGGCCAATATGGTCTTCTATAATCGGTAGCAAACATAACAATCGGTAGTTAAACAATAATCGGTAGGTAAATATGTACTAAGTAGTTCCCGATTAATGTGTCGATATTCCGGCTAATATGCCCTTTTATAATCGGTAGATAATATAACTTATAAACTTACCGATTATAAGTAGCCCCAGATTCAACCTTGGCCAAATTCCATAGGTTTTGAGGGTACAGAGACAACCATTTGGTTTGTGTTTTGGATGTAGCCATAATCGGAAGCTAAATAGGTTACCTAACCTCCGTATTATGGGTTGCCCCAAAATGAGATTTATCTTAAATCCTTCATTTGATGAATTTTGAAATCTGCCATAATCGGGAGGTAATCTAACTTGTAAACTATCGATTATAAGTAGCCCCAGATTCAACCTTGGAGAAATTCCATAAGTTATGAGGGTACACAGCCAACCATAACCATTCCGTTTGTGATATGGATGTATCCATAATCGGAAGATAAATTGGTTATAACCCTCTCGATTATGGCTTGCCCAAAAATGAGATTTTTCTTAAATCCTTCATTTGATAAATTTTGAAATCTCCCATAATCGATAGCTAATCTAACTTGTAAACTACCGATTATAAGTATCCCCAGATTCAAAGTTGGCCAAATTCCATAGGTTTTGAGGGTACAAAGCCAACCATAACCATTTGGTTTGTGTATTGGATGTATCCATAATCGAAAGATAAATTGGTTACAAACCCTCCCGATTATGGGTTGCCCCATAACGAGATTTTGAATCTACCAGAATCGGTAGATAATATAACTTTGATACCTACCGATTATTACCTCGGTATCAACCTCCGTTAACATAGCCGTTGCAGTTTAAACCTAATTGATGAAATAGCCGTTGGAGTTTTTGGGAAAAATAAAAAGAGTCGTTGGTCCATAAACCTATATAAAGAAACTCATACCTATCAACCCATTTGCACCAAACTCTTTCCTCTCTTCAGTTCTAATTTTGAAAAAAAAAACATGGATATTGCTTTTGGCGAAGAAGAAGATTATGCTATTTATAGAGCGTACGTTGTGGTAACTACTCATGATCATGTTCACAAGCTTCACAAATCGGAATTCGAAGATCATATATGGAACCGTATTTTAATGGTATTTGAGGTGTTAGATGGTAATCGAATTCGAAGATCATCCAATGACATTAAGATGAGAAAGAAGGCGCTCGATAAGGAGATTTACAAACTTGAAGATGAGGAACGATTTGTTAGCGACGCTTTTCCTTGGTGGACGTATGAAAAACGAGTAAGTATCTTTGTAACTCCGATTCACATTAACATAAGTTAGTACTAACTTGTTACTCATTCGTAATTTCAGAGAAATCTTGTTGATCGCCGGTATGTGGACCTCTACGGGAAACGATTTGAACATGAAGGATGTTACAAAATCAAGAGGGACAATTTCTATGGTCACTAGAAGTTATGATCTTTTTTAATACTTTTATGGTCAATTAGGAGTATGGATTTAGGTGCTTTTAACGTGATTGTAACGTTAAGGTCTTTTGAACTTTATGTAATGCATGTAATCGGAAGCATATTAATATAAAAACGTTCCCGATTATTTTCAATCGGTAGTTTATTTTGTTAAACAAGCAACCGATTCCAATAATCAGATATTTTATGAGTAAACTTTATTTCCGATTATGGTGTTGTTTTGATACAATAAACAATATTTTTTTTAACATAGAATAATCGGAGGCACAATATAAACTATACCTACCGATTATGGTAATCGTAATTGATAGGCTTTCGAGAAACCCTATATATATTAACCGCAATCGCACGGTGTCTAACTAGTAGACAGAGGCAAGTACGGGTCGAACCCACAGGGAGCGGTGGAAATACGTAATCAATATCTCTAATGGACTAACAAATAAAGATGTTTGTGGATTTTTGAAATAATAATAACAGAAAAATAAACTAAAGTAACAAAATGAATCCAATGGGAGAATCGGCAACCAGGGTTTTATTGATATCCACCACTATTTCCTTGCAAATACTGAAATGAAACATAATTATGAATATGTGTTTATTGTTCGTTTTATTGACATCACCTATTATATATATATGAGAGTCACAAATATCACCGGTATACCCTAAGCATAGCACATCAAAAGATTAAACCAAAGCATGCACAATCAAATTGCATCAGCGAGAAAGTTATACGAAACTAAATTATAGTTCACAAATAATATATGGCTTTGCTAAGCATAACCCATCAAAGTTTTTAGCGAATCATGAATCATCAAAAAACAAGACAAATATATTTGTAAAACTATCAATTACGCACAAAGGTTTTAAAACCCGGTGAAGCAACAATTTATATTTTCGATCAATCAATAAACATTATTCAAGAATAAATTAATTCAAATCATAATGGTCTAATGCTATATAATCAATTAAAATTAGCCTAATACCCCAAGTGGTTTCAATGCATAAAAACCCTAGTTATGAAATCTAGCAATACAAAGAAATGGATTTCTTAAAACCCATAAAAATAATAATCAAAAGAGAAACGATCAAACCAAAGTCCTCTGTGTCGTTTCTTTGTCTTATGCTCCAAAATACTATGCGGCCACCTCCTCTTCTTCTCAAGTTTCTGTCACAAACCTTCCAAGAAATCTCAGCCGCGCCTCCCCTCTTTAGTTTCTCTTCAGTTCACTTCATAAACAGATAGGCTGCTGCGAAAGAATTCAATTCAACCTCGCAAATGTCCGAAAAGGCCCATCCCATAGACACCATTCGGAACAAAAACTGCCAAGCCCCACTCCATCACTTGAGTCTTTTCCTCCACCGGACGGCATGCACAACACCAACTAGTTGATATTTCGTTCGAATCAAACCCATTACCATCACTGACTACAGCCATCTCACGACCACAGTTCCTTAATGTTTAACCGGCAGCAACAACTCTTTCCATTCCCTGACCTTCGTACGTACATCTTGTCAGTTGCAACTTGCAACCAGTTCCACCATTGTTTCTTCGATTTCCCATAGCTCAACTATCAACAACACCAGCTCCGGCTACTTCCCATTCAAACTGCAGCACTAACTTTCTACTTTCTGGCCATCCACGTTTCTTCTCCTGAGCCAACACACAGCATTTTCACTTCTTGTATCCGATCTCAGTTCTTCCAGCAATCAAACATCCATTCTCGTGTTTCCTCTCTGTGTTGCTGTAACGAAATCCCAGCTTAAACTTCTCGAACACATTCCAAGACCATGGTAGTCGATCACCAGCAATCTGTCCCATCTAACCAGCTTCGCTTCCTTCTTGTTCTGTATCCCAGCTGAGCACAATCGACGCCTACACTTCCTGCAACCATTCATCTTTATTAATCGATGCCGCAACAAACTTCTTTTCTCCCTTTGCTAACAGTCTCAGCCGATTCAAAGCTTCACCCAAACTCCATTGTTTTGTTGCTGAAATGGCGAGACTCCATGCTCCAAAGTTGCTGCTGATCGATCACCAAATCCACCAGTCGACCAAAATCCAATTATCCAACTCGTTTCAAATTCAGTGTCCTTCCGAATTCAGGAAATTACCAAGTACGTCCACATCATCGTTTCCATTTTCTGAACCTTTGAGAACCATCTCCACCGTTTACAATCACTTCAGCCGATCATCCCTTAGCCCTTAAAGCACCTCCAAATCCAACACCAGCTTGAGATTATAAAATCCACCTCTCATAGTCAAGCTCAATCGAGATCAGATGCACAGTTCGAACGAACCATACTCACGCTGAAAACTCCTTATTACTTCGTTAACGCATAGATGCTAGAGTGAAACACCACTACTTTCTCGCAGCTGGTAACCAAAACAAACTAGCACTCATTCTTCTCAAATCAACCCAGCTTCAAGTTTGTGTTGCTGCCTGTTCTTCCCTGTACATAAATAATGCCTGCAACAGACCTGTCATACACATGTCAACAGCTTCGGCAACTTCTACCAAACCGAGGACCCCCATCTTTGTTGTCAACGACCACCAGTAACTGTTCCAGCGCAAACCCATCATTACTCTACCCATTCAAAGCTTCACTCCGTCCCCAAGATGCCATACTCCTGATGATTTCACGATACGAAATTCAGGCGATATATGTTCCCAAATCTTCAATGATTTGAACCCCATCTCAGCATTCATACTCATATTCTTCTTCTTAAGTCATACTTTGGCTGACCAAGATGATATCACCACCAACTGAAAGCTTAAAAGAAATGAGCTTTCTCTTTGAGAGGAAAATGCTGTAGACAATTGTGGACTTCAGCTGCTAGAAAGAAACGATTCAAGCTTCTATTTTGATAAGAACATATGTGTGGTAGATAGCTGGACAAGTTTACCACTTCACCTTGAGCCCTAGTGGAATTCACCCTGAGTAGTCTCCTTCTGGTGCCATGAGTCAGTTTGGTGCTTTTCGCCGCAAACACCATATAGCTTATTATTTTAGTCGTTTATTGTCGGATGATCGAATTCGCTTGTACTTTCTACAAAAGCACTTAAATAGTATCATTAGTCAAAATATCGAGTCCTAGCTAATATAAATATGGGTATAAAATGTAGCACTTACTTGCTTATCAGTAATTCAAGGAGTGATTTAAATTTCCTATTATGGTGTTGTTTGGTTCCAGGAAACAAAGTTTTTTCACATAGAATAATCGGAGGAACAATATAAATTATACCTATCGATTCCCACAATCGGAAGAAAAGGGATGAATTAACATTCCGATTATGGTGATGTTTGGATACAGAAAAAAAAGTTTTTTCACATAGAATAATTGGAGGAACAATATAAATTAAACTGGTACATTTACTTTCCGGTTGTGGTGTTGTTTGGATACAGAAAACAAATATTTCTTCACACAGAATAATCGGAGGAAGAAATAAATTAGAAATCTTCCGATTCTGACAAAAATATTTTGCAAAATCTCCAGAATCGGTAGATGCATAATATGCAAAGCTCCCGATTCTGACAAAAATCCCCAAAATCGGAAGATACATATATAAACTTAGCTTCCGATTGTGCTACAAAATTCAACAGTTTCATATCTCTTCATGTGATTCGCTTGCGAGTCATGGTTAAATGCATAAAGATAGAAATAAAACCATTCATAATCCATAAAATGAACCATTCACAAACCATAAACATAATGTACCAACTAATAATCCGACACAAACATTGAAAACGACATAATCCGACATAAACAAAGTTATCCATAAAGTTAACAAAAAACATCGAGAGTTTACTTGTTCTTCCTTCCTTTGACTTTGCGACCTTTACCACCTCCACGACTTGGACCAACATCATCATTGGTTTCATCAACTTGAGTGCTCGATGACGCCCAAGTTATTTTGTTCACCTTGGTTGCAGGTTTCTTTTGCAATTTTCCCCCGAACTGAGATGCATACTCTTCATTGTCAACGTTATCAATTACAGAAGTTGATCCAGAAGTTGAGAGGATCCAGAAGTTGTAAAAGTTTGGCGTCGACCCGATTGCCACTGGTATTGACATGGGGAAAATGACACCTCCCAATATACATAGGAGAGAACGAAAGTTCTCACCAACTAATAATTGGTGTCCAAAAAACTCTTTCTCTTTCCTAAAAACCCAAAATACTAGAAACCCTAAAATTCTAAATCTCTATCTGCTCAGATCGGCTCATTTGGAGCAGGTCTGAGCGGATCATCCTATTTACCTTCTTCTACTTCATATAGATTTAGTTTAATCGATCTCTGTTTTTTGTTATTTCTTCTGTTTTTTGAACTTCTAGATCTAGGATTTTTCTTATTTTGGGAGATTTTATTGTTCTATTGTTAATTTCTTCTCTTTAATTGCAAGTTCATGTGAGTTATTTTGTCAATTTCTAAGGGTGGTTCTTTTTATATCAAGAAGAACAACTTTTTCACTGTCAAAGAAACATCTTCAACAAGATCAGCGGCCTCTACTGGTTTTTTGTTGTGGTTTTAATCTATCCCATGGTGATGTTGTTAAAGAGCATGATCCTAGTTCTTTGTAAAAGGATTTTTTCATCTTCTATATTATCAACAACACTATCTGGTACAATAACTACATACCCAACAATACCGGTAGCAACTTCGATGGAATTAACATCAACAACAACATCAAAAAGATCAAGAGTTTCTTCTTCACCTCCGGCTTCATCTACATCGTCAACAACAACAGCAGTAATCAGTTCCAAGTCCGATATTCAGACACCGATTCATACCGATTCCTGCAGTATCCGACCGATTCCAATACCAATTCTAGTAGTTCCTGACCGATTCAGATACTTGTGGTACCTGTGTTACTTTTTAATTGATTTAAATCTTGAGAAATGGTTGGATCTCTCAATGATCCTAACATTTCTTCTAGATGCAGATTTGTTAATAGGTTTGGCTTTGTTTCCAAACCAAAAATGGCCATTTAAACATTTTACGATTCCCCTGTTACTTTTGATTCAGATACATGAAATGGTTAGAATTCAGTTGATGAATTTCTATTGTAACTCTTTAAACAGCTTTGTCTCTGATGATTGTAAGATCGATAGATCGTTGAGAATGACTCAATTGTGTAACCGATCCCACCACGGGATTTATCTTTAATATAATTTAGGATTTTATGAAGAAAAAAAAAATACACATAGGAGATATGAGGTGGCCGCGTGGTTCACTTGCTCATCAGTTAAAGTTCCTTTCTCTTCTTTTTCCTTGGTACCCTTGAACATATCCATCAGAGTACTCATGTTGAACTGTCTAGTTCTATACTTCATGCATTTATTGAACTCAGTTTTTGATGTTTTTTCATCCCAAACCAAACACGTCTTAGTTAGAGTATAAAATTTGTCCCATTCCAATCAATGGTACTCAACCACGACACCTTTGCCATGGTCAGGGAGTCTAAAAATCTGCACAACATCATCTGGGGTAATCGTCATCTCCCCAAATGGCATATGGAAGGTGTCGGTCTCAGGATAAAGTCTCTCCACAAACGCCGATATAGCCACCCGGTCATGTTCCAACATAGAGTTCTCGGCAGCATCCTCCAACCCCGAATTTGCAATAATAAAATTAAACCTTTTACATTCATCGGATAAATGCCAATCCAGCATTTTAGTTGGTGCGACGGTGGGTTTGAGTATACGAACCACATCGGAATGATACTATTAAACACATGACAAGTTAATTTGTTTTTAGAATAACCTAAAACTATAACCCTTAAAACTATTACGAAGAAAAAGATAATAGGTAAATAAAATGGATACGATTATTACCTCGGTTTCATATATTTCTTTGGCCCAGGGGTCTTTGTATCCAAATAACAATTGTCCTCCATCCTCCGGCAGCCCAAGGATTACACCCTCTGGAATATCATTTACCTTCAGTCTTTGTGGGACAAGGTATTTCGCTTTCTTTCGAGGAGGATTTTTCTTTTCGGCTACTCCTTCTTCTTGCGCACCATTAGGTTGTCCTACTTCTGGTACTCTATCTTCGGGTGCTTCTAGTTGAATTTATTCTTGTGATTGTGGAGCATTTGGTTGAACACCTTCTTGAACTGGTTTTGATTGAGGGGAAGTTGGTTGAACACCTTCTTGAACTGGTTCTGATTGAGGGGCAGTTGGTTGAACACCTTGTTGACTTGCTTGTTGAGTTCCATATTGAGCACTTGAAGTGGCTTGTGCAGTCCTAGCTCTCCTTGCACTAGCTGTCAAGTTCATACGCCTTTCCTTCCTTGCACTATCTAAGACAATTGCATCTTCGGCTTTTTTACCTCACCTATCCCTAAACAACAAAAGAAAGTACAACAGGTTAGTGAACATATGTTACCAAACTATACAATCGAAAGTTAATCTAAATCCAAAGTCGCGAATATACATATTTGGTTGATTGAATTAACTATCAGCCTCCGATTATGAATAATCAGAGGTTTAAGTTCACCATAAGCTACCGAATACAGATAATCGGAAACAAAGAAAAGTTTTTGGTGTTCGAATATGTTTATCCTATACATTATAATCGGAAGCTACATTGCAACATAATCTTCCGAATACGCATAATCGAAAGTCAGAAGCAGTCTACCCTACCGAATACATCACAATCGGAAGCCTTACAAAACTAATTTCTACCGAATATGCATCACTTTGTGTCTAGAAATTACTAAAATGGTTTGAGCCTAAACAATCGGAAGCAAATTACAAAACATATCATCCAATTACTGCGTCTCTATTACTTGTACTTCCCTAGTATATTCAGAAGGCAAAAACACATTTAACTTCCGATTATGGACGATTTAGGGCTCAGTAATGAAAAGCGTTCTTTAATCGGTAGGAAACCTAAATATTTACCACCCGAATATGACCAATGTTCTTGTGAAATGAAGAATTCGACCACAATCGGAAGTTTAAAATAATAACTAACCTACCGAATCTGGGTAATAACCGAAAATCCTAAAAAAACAAACAAACATGGAATCGTCGAATTGAAGCAATAGAAATCAAATTAATGGTACAATCTTACCTAATCGGGGCCATTTGAAGTTGCCTGAGAGTTTGGCTATCAGAATCTCCTACTTAACGGGACTTCATCTTCTTCGCGTTCTTCGCGTTTTTCAGTGAGAATCTCTTTATTACGGGCATGCAGTCCAATGTATGGATCGTCACCGCGATACACGTTTTTGGTTTTATCTTTCTTACGTTCCTTATCTTTCATCCTTATAGAGAATAATCGACGATGATTCGATTCGACGATTAACGATAACGACGTATTGAAGCGGAGTTGAACGAGGGGAAAATTTTCCTCTCTGCAATCAGAGGGGAACAAGAGAGAAGAGGAGTTGAAAAGAAAAGAAATGAAATGAAATGAATTTAGGTTGGCATTGGTTTTTTCGGTCAAACGGTTATTAATCGGTAGTTAATACCATCTCATTAGCTACCGATTTTTAATTAGCCCCAAATTTCAATTATTCAAAATTCTAAAAAATCTGAATTTCTCGAAACCCTTAATCGTTAGGTTAGACATTTTATTTTGCGTCCGATTATATAGGAGCCCCAAATTTCAACATAGCAAAATTCTTAAGATTTCTTATTTCTATACTTTAACAATCGGTAGTCTCGTGAGGTTCTTGTTCCTTCCGATTGTGATAGAAGGCAGCTACGCGTTTGGCACAAATTTATATTAATCGGTAGTATCTTTGAGTTACTTAACTCCCGATTAAGTATTTACAATCGGACACAAAATGTCTTCTGATTATGTAAGGGTATTAACGAATTCTACTAGCCTTTAGGATATCCCTTAACGTTGTATATGGGTTGGGAATAAAAAAGTCGCCCCTAATTCTTTTGGGGTCGCCCCTAAAAATGCCAGGTTTTGTTTGCCAATAATAAGGATACCGATTAGCAATTGAGGAACCATCACTGAATAAATTACAAACATATATAGAGACTGAGAAGTGAGAACTACCCATTAAGATAGAAATCCCATGAGAAACAAACCAAGAGAATTGCCCATTAAGGTAGAAAGCGAATTTCCTTTTGCCCATTAAGGTAAAATGGATTACTCCTGCATTGAAAATTTCGTCAAAGGAATTATTTCGGAAAATCAAGTTTGCTAATCATGGAGGATCAAATGATTTCATTCCAAGAAACAGAGCACGTCAGAACGATATATATTCATCGTATCTACTATCTCTAAATTTAAGCTCGAAAACCCAAAAATCAGCGTTAAAAAGATCACTTTTCAGAAGCATCTATTATCCACCAACATCTGATGTAAAAGCCAGTAAGGTTATTAAAGGAAAAGATAAAGAAGATATTGATAAACATCTGAATACCAAAAAAGTTGTGGTTCTAGATGATGGAGATGTTTGTTCGATTTGTCTCCAAGACTTAGACGCCGGGGATATTGCAAGTTTTTTGAGCTGTTCACATTCTTTCCATCCAAGATGTAATTGGAAGTGGAGGGATCGAAAGACGAATTGCCCTGTTTGTAGACACGATATGCTTGAAGAACAGGAACCACGTTGCAGTCTTAAACGGAGAAAAGTGGAGAGGACAATCCGATAATAAGAATCGCATAATTGATAATTGTTTAGTTTTTAATTTTTCCTCTTAAAGGTGTAAATTTTGTGTATGTGCTCACTCACAAGTGTCGATTCCAGGTTCTTCTAAATCAGAGGCGGAACTTGGTGAAATAAAATTGCAAGTGTCAATTCTTAATTGATTACTGCATAGACACAAAGTTGATAAAATTTGGACGTAATTCACACAATTTACACAAAACTTAGAGGAATTTTAATCAAACCGAATTTGGAAAAAAATGTTATCATTCTTAATCGATGAAGTACATAAAAACCTGAGGCTGGTACAACAGATGTTACGCTTTCTCCGGTAAAAGCTAATGATTCAGGTGTGTTCAAGATATGTAATGTGGATCCTATTCACCGGACAATATATCATTAACTGTTTGCTATGTGAAGTGCATTACTAAGAGTCTAAGACAATTACAAGAAGATACGATTCTCGTTATGCCGCATGAATTCTTGTATCCAAGATATGTTCGTTTGCGTGCTAGAATAGTAGATGCACGACTTCAATCCGCACAGCCTATGTATCTAATCCGTGGTATGGTTGGACATACGCTAGTTACAGAACAGCCTATATATGGATGCATCATGATTCATGCACATACCGCTTTGCACAAGGTACAAATAACATGATCGAATAGCCGTTCAGTTAGTGTACACCTTGCACGCTTACATCAGTATATATTTTTATTTTATTTTATATATTTTCATGCTCTCAAAATAAAAATCATCAACTCTCTGCTTGCTAGATGAATGTCTAAAAGACATGATTATCTCATTCGACTTGTTGTGTTTGTGTTCAATACTCACCCTATAAATACACTCCATATGCAATTTTCTTTCAAATCTATGAAGAAGACTAGTCATTTGGAGCTTATATTTGTTTTGCTCTTTGTCACCTGCAAAATTAGGATGTTGGAGGTAACTGTAAAGAAAGGTCTCCATCGACATGACTTTTTATTGGGTAAAGGTTTATTCTTACGAAGGTGACAATTAGCCGTGGTTTTAGAGTTGGTGATGCTACCTTCAAAAGAGGAACCTGTCATTTTGAAGTTGTATGAGATATTATTATGTGTCGGTTACGAAATATTTGCAGCTCCATGTAATAGATGTTACTTCCCATGCATGTTGGTGTTTGTTATTTTTATAAATGTACTCTTAATTTAAAGTAACGATTTGAATTTGCCGATAAATGTACTGATTAGTGACAAAGGAACGACCACAAAATGATAAAAAGGAATAATTAAAATTAAAATTGATGCTTATAATGATTTTTCTAAATGAGTCATTAAGAAAAATTTATGAACAATACTCAAAACTATTTCTAAGATGTAAAATGTCTTGAACGACAACCTCTTGATGAAAATGTCCTTCTGTTAGAAAACAAGCTCAAATTTGTACTAAAGAGTTTCTCATTTGATAGGGAGTACGGGGGAGAAATAGAGAGTCAGAGACCGTATACAAGTCGAATAAAGTACCATCAAAGCTACTTTTCATTATTAACCTTTGATTTTGCTGCCATTATACGGGAATGTGAAGGTTGAATGATAAATTCAGTTATTCCGAATTTAGTGCTTCATGTTTCGGCAAGCAGAGGATGAATAACTGGGACGGATCCCAAGGAGGCTGGATAATCGGCCTATGGCAGGGTATATCTCCTACCTATCCAATCGGAGGGGGGAGCAAGCAAGTGATTCAGTTTAGTATTCATGTGACACTTAAAAGGCAGTTGAGAATTTTTGTTGCTGAAGTCTTAAAAATACTTGGCCGTTGTGCTATTTTTTGCTCTAATGGAAACCACTGAATTGAGGCACTAACATAAGGCGAAAGCTTTTTCGCTCTAGTAATTGATTCTTGACGGACCGTGGTTTTGAGCCATATCAAAATTCAGAACCATCCCACTCAATGATCTAGTTCTTTTTGATGGAGTGGGACTCATTTTCAACGGGTTGGGTCCCAGCCATGTGAGACAGTGCATCTGGTTTTGATGTGGAACAATCTCAGGAGCCAATTTCAGGAGCCAAAAAAAAAAAAATCTCAGGAGCCAATTTAAGTACTACTGATTTGCATAAGCAAGGTCAAAAATGGGAAGAGTTAAAGTACAAAGAAGGTGGGATGAATTCTAAGATTCCCATTTTTGTATCTTCATGGAGGAACGGGATTTCTTACCATGGAGTTACCAAATGTCGAAGGGAACACTACTCTTGCAGGTCTAGTGGGAAAGATTTGTTACGTTTTGAGTGGATTTACTAATTTTCTTAGAATCTGATAATTCTTGCAGTAGTCATGACTTCTTAAGCTCCTTCCAGGATTGTTAAAGGCTGTGTCAGCATTAGCAGGGTTGATACCATATTATATAAGACAAGAAAATTGTAATATGCTGGATGTTGGGTCGCCTAAATCAGGGAGCATGCAAACCACCAGACCATTTGGTGATTGGCATAAAGTCTCCACCCTGATATGTGTGGGTACGTGGGGTGCAAATAAAGAAACATAGTTAGGGTTTTGAGAATTCTTTCTTCTTTCTTCAGTTCTGCAAGATAAAAAGAAGCTCCGTGAAACTCATACTAGTATAATTTCTTCAATATCCTCTCTGACATTAGATTTTAAATTTAGATTTGATCGAAGTCAGTTTCACTTTTGATGGACGAAGAGATAGCATCAGTTGATGGCAGAAGTGAAGGTAGCATCTTTCCATCACCAGCGAAAGAAGTACCACGGCTAGTCATCCCGTATGGAAAATCAGGTATCCCCAAAAAACAAGCTTTCTATAATATTATGTGTGATCCCAACAACGATAGAAGAACATATAAGAAGTCTATACCTGAATTGATTGCAAAAACATATTGGCAGAAACCAAGTCATCAAGGTTGGTTAATTATGTTATGTGATGAAGAAAATTATGATTACTCTCCAGCTGATTACAAGTTTGGTGATTGTTGTCTCTTGAATCCCTCAACATTAGAGACCATATGTCTACCTAGTCTCTCACCCTGGCTTGGTATTTCAACTGGACTTTATCTTGCGGATTGTGTCTTATCTTCAGCTCCTGGTGGTGATGATTCCATTGTTCTATTCGTCTTCTCCAATGCTCGTGAAGGGAAATGTAGTCTAGTGTTTTTACATTGTCTCCCCGGGGATAAAAATTGGAGAACAAAGAAGTGGTATTCTGAAACCATACTTGCGGAGGATATATCATCAATCCATTACTTTAAACGTAGATTTTATCTTTTGTGTACGGCTGATCAAATCTTAGAGATCTCTACTTTTCGGGATTATTATAACCCTAGTACTACTCCTGAAATTATCATTGAGGCATACAAGGTAATAGGCATAAGTTCACATCCACTGGTAAGAGAATTTGAAACTCTCTCTATTGCATATAATTTTGTGCAGACTTCTGACCAACTTTACTGCATCCCAATTATTTTCACCCTTAGAGGATATGGTAAGGTAGTTATCCAAATTGCGGTGATGAAGTTGGATTTTTCTGTAATGGCGTGGAGGACGGTGGATGATATTGGTGACAATGTTCTATTTATTAGCAGCAGCAGATTCACAACAGCCTGTTGCTCCGCAGCAGAGATGGGGCTTGCCAGGGGTTGTTTGTACCTCACTCTTCCCGGCGATTCCTGTTTATACAAATTCGACATCCAGAGTAGTGGTAATTCAGTTGCTATGCCGTTTTCAAAGCTTCGAAACCCATGGGATTCGGACTTTATCATGATCCCTAACACAAAAGCAGAAAGAAGAAGAGAGGAACATATGGCGCTGGGTGAAGAGGTGGCACTTCCTCCATGCAGTTCGGCTACAGGATGCACGTACTTACTTGCAGTCCTGATGTTCAGCAGAGATCACAGTTGCCCCAACTTCAACTTTGTATACCCAATGCACAAAAATAACAAAGGCCTCTTGGTGCTCCATGATCTCGTGCGAACTGTTATCCGTTTTCAGAAGGGAGGTTGGTTGCTGGTGTCTAAAGAAAATAAACCATATCGTTTATTCTTCTGCAATCCCTTCACAAGAGAGACTATCAAACTCCCAGATTTGCAAGTTTATTTCGCCGTCTCCAGTGTCGCATTCTCTTCCTTGCCTACGTCACCAGACTGTGCTGTTTTTGTCATCGAACAAGATGCGCTCTCCCAAGTTCGTATCTACTTAATTAGAAAGGGAGAAAAACATTGGAGTACTTTTGTCTTTCCTAACACCAATACCGACAAGTATATGCCGTCACATAACACTCCAGTTTTCTACAATGGTGTTTTCTGCTGTGTAGATTACAACGGAAGCTTAGGTGTATTTGACCCAAAGAATTCTGTTTGGAAAGTTCACAAAGAACCCCATCAGCCGTTTGATGCAGTTTGTCCGAGTTTCTTGGTTGAGAGTGACGGAGAGCTTTTGTTGGTAAAAATGGGACCTCTTGGAGCATTTTATGGGGTTTTCAAATTGGATTTGCCCCTCATGTATTGGCTTCTTGTCAAGGATTTGGAAAAGCGCGTGTTGTTCGTCAGCCACACCTCATGTTTCTCGGCCATGGCTCCTCCAAAAAGTCGCATGAAGAACAAAGTCTATTTCCCTAGATTATGCATGGATGGGGAAGGAGGGGTTTTATTCTATTGTCTCAAAACAGGTAAATACGGGTCTTTTGGAAGTCAACATTCTGCCTCCGATTTCACTGATACAGAGGGCTGGTACTCAAACTGCACTTGGATTGAACCACACTTGTCCATGTCAACAGATCAAGAGCTTGACTGGGTCAGGCGTCCTTCCTGAAAATTTACTAGTTTTTCTTGTCTGATGAGATTCTTGTCTAGATATCTCGGTTAATAGTGGGGGATATCTAGCATTTTAGTGAATGAACGTGGAGAGTTTGCTGCTTTACAGCCAACTGCATTTGACTGTATTTGCCCTATAAATTAACAGGATTGTTCGGTCTTGGATGATTAGTACTCTCTCCGTCCCTCTATTATAAAGGCGGAATTTTAGTTTTTGTTTGTCCCACTAAATAGGCGGACTTTACTTTTCAAGATGAATTTTTCCATATATACCCATATTTATTGTACATAGGTAATTGTGTTGGAAATAAGATGAAGGGTAAAACAAGAAAAAACATATAAAATTATGAATCTCATGCAATTTTCTTAATCTAAGAGAATTATCTCTCTCCGCCTATATATGTGGGACGGAGGGAGTAGTAAAATATGCAGTTTGGGAAATGATGAAGATTTTTTATATTTTTAAATTGATCTTTGTTTCAGTGGTATCATAGGTTTAATAAAAAAATAGGGTGATATCTTTTACACAAAATTGATTAAAAAGACCAAAATCAACATTTTCTGGGTGAAAATGACAGTTAGATTTTGATACTGTTTAAATGGAAAAAAATGTAAAAATAGCCGGGATGTAAACAGTTTCATCCTGCCCATTTTCAAATACTTTTTCTTATTTTTAATTTACACAAGACGCATCCAGTTTTATCCTTGCTATTTTTAAAGTTTAAGTCATGATGAATCTAGTTTCATCCTTGCTATTTTTTTGTGTCAATTTCACCCATAACAATTTTTTCTCGTCCATTTGAACCGTGTTTTAAAAATATTTGGACAAATAACCCATTTTTCGTATTTTTTACTTCAATATGCCTTAATTTATTCAGCTTCTAGATAAAAATCGTGGACGAATGGTAACCCTGCTGCAGCACCAGCATTTCATTGACCGTCTTGTCATTCCGTCGTCTCGATATTAATTATTTCCTAGCCTTAGCTAGCTACTCGCTGCACAGACCGGAGCAGTGGAGCTTTGATTGAACAGATAAGGCCAGGTACATGTCAATGATGTCATGTACGTTTTTGTAGTATCTATCTATAACTATTATAAAGGGAACTCCCCTTACCTACTGTTTATGAACAGTAACTGAAGCTGCAAAATTTAGAATTCTTACCTCCACTTTTGACAAAAAAATAATTTGAGGGCATATCCGTAATCTTAACAATATTTAATTAAGCTACAACATTTAGAATTCCAAATTTACCCATGTTTTCATATAGTATAGGGTTATTTGGTTTTTAGTAATAATATCTAAATTTAATAACAAATTTACGAGAGGGTACCAAAATACAATATTTAATAACAATATCCGTAATCTTAACAATATTTAATTAACAAAAAAGTTAAGAACAAATTAATCGACCAAATCTGATTTCAACTCCATTATCTTCTCACCAACAAAGAAGAAATTTTATGATGGTAACCGTAGAGACAAAGAAGGAAAGATACAAGAAGAAGAAGGGTGTTCAGACTTAAGATGTGTTATTAAAAAAGAAAAGGAAAACATAATTGATATAACAAGCGGGTGTTCTTGTACTCCCTCCGTCCCACATATATAGGCGGAGAGAGAAAATTCTCTTAGATTAAGAAAATTGTATGCGATTCATAATTTTATATGTTTTTTTTTGTTTTATCCTTCGTCTTATCTCCAACGCAATTACCTATGTACAATAAATATGAATATATATGGAAAAATTCATCTTGGAAAGCCAAGTCCGCCTATTTAATGGTACAAACAAAAACCAAAATTCCGCCTATATAATAGGGACGGAAGGAGTACTTTATAAATAGCATCGTAGCTTAGGGGTCGACCGAAAATGGAAACTAAATCATTGATATTTACAAAACGTACAACGTGTCAACAATAATAAGGAGACTAACCCATGCCTAGGATCAGATGGTGGTGCTCCCGCAAACCAAGATTACCGATAGGGGTACTAATTTTCTTGGGTATACCAAAATACAAATAAGACAAAATACGGAAAATGGGTCATTTGTCCAAAAAAAATTAAAACACGGTTCGAGTAAAAAATGTTATGGGTGAAATGGACAAAGAAAAAATAGCAAGGATGAAACCGGATTCATCCTGGCTTAAACTTAAAAAATAGCAAGGATGAAATCGATGCATCCCGTGTAAAATAAAAATAAGAAAAAATATCGAAAATGGACGGGATGAAACTGGTTACATCTTGCCTATTTTTAAATTTTTGTCCATTTAAACAGTATCTAAATTTAACTGTCCTTTTCACCCAGGAAATTTTGATATTGGTCTTTTTAACCAATTTTGTGGACAAAATACACATTTACTATGGGGTGGTATACTCCCAAGCAAATTAGTACCCCTATTAGAAGTCTTGCCCCAAACACCTCAACAGTCGGTGAGAAATGATAATAAACATGCCTATTGTTCTCTCATCACATGCTTATTTTCTGCTAGACATGAAGTTTATATAAAATGAACTAAAAGCGTTCGATGCATTTTTGATTTTGTGAGATTATAAATGGAGGGAATTAATGAATTATATATACTGTACGAGAATATTGTATCATCGTTTTACCTACAATGCAACTTTTATTTGGGGAATTATGGACAAGAATATGATGGAGTGAGATCCTGGTGGAAACTAAAATATGAAGAATATTATAGTTAGTCATTTGGATGTGGTGGACTTGAAGAAATAGAAGGGTTGTTCTCCCAAAACTATATTTCTATTTATTTATTCTACGAGTCATCCAATATAATTTATTTTCTTGGGCTAGTCAAATATGTTGCGGTTTAATTTTTTAAAGTTCCAAAATATATATCTCGCGGGGTTTAGTTTTCAATGCTGTTATTGGGGGTGCCGGATTCCACGAGAAGGTACCAAAATACATGTAGGACAAAATAAAAAGTCCTCTGACTTATATGCATTTGGTACCCTCCTGTAGAATCCAGTACCCCTATTAGCAATGTTCTTAGTTTTCTAGCTAGAGTATTGAAGGTATATCAGTCATCACATATGTTATGGACTCATGGAGGAATGGTAATTCCCTTACTGATTTGTGTTCCATTGTTAACTGAAGTTTTACTTCCCCAATTTTTGTTCTTCAATTAATTAATGATAAATTAATTTAATTCATGAGGCGTGGTACTCCGTAATGGTTCACTTGATAGACGGGATAATTGGATCAACACACAGCAATACAATTTGCGGTGACAGAAGCGTCATAGCTTTAACCATTTTCCATGTTCTCGTTCATATGTATGTGGGTCTGATCATCAAACTACACAGGGACGGAGCTATGTGCATCTTAGGGTGGCCCCCCGCCCTCCCTATTTTTTGATAATTCATTAAAGATCCCTTGGTATTAGAAAAATCCCTTAACAAGCCCCCCTAAAATATGTATTTTGTAAATTAGCCCCCTTGAAAAAATATTCTAGCTCCATCCCTGAAACTACAAGTTGATATTAATTTTTATGTTAGTTTTTCCTTACACATTTAAATTTAATGACTTAAGAAATTTATTCGAGGACACATCGGTCATCCTTAGATAGTTATTGCAGGACATAAATTTGAAAGTAAATTTTTATTCAGATTTCAAATCGTCATAAAATTGTCACGCTATGACAAAAGACTATAAGAAATATTAAATGTTTAAACAAAATCACCTACAATATCCTAGGTAATTATTAAAGAAGCTGATACTTTCGAGTCATTTGTGTTATTGCACCATAGTGATTTAGAAAGAAATTCTCCATATTTTAGTTTTCACCAAATGCCTCACTTGATCGGGTAATCTCGTTTACGAATTGTGGAAAATCTGATATCAAAGACTTAATTGAACAAAAAACAGATATTCAAAATTGTTTCACTTCATTGATGTAAATAATACTTATGGCTCAACAACCTATTTATAGTTTAACAAACTCGACGACTAAGCAAAGAACACTTTCCTGATAAAGATCAAACTCTAAATAAAGAACACTTTTGGAAACTCAAAAGTTCTAAACGCAATAAACTTTAATACTAGAATAACTTGTATCTCAAGTTATCTTCAGCTTCCAAATTAAAATATGATATGTTCAGTATCATACACAAAAGGTCGTATCAACTTGTACTAGTTGCTTCACATAAGCAGTATCAACTTGTACTAGTTGCTTCACATATCCCTCCATAGTATCTTGATTTAACCTCCAACATAATCCCTTAAACCAATCCCTGCATATTATCTTGGTTAACTTTCAACATCCTCCCTTAAACCATCTTTAGTAATCATTCCCAGCTTTCTACGCAAGTAGATGAAAGTATTAAGACTTCAAAGGCTTGGTAAAAATTATCAGCTAATTGTTCTTCACTTTCGCAAAATTCGAAAGCTATCTCCTTGTTAATGACAAGATCTCTAATGTAGCGATACTCGATATCAATGTGCTTACTCCTCCCATGAAGCACATGATTCTTTATCAGTGAAATTGTAGACGTATTATCACATACTATTGTTATAGGTGTTTTCTGTTCACGAAAGAGTGATTTTAACATCATTCTTAGCCATACAGCTTGTGTAGAACAATTGCTAGCAGCTATGTATTCTGCTTCTGTTGTGGACAAAGCAACAACTTGTTGCTTCTTTGATGACCAGGAGAAAAACTTGTTCATATATGAAACGCATATCCAGAAGTACTTTTTCTCCCTTCTGTATCTCCAGCCCAATCACTATTTGTATAACCAACTAACTTTGTTTATTCTGAAGATTTGTAGAGAATACCTAAGCTAGTTGTTCCTTTAATGTATTTAAAGATAAGTTTTGCAGCTTGTAAGTGTGAGTGACGTGGTAATTCCATAAAACAACTAACCAACCCAACTACAAACATAATGTCAGGTCTTGTAGCAGTCAGATATTTGAGACTTCCAATAAAACAATTAAAATTCGTTGAATTCACAAGCTCTCATGTTCCTTCTTTTGCTAACTTCAATCTCTCTTCTACAAATGTCAAAATTGGATTGCAGTTATCCATTTTGAAACGTTTAAGTATTCCTTCTACATATCTGCCGAGAAACAAAGGCTCATTTTTTAGTCTGTTGTACTTCTATGCCAAGAAAATATGACATTAACCCAAAATCTGTCATCTCAAATTCCTTAATCATATCCTCCCTAAATTATGGGGTAATCCTTTTCCTTCGGAATTGAACTCCATTCCATTGGTCCGTTAATCTAATAAAAAAGGCAAACTTTGAGGGAATTGGGTATATTCCCTCGGAATCAAATTCCAGGGCCTAAAAACCTGAACGGAACATGCTGTAGATGTAAAAGATATACTGTATATTGTGAACCGGACGGCCCTAAAAGTTTCTTGTTAGCAGTGACTAAATACAACGTGCCCTGATTTAATGTCGGGAGACACGTGACCGGGAAAGATAAAATAAGCCAGAAATAAAATTTGGTTCCGAGCTTAAAAAATTTCCCTTTTCATAAAAGAAGAGACTCCGTCCCCTCCCTCATTACACTAATTTTCTCAAACTTCACTGAAATTCCCATAAGAATTAGGGCATAACACATAAAACCCCTATTCTCAATTCCTCCATTGAAACTCACACTTGATGAATCTGAGGCAGCCGTATCTGATTTCGGTTAGTTTCTGTTTGTAGCTTCAGTTGATCAAACTGATTTGGAAGATCATCATCTCTTGTTGAAGGAGGAATGAAATTAGTATGAGTATATTAGCTGGTGCGATTCAAGAAGTTGCACCACCACCACATGTAAGTTTATTATCTCCGGCACAACTACTGTTTTTCATATGATGATTTCCAATCAAATTTAGTTTATGATCACTGTTTTTGTGATATGATTTAGTGCTGTTATGCTGCGTAATCAACAATTTGGTTCGGTGTTATGCTTTTTTTGTGATATGATATCGTGGTATCCTGTTTATTAACTCTTATGTGACCACCATGTTTGGAATCCTGCAATTGTCAAATAGCATACTGTTGTGATTTGTGAATTAGTAAGAATGTCCCTCGATGAGTGAAAACTTTACTGACGTAGTATTATTATCTGACTGGAAGCTTGGAGCACATGAAATTAGGCTGATTGTATCTATTCATTTGAGTTGTGCTGAATGAGATTGTTAAAGATTCCATGCTTTCTAATCTCCTTCCAACTCTTCGTTGATTGGAATTGAAGTTCAGATTGGCATAATGACAAATAGATTACTGCGGCTAACAAAATAAACCCTGCTCCTTGAGAATATTGTTTGCTTTGTAAAGTTAATCAAAATTGGCTTCGCAAAGATATGTGTTACTGTGGTGGCGAAAAATGGGTAACTGTCGAAAGTCAGTGCAAAGCTTGTTCGAAACAGCTGATATTCCCAAAAGACCAAAAAGACCATGAAATGGCTTTTGAACTCATCTCTGATATTTTCTCGGGTATCTCCAAGCTTGGGAGTCTTGATTTTTGGTTTGACGTGTGTAATGGTGATAGTAAAGCAAATGGAGCTGCATATCTTGTTGCACAGCTTGGAGAAGATAAGGTGTTGAAACTAAAGGAGATTTGTGAGTGGGAGGATTTATGGGACATTCTCTACAAAGAGGTTCTTTGGTCACTATTTTGAGTAAGCTGGTACGTTCTTAAGATTACTACTGTCCTATGTTATTACTTATTACTATTCACATTTAACCAATTGTTTAGAATAAGATTTCGACTAGTAGACAATGTGCAATATCTAAATTCTTTAGTTACTGGATTAAGTGGAATGTAATATGGGCAACTATATACCGTACATTGTTTGGAATGTGTCTGGATTCCTGGAAACTATCAAGTCTTAGGGAACAAAGTGTTTAGGTGGGAAGAGGTTGTTAAGGAAGCTTTGATAGTTGCAAATTTAGCCAACCTTCACACTGGGAACCTAAAATCAAATGATCTCACATAATTGTTTTGGGTTTGCAGGATTTGGGGTGTGCTCGTATGGTAGAATGGTCATTTCGTTGCAGCCTTAAAGACATATCCATAGACAACAATGTAGCAGTGCAACGGACAATCAAGGATGGTCCGAGAGGAATGTTCCTACAATTACAGTGGAAATTGACTCAGTTTATTGTTGGAGTCTGGAATAGGATGTATGCCAGTCCTTGGTATTTTGGTACTTTATGTCTTCTTTTAAGTCTGCAAGTGTTGTTCGCCAGTCACTGTAGGGAAGCCAACTTTGCAGCATAAATTTTTGGTTAAGAAATCGACAACAGAAGAGTGCATGATATGAATTGTGCACCACATTTTTGAAAACCAACTATTCCATTTTTCTTTCCCCTTTCACATTAGTGATCTCAGTTTGTAACAATGTTTTAAGAATAGTCCGGGCACAATTTTTAAGAATAGTCCGGGCACAATAACGTGCCGTGATTTGACGTCATGTTCATGAGAGAATGCGCCTTCACGACGACGTTATCTGACCGGGAAAGATAAAACATGATTTTGAACCAAGTTTTTTCTTCCTCTCCAAAAGAGACTCCAAAAGAGACTCCGCTGTTTCCTTTTCCTACTGATTTCCTTATTTGAGTAGATCTCTGTTAGTTTCTTAAGTTTGATGATTTCTTTATATACTCTTCGTCCAGAACCATGTAAGACATCAATTCATATCAATCTATTATTTTTTTTTATCTTGGTGGCTAATACCTGGATTTAGGTGGTTCATCTCCAATCAATTGATCAATTAGGATTCTATTGTTGGTGCTGAATCCTATCTCATTCCCATCTATCTACACATAGAACCCCTAATCTCAATTCTTTCATTAAAACACACACACACAAGAAACTGAGGCAGCAATATCTGATTTAGGTTAGTCCATCATTTTCTTATTGAAGGATGACGGAAGGTAATACGGATACACTAGCGGGAACCATCGAAGAAGTTTCACCACCACCAAATATAAGGATTCAATTTAGTATAGCATCTTGTAATTATCAGTTTTTGTGTTATGATATCAATGCTGTTATGCTTTTTCTCTAGATGTACTTAATTTGCAACAACTTGTGCAGCGAATTTCACAGAGCATTCAGCCTCAGCAAATACACCAAGAAGAACAAGAAGATGATGGGGATGATGAATTATCAAACAAAGAGAGCATGAAGCGCACAATTAGAGATATGCTGTTACGCGGACATCCAGTAATTAATCTCCCTTTTTATTATATATTCTTGTTTGAAGTTGATGCTGTTTTTGGCCACCAATTTGATATTTGTTCTGACATTTATACTTTTGCAACAACTTCAAATGCAGGATATTATACGTATAACTAAGAAGAAAGAGGTAGATCCTGATAGCCAAGCGTTGCGCCTCCTCGACGGGTAAGAATGTCACTCATTGAATCAAAACTTTACTGATGTAGTATTATAATCTGATTAGAAGCTTGAAATTAGACTGATGGTATCTATTCATATGACTTGTGCTGAATGATTCCTTACTTTCTAATTTCCTGCCAACTCTTCGTTAATTGAAATTCAGATTGGCATAATGATAAATACAGTAGATTACTGCGGCTAGCAAAATAAACCTTGCTTCTTGAGAAAACTGTTTGCTTTGAAAAGTTTGTTTTTCTCTCCTCTCTATTGATTACCATTTTAATGTTTTTGACAGTCAAGATAATTCTGAAGATAATGACACAGATGATGATGAACAATTTGCAATTCCAACAAAATCTCATTGGTTGACTATGTGTTTGGGTATATGGGGATTGGAAGATGATGATGCTCTTACATCCAAAGTGAGAGATACAAAGAATGTTTTTGAAATTTTTACTGCCAGTTTTTGTAGCGAGGATTGAGTTTCTGGCTGTGGGGCTATCATAAGAGATTCGTGTCATAGGCCAATAGTTGCAAGGTCTAAGGCTATTTCGAAAAGGAAGTGTGTCTCACCATTTTATCTAGAGTTGGAAGGGGTTGCTTTAGGTATAAAACTTGCAAAGAAGTACTAGGTTTATCCTTTCTATTTCCGCTGCCCATCTGAAGATGTTTGTCTGTTTGTTTCACAAAATTGGTCTTTCAAAGAATGTTTGTCTGTATGTGTATTGGCAAACGACTAACGGTACAAAGCCAATGCAAAGCCTGTTCGACACGGCGGATGTTTTCAGAAGACCGAAAAGACCATGACGAGTCTTTTGAAATCATCCTAGATATTTTCTCGGATGTCTCCGAGCTTGAGAGTTTTGGTCTTCCCTGGTTCAATTTGGGTTATGTTGGAAGTGAAAGAAACAAAGCTGCATATTTTCTGGCACAGCTTGGAAAAGATAAGGAGTTGAAACTGAAGGAAATTGGTGAGTTGGAGGATTTATGGGATGTAATCTATAAAGAAGTCTTTGGTCAATATATCAAGTAAGCTGGCACATTCTTAAGATTACTACTGCCGTGTGTTATTACTTGTTACTATTTGCATTTAGTTATTGCACTATCAATGTGATATGAACTAGTAGACAATGTGCAATATCTGGATAATTTACTTACTGGGTTAAGTAATTAAAATGTTATATTGGGCAACCCTGTTACCGTACAGTGTCTGGAATGTCATTTTCTGCACTTGGTTTACAGCATTTTACTTATGCTATTATTAGTACGAGCAATATATAAGCTATTATGGTTCGTGTGCAGGCTTCCATGGTAGAAGATAGCGAGCAGCAAGTTGAAATCGATCCACATACTTCCTGCAGTTTATGGAAGAATGAAGAAATGGGAATTAGATGCATGTTTTGCTCTTTTGTAATGTTAGCAATTTAAGAAATTTCTGTAAGTTTTGCTTGTAAGCTAGTATAGTAGGAGAAAGTGACTCAGTAACTACTCTCAATTCTTCCATTAAAACACAGTTAATGAAACTGACCCTTAAACATAGAAATAAAAAACCAATTTACGTTCCTTCATCAGTTTCATGTAATTTCAGGGAAAATGGAAAAGAAAAGAAGAAGAGAACAATAATCTAAGTGACATTTTAACATTTTTCGGTTTACTTGAAAACCTTAGCTCCTTGTATGTTTGGAAGGGTTTGAAGGGAGAGGTAACATCATCACTTCAGCAGCCACAGTTGTTAGTGAAAACTGTAGCATTCCTATCAGTGTAGGCCATGCAAGTTACGGAGCGATTGCTGGTTTCGCATTTTAAGCGTACGTTGGCATTGATGAAAACCACGTTTGTTACAAATGCTGATATTCTAGAATAAAGACAGTTACTAGCTTTGATTTTATATATTACAATGAAAAGTTATCTGCTTTCTCTTATTGTTCGTCTCAGGTTGTCTGCTTTTGTTTCTTATGACAGGTAACATGACTTAGCGTACTACCAATCTCATATCTAAGATTTTGTTAAGCATATCTAGCTCTTGCGGCAGATTACGACTGATGATTTGCTACAAGCTGTGTACAAACAGAAGAAAGAGGAACACTTGACAGAAATATAAGCCTAGAAATGTGGGAGCCGCCAAGCCTGGAAATCAACGCACCAGCAAGCTTTTATGGCATGCATACGTCGGGGTTAAGTTTAGACCATGCTGGTATGGAACAAGCACTGACGTGGGTAGTAGCAGAAAGAAGTACCAAGAACTATTGAGAGAATTAGTTTTGGCAAACTGGCCAACACTAAATTACTCTAGAACAAATTAGAAGGATAAAAATGGAAGTAACCTTTGTGGAAACAATAAAATTTCATTCTCAAGAATTTTAAGCCATCTAGGTAGGATTTCTGTGTGCCCAATGCAAGTACTATTTTATTCCTCATAAACTCTATCGGCGTGCAATAGGGATAAACACCACACGACAGAGGGTGGCGAACCACTAAATCACTCTAGCTAGTCTCTCCACTGCAATACGAGGTAGGTGCTTGAAGTTATCAACCATTTACACGGTTACGTTGCCACGGATAAAGCGAAGGAGTTCCCTCGGCACCATCGTGTCAAGCAAGCAAAGCCTAAATAGGCCCGGCCCTAAAGGTTGCGAAACCACACTTGATGGCGTATTTGGCCCGTAAATAGGAACAATAATAGCTAGGCTAACCCATGGCTAGGATCACATGGGGTTGCTTCCCCACCGGTATCCAACACGCAAAAAAGGGTGTGCATTTGTGATCACTCTTCTGACCTCTTCTTTGCGGAATTTAAAAAAACAAACAAACAGTAAGCAATAAACACACAATATAACACAATATGATTTTTTGTATTAATGATATAGGAGAAACCCAATGTTCAGGGGAAAAACTCCATTCTTCTTACTTGAGTTACATTTACTCATAAGAACACACACACACATTTTCTGATAGATGTCTATCATTTTATCTCCCTTTTTCTTCTCCCATTTTCTTCCTAACTGCCAGGAATAAGTTAAAGACAAAAAGAGTAATAACTGCATTGCAGTTAACTATGTAACCAATTATTGACTGAAATTGGGTGTTATATGGGAACCCAAATCAGGCAGATCAAACCTTCCCCATATGAAGGCTTTTGGTCCCTCAAAAGCTTAAGGGAATGCACTGTCAGCTATGCACTCATTGCTGCTCCTGCTACCATCTTCACAAGGTCTTCCTTTAAGCGAGCTTCGTAACAAGAACTCCGAGTTGAAAACGGCGAATGAGACGTATAGTTCTTAACAATGCCGTATATTTACGAGTCTCGTATTATTACAAGCTTGCTCATGTTGATGTAGATGACTGGAAGCCGAGATCTCATGTGAATCACCGAAAAACGTCATTGTTATAGCCTCAGAAAACAATGAGAATCGAGAATCGCACTAAATATCCATACCCATCTACTCTTTTTCCGACACCCGTCTCTAATTTCTCTTTTCTTCACTATCTCTAACTCAAATTCTCGATTGCTGACTTCCCCGGAACTACTAATCACTGACTTCTCAGGTTGATACGTTCCTAAAGGCAGGGACGAACACAAATTCCCAGAATTCAGGAATTGTTGAGAAAACTTTGAATTTTCCACATGATTTGCTATCAACTCCTGTTGTACTTGGTTGAGATTGAGTAACCTCTCGAAACAGATGAAGAAGTTGCGTGTTTTCTTACTTGAAAACCACATTCAACTGATGGGAGAATCATAAGAAACGCATACTTCCAGCTAGCATTCACTAGATGTTTTGTTTGTTGAACTGCCATGAGTCCTAACTTCTTCTTCTCCTTCGAAGCTAAAATGCGAAAGCCTTTGCCATCTTTCACCAATCTCCATGCGTTCTCTCTTCTATAGAAAACACCATCTCTATCATACAAATATGGGCTGCCGAAAACAACTTGACATGAATCCAACGGTACCACATCACGCAATTTCATCTTTGAACTTCTCGTTAATGGCGAACTTGAACTTGCATTGCATCTTGACTTGTACCTGTACATCTTTCGTAGCCACCTCAATGGATATGGTGTAGGATGTGGAGATGTGCTTAAGCCCAATTCCTTCACCAACTGTTCGTAAACCAAATTCCGTTGCGAACCACTATCGAACAAAGTAATAACAGAGTCATCCCAATCTGAGCATATACCCAAAACATTTCTTCTTTGATTTCTTCAAAGAACGGTACTAATCTTACCTCGCCATACATGCCAATTTCTCATTTGGGCGTGACGAACCCTCAATTACTTCGTCTTGAGCATGCATCTTCGCCTTCAATGCATACATTAGCAACTTTTTTACCCTTTTTCTGCCACCATGACGGTTGTAATTCAGGATGCAAATTCCAACATTTTTCCTTGGAATGTTTATCTGTTTCACAGTAGTCACAATACATCTTCCCCTTGTTGGCCACAACATGAGTTTTCTTTGTTTCGCCTTTTCGAAACCCATTTTCTTTGTTGGATCCTTCCGAAGAAAATTCAGTCTTGTTTCCAAGTGGAAGACTCTTCATCTCTATGTACATAGCCTTCTTACATGCATCATCAATGTCAGTAACTCCAAAAAGTGCTAGTTACGTTTCGCAAATGAAAAAACAAACTCGCTTTGTACTTGTCCAAAGACTTACGGATTCCGTAGGTTCACACCCAATGCTACGCCCGCTTCAAACTCGGTGGTGTATTCTTGTACCGTCGGCCCTTTAGTTTGACGTAGGAATTGCCATCTTTCTTTAAGCCTTTCTCTATGTCCAATAGGGTAAAACTGGTTACGTAGTGCGGCAGAAAATTGAGACCAAGAACTTACAGGAGGTTCATTGTTTGATGCCAGCCCCAAGTGTGTGCTTCCCACCATGTTAGAGCATGACCACCAAGTTTTAATCTTGCAAAACTAACCTTCAAATTCAGTGTAAGCCTTTGTACTTGAAGTAAACTTCCATGGTCTTTAACCACCCATCCAATTTTTCTGGGATCCAACTCTCCATCATATGAAGAAATTTGAAAATTTGCTTGTAGTTTGAAAGGTGTTTCAACATCAACTCTTGCATTAGAGTGACAGTTAGATCCTTCCTCTTCACTAATTTCTTGTTGGTTCTCTTGATCCTTTGATGGTGGAACCATTCCTTTCATCATTTCCATCATCATCTTCATGTTCTTCCTCATCTCTTGCATGTCTTCTGCAAGCTTTTCGATTGATGAAGATGATGGGGTAGGTTCTTCTTCTGAGTTTGTCATTGTTCTTTTCTTCTTTCCAATGTTGAGATCAATTGGTACTAAATCTTTTCCTTTAGACCGCAACCCTTGCATACACCTAGAATCGAAACACTGCGCTGATACCAAAAACTTGATCACTCTTCTGACCTCTTCTTTGCGGAATTTAAAAAAACAAACAAACAGTAAGCAATAAACACACAATATAACACAATATGATTTTTTGTATTAATGATATAGGAGAAACCCAATGTTCAGGGGAAAAACTCCATTCTTCTTACTTGAGTTACATTTACTCATAAGAACACACACACACATTTTCTGATAGATGTCTATCATTTTATCTCCCATTTTCTTCCTAACTGCCAGGAATAAGTTAAAGACAAAAAGAGTAATAACTGCATTGCAGTTAACTATGTAACCAATTATTGACTGAAATTGGGTGTTATATGGGAACCCAAATCAGGCAGATCAATTTGCGACCCCTCCTCACTGGGCTTCCAAGCCTAAAAAATCAAGTTCAAATCTTCCTACAAGCCTAATCTTGTTTTCTTGTTTCCCCTAACAGAAGTTTGTTTCCCCTTAGTCTAGTTTGTAGCTTCGCCGTTGTTCCCACAAACACCTCAATAAGTGAGAATAACATGTCGATTGATTTATCTCTGATTCTCATCCCATTCTTATTTTCTTCTAGACATAATGAAGTTTTTATGACAAATAGAATGAACCACAAGTGACCCAAAATGAATTATCAAGCTTTGATGCATGCTTGGTTAAATTTGTGAGATTATGAATGGAGAAAAGGGATTATAAATGGAGGAAAAAACGGTATCATCATTTTATCTGTAACGTAACTTTGATAAGCGGAATTGTGAATAAAATTATGATTGAGTGAGGTATCGGTGGAAACTAAAATATCAAGAATTGTTCGGTTAATCATTTGGAGTCCAGCTTGAAGATTTTTCTTCCAAAATTAGTGTTCCCATGATTTACTATATAAGTCATGCAGTATAATTAGTTTCCTTGGGCTAATTCAAATTTGATTCTATAGGGTTTTAAATAAATATATATCATTATATCTTGTATGTATGTTAGGAATTGTAGAAATAGTAATTTCCCTAGTAATTCGTGTTTCATTCTTAAATTAATAGAGCTTTATTCCCCTAATATTTGTTCTTCTTTGATTATAACGAAGTTAGCTCTTCAAAAATCATACAAAGTCATCGAGCATGGCTTACTTGAGCTGGTTTATTTTTCAAGTCACGCCAACTAAGGAGAGAGAGTGTCCGAAACAATTTTTAGAAGGCAATTTCCAGGGTCATTGACTTTAGTCAAAATCAACTTGTTCTTCCTTCGAGGTTTAGATTTAGTCTGAGTGTTCGGTGTTTGGTTCTTAGTAACTCCAGTATTTCTCCTTCTTGGTTGTTGAATTGCAGGGTCATCATCTTTTCAGGTAAGTAAATCAAAATTTTCAATTGGTTTTATTTCCCCTTACTGGTTAGGTAGAGTGGTTGGTTGTGTGTTTGCAGGAATGATTTGAAGTTTCATTGAAGATATTTTTAAGGGTTAATGTGAAATCTCTTTCAGTTTTTCTGACCTTTTTTAATCTTTGTGGGTTTTGTTAGTTCAATCAATCTAGTTCATCTCGTTTGCTTTTCTGTTGTCTGCTCTCTCTCTGGGTTTGGTTTCTTTTTTTTTTTTGGTTTGGCTTTCCTGTTTGGTTTCAATTAGATTCCCTTTTAATCGGCATCTTTCTTCCGATCAATTCATTTTTTCCTCTTTATCCATTATTCTGGTTTTCGTCCATGCCTCACCATCCCTCTCTAGATTTGAAATCTTTTACAATCTATCACCTCTCTGTGATGCTAGTCCAATGGATTTTTCTGAACATAGTTGGTAGTCTAATTGTTTGGGGCATAAATTATTTAAATTATAAATATAGGTTCAAAGCAAAAATAGAATTCAAAGGAAAGCTTCTGCTTATGGCTTCTTCCTCAAACAAAAAAATCATAAACTCTGATAACCCTTCTGAAATTGTTAATATATTAGCTACTAATATGAAGAATAATCTGAATATCGAAGGTGCGATAGACCCAATGGTGTATTTAGATAAACACATGGTTCTCGAAAAAGAAAAAGAAGACTACACTTTGTGCATGCTTGGTAGAATTTGTTGTCCTTTAACAATCTCAACCTAATAGAGAGGGTAAGAACCAATGGTGTAAGATAAACACATGGTGAAAGACTCTTGGCATGCTTGATGTTTACAGAAGTTCTTATTAAAAAATTTGGTGCAAGGGTTAATGTGCATATGTATAAGTTTGGATCTGAATTAGATGTAATGAGGATCAAGGATGATCGTCCATGGGTTATAGATGGTTATTTGGTGGTGCTAATTGATATACCTAGTCTAGGATTCCAGTTTGGGGCTGCGATAAACATGGACTATGAGTTGTTTATAGTGTTCATGTGTAGGATCCCGAAGAAATTCCTAACTCCTGAAGAATTCAGAGCTATGGGGGCAGTAATTGGAGAGTTATGTGGTTTTGCTGAGCCGATGGGTTTATCCCCAGATCACAACACGATTAAAATGTTGATAAAGATTAATGTCACTGGTACCATTCCTCGGAGAGTTCTTGTAAAAGCACAGGAAGAGTCAGCATGGGTTAAATTAAACTATAATGTCATGCCATGGAGAATATGTGAAATTTGCTGAGTTCTTGATCACGGAATAGTTCCGTGCATGGAAGGAGAAGTTGTGGCTATAGAAGACCAAGTTATTGTTGTGGAAGAAAGAAATGAACAGGCTGAAGAGGAAGGTCTCCTTATTTCTGATCAGATCAGACACAATGGGCATGAAGACATGAGTCAAAATAGAGTTAGTAAAGCAACCATTACAGAGATGGAAATTGAAGCAGCAGCAGATTCGATTGTTGGTGCAAGCAATCCAGGGATATAGTTAGGTGGAGGATCTGGTGCTCAAGACTCTGATACTCTAGTCAGGTAATATGGTGTTGAGAATGATTTGAGACTAATAGCTAATCAAATTTCACAAGATTCGGAAAGGATGAAAGAAGATAGAAGGATGATTGAGGAAAGAAATAGGATCAAGGGAAAATCCAAAGTGATTACTCATAATCCAGAAGGTATTCTCCCTATTGCTGATTTAGAAACGTTATCCAATCGACCATTGGTGATAAAAGAGGGAGGTCAAGCTATTGATATTGTAGAATATGTTAAAAGATTGGAAGAAGCTAATGAACATCAGATCAAGGCAGGCACTCTTCTTAATTTCACAGTCAAAGTCAAATAACCAGAAAGTAAAAAGAGGAAATACAAAAGAAAGGTCCCAGTGAATGAGATTGAACATTCTAAGAAGACGAGGATGTCTGCAAAAGGAGAAGCTACTGTAGTTTCTAGTGGTGAGAACATAGTTATAAACATTGGAAAAGAATAAGTCTTCTTTCTTCCTTAGATACTGAAAACAAGCTTACTAACATTTATTCTTCCATGATGAATGCTCCTTTTCCAGTTCCTTCTAGGCATGTTCATAGTCATGGTGATGACAACATCATTCTAGCTAATCTTCACATGATTAGTATTCCTGTTCATTCCAATGATGACCCTTATGATATGTTCAATGAATACATTCTTCACATTCCAGCAAGTCCTCATCCAGTCATTACTGCGGAACCAGGGAATGAGATGGTGATCACTGCTTCAGTCAACAGTCAGGTATTTTACACTAAGAACCTTCGCTCTTTTATTGAGGTTTGCAACAATAAATTTCAACATATGATCAGAAGTAGTGTTTTGAATTTTGAATGCAAGAATAAAGTAGATTGGTATGAGGAAATTAGAAATGACACTGCTCGTAATTTTTCTGAGAAGCATGAGAATGACAACATATTTGTTTACATAATTGATTTGATTATTCTCAATATGCAAAAACTATGTATGGTATAAAGAGTGTATACAATTCGGAAGTTTGAAAATTCTCTCATGGAATTTCCAAGGTTGTGGTAAGAAATTTCCTAGAGAACATTTCAAAAATTTGGTTAGGTCAGTCCAACCAGACATTATCTTTCTTTGTGAAACTAAACAAACCAGTGCTAGTATTCTTAGCATGTTCAGATCGGTTAAATATGATAAGCTTAAGATAGTGGATCCGGTGGGAAGAAGAGGAGGAATAGTTCTAACTTGGGTAGACACGGTTAATCTGAAAAATAACTCAATTTTCTGAATTCTTCATAAATGCTTGTATCACAGATCAGATAACTAGAAAAGAGTGGGTTATTAGTTGCTCGTATGGTAGCCCATACAATAAGAACATTACTTGGGATTTCCTAACTTATATGGATGTGAATACTTATCTTCCTTGGATGGTAATAGGGGATCTGAATTTTACGTTGAATAAGGAGGAAACAGGGGGAGTGGGAAAGGTTAAGAGACAAGAAATAGAAAGATCAGTTCAGGCAGTTGTTGATGGTGGCTTTTAGACTAGGGTTAAAATCGTAAAACCGAACATCTGGCATGATGTCATTATGACCATTAGCACATTTATCGAATCGATCAGCATGCTTACGTAAGAATTACCTGGGTACCTTTTTTCTTTCTATGTATCATGTTCCACGGCAGAACCCCTAACATTGATTGACATCACCTGTACAAAACCCTCATGCTACCGCGCCAAGGCATGCCAACCATGCCAGCCGCACCACTGTGCCAATGGAAAACCGTGCCAGCCACATCTACCGCGCCAAGGCATTCCAACCATGCCAGCCACACCACTGTGCCAATGGCAAACCGTGTCAGCCATATCTCTGCGCCAAGGCATGCCAACCATGCCAGCCGCACCACTGTGCCAATGGCAAACCGTGCCAGCCACATCTACCGCGCCAAGGCATGCCAACCATGCCAGCCGCACCACTGTGCCAATGGAAAACCGTACCAGCCACATCTACCGCGCCAAGGCATGCCAACCATGCCAAACCACCGTGCCAATGGCAAACCATGCCACCACATCTACCGCGCCAAGGCATGCCAACCATGCCAGCCGCACCACTGTGCCAATGAAAAACCGTGCCAGCCACATGCTACCGCGCCAAGGCATGCCAACCATGCCAGCCGCACCACTGTGCCAATGGCAAACCGTGCCAACCACATCTCCGCGCCAAGGCATGCCAACCATGCCACTGCATTATCATTAATAGGAACCCCTGCCAAGCCAAACCGCACCTTTCCTTGGCCCTAGCCATGCTAGCCGCACCATATGCCAAACGGCATGCCAAGCCCTTGGCCCCACATGTCAATCCAAACCGCACCATGCCTTGTCCCCTAGCCATGCTATCCGCACCATGTGCCAAACGGCATGCCAAACCATTGGCCCCACCTCGCCAAGCCAAACGCACCTTGCCTTGGCCCTAGCCATGCTAGCCGCATAATGTGCCAAACGGCGTGCCAAACCATTTGCCCCACCTCTCCAAGCCAAATGCACCTTGCCTTGTCCCTAGCCATGTTAGCCGCACCATGTGCCAACGGCATGCCAAACTCACGGCCCCACTATACCATGCCGGCCTTCCCTATGTGGCTACTAAAACGAAGGCGTGCGACAATCAACGATCGCCCTTCAATCTCAGGAGCAAATCCTAGTCGTCCAAGGTTACCAGACAACGCAAGGTAACCTTTATCTCGAAACCCTAGTTTGTCCACGCCAAACTGTACCAAATGGCATACCAACCTAGCCGAGCCACCATGCTTGCCTTCCCTATGCGGCTAGTAAAACGAAGGTGTGCGACAATCAACGGTCGACCTTCCATCCCAGGATAAAATCCTAGCCGTCCAAGGTTACCAGACAACGCATGGTAACCTTTGACCCGAAACCTTAGTTTGACCACGCCAAACCGCGCCAAGGCATGCCAACCTAGTCGCGCCACCATACTGGCCTTCCCTATGCGGCTACTAAAACAAAGGCGTGCGACAATCAACGGTCGCCCTTCAATCTCAGGAGAAAATCCTAGCCGTCCAAGGTTACCAGACAACGCAAGGTAACCTTTGGCCCGAAACCCTAGTTTGGCCACGCCAAACCGCGCCAATGGCATGCCAAACTAGCCGCGCCACCATGCTGGCCTTCCCTATGCGGCTACTAAAACGAAGGCGTGTGACAATCAACGGTCTCCCTTCAATCCCAGGATCAAATCCTAGCCGTCGAAGGTTACCAGACAACGCATGGTAACCTTTGGACCGAAACCCAAGTTTGGCCACGCCAAACCGCGCCAAGGCATGCCATGCAAATGGCATGCCAACCTAGCCGTGCCACCATGCTGGCCTTCGCTATGCGTCTACAAAAAAGAAGGCGTGCGATAATCAACGGTCGCCCTCAATCCCAGGATCAAATCCTAGCCGTCCAAGGTTACCAGACAACGCATGGTAACCTTTGGACCGAAACCCTAGTTTGGCCACGCCAAACCGCGCCAAGGCATGCCATGCCAACCTAGCCGCGCCACCATGCTGGCCTTCCCTATGCGGTTACTAAAACGAAGGCGTGCGACAATCAACGGTCGCCCTTCAATCCCAGGATCAAATCCTAGCCGTCCAAGGTTACCAGACAACGCATGGTAACCTTTGACTCAAAACCCTAGTTTGGCCACGTCAAACCGCGCCAATGGCATGCCAACTCTGCCACGCCACCATGCTGGCCTTCCCTACACGGCTATCAAATACGGAAGCGTGCAACGATCAACGACTACCTTTCCTCTTAAGATGCAAAATCTCGACCGTCGAAGATCACCAAGCTAGCAAGTCTCCCAAGATCGACTTGCCAGGCAACAACCATGTTACATGTTTTTCACGAAAACATTCGAGACATCAATACATATCACAAACTTGGGGACCCACTTTGGGTATTGGTTTGGCGGTTTACAGCGTGCGGCGTACACTACGCCCGTCATAAGGAAGTTTGATAAGGATGAGGCGGTTAGTAAATACAAGGAGTAATGGTGAAATGATGTTTCTTATGGAACATCAATTCCATGCTTTAACGGTTACCACCTCCTCCCATTTGCTCACCCATTTTTACATTCCTTAATGAGACCAGAGTACGTTTCACTTCGACTTGTATAAATAGGTCTTACCTATTTCCACCGAACAACAAGTTTCGTTCGGAACAATACAACACTCACAAACATTTGCTAGCTTTCCATCTCATTAGCTTCCCATTTTCCGATACAAGTCGTGAAACCACTACTCTTCCAAATCAACTTTGGTCTTAACACTTTCTTCGCTTCCCTCCCCAAAACCAACCCATTCTCCTCTTTTTTTGTGACCGAAGCAAGCCTGGAACGGCCATTTCTTTGTTTAGGCCGGATTTGTATAGATTGATCTCTCGAATCTAAAGTACTCCATTGGAGTACATTGTTTAGGGTTTAAATTCGTTTCTCACCCACATACCCGAAATTACCAAAATCAGCAGAAACCATTTTCACCCTAAAATAATTGGCGACCACAGTGGGAGATTGATCTTTCGGTCACGCTGTCAATTTCCAATTCCCGATCTCATATCTCGACCCGGACATCATGTCGATAGAAGCAAACGATCCACTCGAGGATCAAATACTCGATTCTCGGACGACCGATTCCCGGTCATGACACAACAAGGGATGACTTCCCAGGGACTTCCCGATCCGAGGTTAGAAGCAAACGATCCGACTAGGGGACTTTCCACAATCACGACTCGGTTATAAAAACTCGAGATTTATACTGGGGACTTTCCACAATCACGATGGTGCTTCCCACAAAAGTCTTCACAAAAATTATACCAGGAAGATTCATTTTTCGTCAGGATATCCGAAAACCCGAGTAAGCCTTGCCTAGACAAAATACATGATTTACTACTTCAAGTCTTCACAAAGATGATAAAAAACGATAGCCATATTGTTCCCATGTTTCATTTCGTGCTTTTTACTGTCACACAACATTCACAAATCCATGGCTTTCCTGGGGTACTTATGCTACTTATAGTCATAACCAAAACAACATTATTCTAAAACAATTCATTCCGAAAGAATAATCCAAAACCTTCATAGATAACAGTTATCTATCAATTCAAATCAAACCATAAAACATGCGCTTTGTTTGCCTTTCAAAAAAAAAACAGTCACCTAACCGTACATGCCTACTTTGCATAATAATGACTACCCGTTACTATTCATGAGGTAGCCGACGTTACTCGGAGAGGAATTGTTTATGATGAAGTATTTATACAAGTTTATGAAAGGCATACCCTTGGCTAGGGTTTACACCGATTCGAGAAAAAATATTTCTACAGATTTATGGAAGGCATACCTATGGCTAGGGTTTACACCAACACAAATAAACAAGAAAACAAATTGAAAGAGAAACGCTGGAGTAAATAGCTGGAATATGCTTGCCTACTTTATTGCTACCACGCTACCGCTAAAACCAGGACGTGATAACAAAGGAGATCCAACCCCTTTCATAGGCATAACACTTTTGGAATTTGAATAAGGAAAGGATTTCCTGTTTGAGCTACGTATGGAAAGAGGCAACTGAGCCCGCAAGAACAAGTCCGCGCCACGCCAATCCAACGCAGTGCCAAGCCAGCGTCGTGCCAAGCCAACAGTTCGCGCCATGCCCAGCTAACAGTCCGCGCCATGCCAAATCCAAGCCGACGTTCATGCCAAGACAGAGTCCACACCAAGCCAGCGCCCATTCCAAGACGATCCAGCGCTAACAACTTGCATCCTTCCAGCGCTAACAACTTGCGTCCTTCCAGCAGGTGCCACCGCTACTGGTCAGTAGCCAAAGTTGCAGCGTTGACGCCAACACTCAATGACCAAACCAAATTTACGCCAAGCAAGAGGTACCAATTTCTCTTGAACGCCAAGTATAAGGGAATCAGCAATCCAATTTCATCAAACGTGGAGATTAGGAATGACTTCTCCAAAATCGAGGCAAAGAAATCAGCAACCCTCCTGAGTTCATGAAAACCCTTTTCCCTTCAGGAGCTGCATGATTTCTGAGGACTTCGCCCACCAAATCGTGCAGTCTATGATGAAACACTTTATATGAGATTTCATATTTTTCCAAGGCGCAAAACGTCAATATGTATTTGCAGCCCTCAACCGCACTACATAAGGAAAGCAGCAGTCTCCGTCCAGGGAGCTGTTCTCAAACCCCCAACCTCTCCTGGAAAGCACGATTGATGAATGAAACTGGGGACTCCTAACCGTTGTTCGCGTGAAGGGTGTCCAATTTGACAGCACGCTGATTGACGCAGCCGCTCCGCTTCAACATCCTCCGGCAACTGCTCCGCTTCAACGTTCGCTCCAGTAGCCGCTCCGCTTCAGCGTTCTCTCCATAAGCTTCTCCAGGATCCGAAACCGAAGCTTCAGTGTTTGGCTCTTTAAGTTTCAACGTCCTCTTCAAGAGCCGAAGCCACTTCAACGCCACTCCTTCCTGCAAAGGGTCGTGCCACCACACTCACCATGTCAAGGATCATGATCACAGCCAGCCAATCTTCGTAGTCATGGCAACCTTTTGATCTATCCCGCCAAAACTCATGATCATGGACAGTTTGCTCGCTTACGCATCCACCCAATCCTTTTACTTCCATGGATGCCCATGCAATTCCAGCCAACCTACTTTCTTCCCACGACAATGTAGTCTCTTCTTATTACATCTTCTACCAAGAACTGTTGCCGCTCATTTGTTGATACCAGCCAGAGCTTCACCACAACGACAATCACTACAAAGACTTACACGGAATCTCTTCACTGTCAAAGCTCAGATGACACAGTCAACCAAAAGGCCATAGCCACAACAAGGTCATCTACTCTTCAAGGGTGTAGCGCAAGAATATCATCATCTCTTTGTCTAGGAGACGACTTTAACACTTTACGAGGCCGCGGCGGATCCCAAGCCTGTTCAAAGGAAAACAACAAAAACTAAAGAAAAGTGTGACCGGGGACTGCTCATCGCAGTCCATTCCAGAGACGCGGCTAAAAAAATTTCTTGAAGAAACAGAGGGAGCCACGGTAAACAACATAACTCTCTCATTCCTACCTCTTCGCTATCCAGAATATTTCGTCCATGTGCATCCCAGCAACACATCCAGAAGAGTACAATAATCTTGTATCAAATACCGTGGACATGGACTCAAGGTGATGCAATAAAAATAGGCTACACAAGGGGAATACCAGCACGGAACGCTTTCACTCCCCTCAACCTGGTTGTTTTTGATTTCAACATCATCACTGCTGAAGTTTTACGAGCTGCGGAATTTCTCAACATGAAGTCGTACATGTGCATCGAAGACTCTAAAAGCACGCCACAAAGATACATTCACATATTCGTCCATGCCATCGGATCTAACAAAATATAGCTGGGGACTGCTCACCGCATCCCATTCCATACCACAGTCTAAGATTCAGAAGCTAGTTCGAAGGGTGTCTCCTGGGGAAAAGTCCTTGAAGACTTGATAGAAGCACATTGGCAACAAAATGTCTCCCAACTCATATATTTCATCATGTGGCTTCGGAAGATTTCTACCATCCACAGTGTATCATCATCGCGATCAGAAGGTCCAGACACTGAACAACCTAAAGTCAAAGATGGACCGACAATACAACCACAATCTCCAAGATTAGCCCTGACATAATCTTTACCGAGCATATATTTCATCCATCCATCCCAAGAATGCAATGGAGTTTGGTAAATTTTGGAATCCACTAGATGGACACTGCAAACGAAAGCACGGATCCAGACGAGCAACGGAAAGCAGAAGATGGTCGATATCTCTTTTCATACGGGGTGGAGTTTCCAGAGTTTGAACATAATAAAGGTTCCTTCTTGCGCCATGAACGGGAATAGATGACTGGGCGCGACTATGCCATCTCGGGCCCGCAACATCCCTCCTGATTTCTTCTAAGTTTCACTGTCGGGTTGTTTTTGCCTCCTAAACAAACTCAAAACCTAAATATTCCCGCGAAGGGAGATGGGAAATTCTTTTTCGATCAGAATGGAGGGGCGGACCGTCAAAATCCGAGTTCCTATGAGAATTATACAACGATTTTAGTAATGGGCGTTAATTAGGGTTTTGGCATGCCAGACCCTAATTAGAAAAAGTTGCCATCATCCCACGGAACTGAAGCAAGTTGTTATCTTCCCGAAGCCGTCTTCTCCTTCCCACAGAACTTAAGCAAGTTTTTATCTTCCCGAAGCCTTCTTCACCTTCCCACAAAACTGAAGCAAGTTGTTATCTTCCCGAAGCCGTCGTCACCTTCCCACAGAACTGAAGCAAGTTGTTATCTTCCTGAAGCCGTCGTCACCTTCCCACGGAACTGAAGCAAGTTGTTATCTTTCCGAAGCCAGTCGTCACCTTCCCACGGAACCTAAGAAAGTTGTTATCTTCCCGAAGCCAACGCTCACGGCTCCTTTCCAAGTCGCACGATACCTGCGGCTCCCATTCCAAGCCTACCAATGCTGACGGCTCGTTCCAAGCCAATCCAACGCTCACGGCTCCTTCCCAAGCCGCACGATACCTGCGGCTCCCATTCCAAGCCGATCCAGAGCTAAACGGCTCCAAGTCCAAGCCGACCAGTGCTAGCAGTTTCCCTTCACACCAAATCTACACTAGCGGCTTCGTTCCATCCAAACCTGCAGTACCACAAACAGAACTTAAGTAAAGCCGCCAAATACGAGGATCATGTATTCTCCTAACTTTCCGGAAAAGTTTAGACGAATCTTCCTGACCATCTTGCATGATTTAAGTTTCGATTCTGTCCTTGTCCGTCACCATCTTATGCTTACCTCGCAACAATGCCCCTGTTCCGAGCTAAGCAGGGGACTTAATGTTGATGGTGGCTTTTAGCCTAGGGTTAAAATCGTAAAATCGCACATCTGGCATGACATTATTATGACCATTAGCACATTTATCGAATCGATCAGCATGCTTACGTAAGAATTACCAGGGTACCTTTTTTCTTTCTATGTATCATATTCCACGGCAGAACCCTTAACATTGATTGACATCACTTGTACAAAACCCTCATGCTATTGCGCCAAGGCATGCCAACCATGCCAGCCGCACCAATGTGCCAATGGCAAACCGTGACAGCCACATCTCCGCGCCAAGGCATGCCAACCATGCCAGCCGCACCACTGTGCCAATGGCAAACCGTGCCAGCCACATCTACCACACCAAGGCATGCCAACCATGCCAGCCGCACCACTGTGCCAATGGCAAACCGTGCCAGCCACATCTACCGCGCCAAGGCATGCCAACCATGCCAGCCGCACCACTGTGTCAATGGCAAAGCGTGTCATCCACATCTACGCACCAAGGCATGAAAACCATGACAATATCACCCATCGCGCCAATATCAAACCATGCCGAGCCAAACCGCACCATATGCCAAACGGCATGCCAAGCCCTTGGCCCCATATGCCAAGCCAAACCACACCTTGCCTTGGTCCCTAGCCATGCTATCCGCACCATGTGCCAAACGGCATGCCAAACCATTGGCCCCACCTCGCCAAGCCAAACGCACCTTGCCTTGGCCCTAGACATGCTAGCCGCACCATGTGCCAAACGGCATGCCAAACCATTGGCCCCACCTTGCCAAGCCAAACGCACCTTGCCTTGGCCCTAGCCATGCTAGCCGCACCATGTGCCAACGGCATGCCAAACCCCCGGCCGCACTATACCATGCCGGCCTTCCCTATGCGGCTACTAAAACGAAGGCGTGCGATAATCAACGGTCTCCCTTCAATCTCAGGAGAAAATCCTAGCCGTCCAAGGTTACCAGACAACGCAAGGTAACCTTTGGCCCGAAACCCTAGTTTGTCCACGCCAAACCGCGCCAAGGCATGCCAACCTAGCCGCGCCACCATGGTGGCCTTCCCTATGCGGCTACTAAAACGAAGGCGTGCGACAATCAACGGTCTCCCTTCAATCCCAGGATCAAATCCTAGCCGTCCAAGGTTACCAGACAACGCATGGTAACCTTTGGCCCGAAACCCTAGTTTGGCCACCATGCCGGCCTTCTCTATGCGGCAACTAAAAAATGAAGGCATGAGAAATCAACGGTCGCCCTTCAATCTCAGGAGCAAATTTTATCCGTCCAAGGTTACCAGACAACGCAAGGTAACCTTTGGCCCGAAACCCTAGTTTGGCCACGCCAAACCGCGCCAAGGCATGCCCTGCCAATGGCATGCCAACCTTACCGCACCACCATGTTGGCCTACCCTATGCGTCTACTAAAACAAAGGCGTGCGACAATCAACGATCGCCCTTCAATCCCAGGATCAATTCCTAGCCGTCCAAGGTTACCAGACAATGCATGGTAACCTTTGGCCCGAAACCCTAGTTTGGCCACGCCAAACCGCGCAAATGGCATGCCAACCTAGCCGCGCCACCATGTTGGCCTTCCCTATGCGTCTACTAAAACAAAGGCGTACGAAAATCAATGCTCCCTCAATCCCAAGATCAAATCCTAACCGTCCAAGGTTACCAGACAACGCATGGTAACCTTTGGCCCGAAACCCTAGTTTGGCCACGCCAAACCGCGCCAAGGCATGCCATGCCAACCTAGCCGCGCCACCATGCTGGCCTTCTCTATGCGGATACTAAAACAAAGTCGTGCGACAATCAACGGTGGCCCTTCAATCCCTAGATCAAATCCTAGTCGTCCAAGGTTACCAGACAACACATGGTAACCTTTGACCCAAAACCCTAGTTTGGCCGCGCCAAGGCATGCCAACTCTGCCACGCCACCATGCTGGCCTTCCCTACACGGCTATCAAAAACGGAAGTGTGCAACGATCAACGGCTACCTTTCCTCTTAAGATACAAAATCTCGACCGTCGAAGGTCACCAAGCTAGCAAGTCTCCCAAGCTCGACTTTCCAGGCAACAACCATGTTCATGTTTTCCACGAAAACATTCGAGACATCAATACATATCAAAAAGTGGGGGATCCACTTTGGGTATTGGTTTGGCGGTTTACAGCGTGCGGCGTACACTACGCCCGTCATAAGGAAGTGTAATAAGGATGAGGCGGTTAGTAAATACGAGTAATGGTGAAACGCTCTTTTTTATGGAACATCAATTCCATGCTTTAATGGCTACCACCTCCTCCATTTACTCACCCATTTTTCCATTCCTTAATGAGACCAGAGTACATTTCACTTCGACTTGTATAAATAGGTCTTACCTATTTCCACCGAACAACAAGTTCATTCAGGAGCAATACAACACTCGAAACATTTTCTAGCTTTCCATCTCATTAGCTTCCCATTTTCGATACAAGTCGTGAAACCACTACTCTTCCGAATCAACCTTCGTCTCAACACTTTCTTCGTCAAGTTAGTATAATTATTCTGTTCTATAACAGCTTCTATATTTTTACCTAAGGTGTTGCCATAACGTCCTCACCATCAACCTTAACGACTAAGTTCATAGCATCACTAACCGTCCCTACTGCCTTAGTCAAGTACGTTTTATACATACTTTCGAGACCAAGAATATAATTCTTGTCTGAAAATCATTTTTACTCCTCTTAATTTTAGCATATTCCTAAGGAAGTAAAAGAAACCGTATTTGTAAGGGTCATGGTGTTTGCCCATATTTATCATATATTCTTTATATTTACCGTGATAAAAATTTTATCTTCATCCTTGGCTTTAGCTAACCACCATTTTCTAATTAGATTATTTTCATCGGAATAGAAGACTTCTTCGTCAATACCATCAAAGGGAAATTCTTTTTCTTGTTGTGATAAGACATAAAGTCCCATATCCGACTGAGTTGGGGATGAAGAGTTTTCAACCTTATAAACAGGCTGGAAAACTTCATCCTTTGTGAATCTTGTTCCTATTACTGACTCTTTTTCGAAAGCAGTAGTAGGAATTGAAGATGTATAAAATCTTCCAAGATTATTATCTTTTATTCTGGTAATTCTATCTTTAGAAAATCTTAATTCAACTTCACCGAAATGTTCAATAATTGATCTAAAGTTTTGTTTTCAACTTTTAATGGGCTCATTAGCTTGTTCTAAAACCCACTGTTGTGGTAAAGTTATTTGATTCCAAGATATGGTTTTAGGGATAATTTTATTACTTTTCGTCATATTGGTTATGAATAAAGTGGTTTCTCCCTTTTCTTAAGATTTGGAATCTTACGAATATTGGGAACACTTGAGTTCATAACTTTGTAATATATTCTATAGATTAGAATTACATTTTGAGAACCGGGCATCATATTGTACCCTTCAGACTTTACGTCTAGAGATAAGGCATGTTTAATGTGTGGGTCTAATAACGACAACATGTAGTTTGGGTACGACGAGAAGTATATCGGGCCATCACATAAACTTGATTCAATAACTCCCAAAAGAGAATCATGGAATCGTTTATGTCTTTTGTCTCTTAGACAAATTAAGGCTGAGGTATTTAAACCTAATCTAGTGGATGGTTTTAAGGCTATTTGAACCATTCCTAGATGTAAAAACTTATATTTTAATTTATGAAGTTTGATTAACTTGTCTGATAATAATTGAAAAGAGCTGTAACCTGGGGAAATAGATATAGCTACTTCGATTGTTTGGATGATATAATCCGATTTGAATATAAAATTCGATTTATAAATCTCATTTTGTTTTGATTTTGGCAAATTCCAATTACATAGATCATTATCTATATTTTCATTAATCACTAATTCTTTATTTCTTTTAGAAATATTGGAAGATTGAGAAGAACTTGATCTTCCCAAGGTTCTAATTAATTCATTCATTCACTAGACTCTCATCTACAGTCAACGACTTTTACAAGTTCACGTATTCGTGCCGCCCTCTTAGCTGGTCTTACCGTCAGGAACTAAACGCGACTAACGTATCAAAGAGTAAAATAGATGAGTGAAGGAATTATACCTTGGATTAGGGTTGGTCCTCTATCTTCCACGAGCACTCAATGAAACTCAAGGAATTAAACTCAAGGAATTAACCCTTCTATAGCTAACAAATCTGAAACTTTAAAAAGATTAAGTTTTGAGATGGAAAAATTGTATAATATCAATGAATATTTAATGAAAATCAAAAGTGGTGATAAAATGCTCGAGCTAGGTGATAAAAACACTAGTTATTTTCATGGTATTGTGAGAAATAGGACTCTTAGAAATAGGATTTGTGCCATTAAGAATGAAAATAGTATCTGGGTGGAAAGTAGATCCCAAATCAATGAATTTCTTTTCAAACACTTCACTGGTATGGCTACCACCACTTTCCCTGAACTAAATGAGAATCTCATCACTAATATTCCTTCTCTTGTAACTGATGAGGAAAACTGTTCACTCATGAAACTTCCAGAGTTTGATGAATAAAAGATATTGTGTTCAAAATGGCTCCTTCGTCTTCACCGGGACCAGATGGTTTCCCGGATGTGTTCTTCCAGAAAAATTGGGATATTGTGGTTTCTCATGATATTGTTGCTATGGTACAAAGATTTTTCAAAACTAGGTTTCTTCTTAAAGAGATAAATAACACGTTCATCTCCTTAATTCCTAAAAACAAGTTCCCTGATGAAGCCAGCCATTTTAGGCCGATTAGCCTTTGTAATACCTCTTATAAATTAAATAATCTCTAAACTGTTAGGAAATAGGATGAAACCTCTTCTGGAGAAGCTAATCTCTCCTTTTCAATAGGTTTATGTTCCTAACATACAAATCTCATACAATATAATCATAGCCCATGAATTAATCCACATGATGAAAAGGAAAAAAGGAAAGTTAGGATATATGGGATTAAAATCGATATGTAAAAAGCATTTGACAGAGTCGAGTGTTGTTTTCTTTTGGTTGTGCTAAAGAAAATGGGTTTCAGTAAGGATTGGTGTAACCTGTTACATCAATGTATTAGTACAAGTAGTACAACAGTTTTGTTAAACGGCTCGCCAGGAAAACATTTCTCTCCCTCGAGGGGAATTAGGAAGGAGATCCTTTATCTCCTTACCTATTTATCCTTTGTATGGAAGCTTTATCGAGATATCTAATGTCAGCCCCAACAGAAAGGTTTGATTCATGGTATCAAAATCACCAAAGACTGTATGCTGATAAACCATTTGCTCTTTGCAAACGACTGTCTGGTGTTTGCAAATGCTAATTTGGTTGAAAGTACAAACATTCTTAAGATCTTCATGGATTTTAGTGAAGGTTCGGGCAAATTAATCAACTTCCAGAAGTCTGGAATTTTTTTTAGTCCCAAAGTCCATAATAGGTTTCAGAGAATAATTATAAAGATCTTAAAAGTTCAAAAAATAAAAATGAATGATAGGTATCTTGGTTTGCCGTTGTTTACTAATACTTCCAAAATCATCTGTTTTGAACCTATAGTCGAAAAAATTACCAGTAGACTAAAATGTTGGAAAAGCCATAACCTTTCTCCATCAGGTAGAGGTGTTCTAGTCAAATCCGTTGTTAAAACCATTCCCATTTACCAAATGAATTTTTTTAGGATCCCTCAGTACACTTTAAATAAAATTACTTCCCTTCAAAGAAACTTCTTTTGGGGGGAAAAAGAGAATAACTCTAAAGGCCTATACCTCAAAGCCTGGGCTGGGGTGTGTAAAACAATAAAAGAAGGTGGTCTAGGATTTAGAATTCTGAAAACTATGAATGAAGCAATGCTTACTAAAATAGGTTGGAGGCTAGTAACCTATCCCAAATCCCTGTGGGCGACTATCCTTAGGCTGAAATATTTCCCTAATGGTGATATCTTAAACAATAGTTATAAAGCCAAGGTCTCTGACTCTTGGCTGTGGAAAGGAATCGCGAAGAGTTTTGAAAATCTTAGAAATGGTAGCTACTGGAAAGTTAATAATGGTGAAGATATTCACATTTGGAATCATAGATGGATTCCAGGTGAATCTATCTTAACTGAACCTGTGAACATTGATGTGACTCATAGGTTCAGGAAAGTGAAAGACTTGTTCAATGAACAAGCAACTGGATGGGACCTTAACAAACTAAAAGTTTGTTTTTAAACACATATTATCAAGAAAATTCTTAAAATCAAGTTAAATTTGAATTCCAAGGATAAACTTATGTGGCGTTATACTCCACATGCTGATTTTACTGTGAGCTCTATGTATAATAAGATAATTGAAAACAGTGGTAGTAACCCCCCTAACTTGAGCAGATCTTTTCCTTGGAAAAGAATCTGGAAGATGAACCTCTTGCCTAGGATCAAAATGTTTCTATGGAAATGTCTCCAGGATATCCTCCCTGTGGGAGATAGAATATGTAAAATCATGCCTAACATCAATAATAAATGCCATCTTTGCAATTCTGGTATTGAAAGTACAGAGCATCTTTTTATGCACTTTGATTTTATTAAAAATGTGTGGAAATGTCTGCCATACAAAACCAATAGAGTCAAGACTAAAGATAACAACTTAAATAGGTGGATTACAAACTGGGTCAAAAACAAAAAGAATTTCAAAAATGAGGATGTTAACTGGGATAATCTGTGTGCTATTACTATGTGGTTTGTGTGGAAAGCTAGGTGCCAAAAGGCTTTCAAAAATGAGACACCTTGTGCTAGATCGACAATAAATCAGATAATGAATTACATTGCTGCTGAAAAAAGGAAAAAAGAGTATAAAGATTCTAAACAGATGAAGAATGAAGACAAAGGGAATGTTTTGGTTTATATAATTGTGGTCAATAACAAAGATGATTCTAACAACTTTCTGATCATGTATGCTACTGGTATGACAGGGAATTTCAAAGGAGGCAGGTGCATCAGTGCACCGTCTGGAGTAAACAATGATGATCGCAGGCAGACCATCATGACTGTAATGAAGTGGCTAACAAGTATAGAATGTGGAAAAGCTACAGTCATATGGAAGAATTGGGAGTCCTTTGGAGACTCAACTTTTTGGGAAGAAAATGTGGACTTAACTAGTTATATACAGGAAGCTGAATTCTACAAAGTGGTTAGAAACTTTTCGTCGATACAAATCAAGATATGTAACAATGTACTAATTAATCCTCTTCTCATAAATATGTTAAGCTTAGAATCACTTTTGAAAGAGACTGGTCTTGGACAGAAAAGGAAGCAAGAAACATGCATGTGCTAGTTCTACTTTTAGTTTCTTACAGAATATGGAAATGGTACCAGGGATAACTAATAGAAGGGATGCTATCAGAGAGATTGGTCAGAATGTGGACAGAGGGGAAGAAACTGATCAAGGCTATATCGATAATGTTGACACAATCACTGGAAGCGGAAGAAATAACCAGGATTAGGTCTTGTGGAGAAGAAATGGTGACATGGCCAGGAGTGTTCCAAAGGATGGCGCGAAGAGAGGATTTTTTGAAAATTCGAACTATGAGGAAATACGAGCCTAGTTCCGGGAGGTTTGAATAGATTGAAAACCACTAATGTTAATACTTGGTATGATCCTCGAGTTAATAGCCAATTTGGGCATGTATCTGATAACTCAGACTCTATTATCTTTAATAAATAAAGTTTCTACTTTGCCAAAAAAAAGAAGAGCTGGTTTATTTTGATAGACCAACTCAAAGATATAATTAGTGACAAAAAGCATCCCAGCTTTAACAACTTTCTATATTTGTTTCCGTTCATTGGTATGTTAGCTAGCTTGATGAAACTACTAGGTGATATCAATTTGTTAATTTTTCTGTTAGTTTTTTCACATATTTAAAATTTTAAAGTCTTAGGAAGTTTTTTCAAGAATGCAATAAGTACGTTAAATAGTTAATACGTGGCATAAGAATTCATTTCGAGAAAATATTTTTTAAATTTGGAAGCAAGATGATATGTAGATTCTAATCTTTCATAAAATTATACAAAAATGAAAATTTGCCTCCATATTTCAAGAAAACTAAAACTATGCAAATAATATAAAAGTGCAATTGGATGGGCTAACTCTAAAGTGGCCGACATAAAGAAATACAGTGTAAACGCTCCCTACAAAAGATATTCAGATGATATCTTATATTCATCTTTTGATTTTTTGATAAGATCATATAACATTCATCTTTTGGTTTGAATGTGATAGCTATGTAACGAGAAACATCGTAAATGTTGGTCAATCGGTAAATATTAAATTAGAATGTCAAAAGAATATTTCATTGCGTTAGAAAAATCAAAAATGTATTCGTTCTCAGTTCCGCAAGAAATTTATAAGCCCAGCCCAACAATGTTTCTCTGCCATCTTTCCATTTCTCAAACTCGATAGTGTTTTATTTGCTAAAATTTACAAACTAGAATCTATCCTTGTTCGGTGTATTCCTTGTTCCGATGTAAAATTTACATTTTTATCACCCAAAATAAAAATCCGCAGAATGAGATGATAAAGATTACAAGAATTGAAATATCCTAGGTAATTATTAAAAAATTGAACACATAATCCATAATTTTTGTTGCACCGGAGAGATCCAGAAAGAAATTTATGCCGAGATTCAAAAAAAAATCATCTATTTTTTAGTTTCCACCAATGCCTCATTTGATGGTAGTCTCGTTTACAAATCGGCACATCAAAGTTGTGATATTGATTGATTAGTTGGTCATATGATTTCTTTTTCCTCGATTTATACTTTCAAAACAAAACCAAAAACACAAGTATTTAGACACTTGTTAGTTTAATTCAACTCTCATTCATAGTCTATTTACTGTACTTGACATAAAAACTTCATGATCAAAAGAAAATACATATAGAACATGCTTATTCTCAGTGATTTTCTTTTTCTTTTCTTATAAGCAACAAAGAAAGAATTACGAATAGCCAGCCATATGTCCTTATATAAAAAAGGGCAGGAGCCAAAAAGGGTACACACCAAGCCATATGGCTACATTTGTTTTTGTCCATTGGACTAGGTCGTGAGGAACTCCATTTGCGACATGGTTAACAAAGACAAAAAAGATAACTTAAATTTGATAATTAGGGTTTTAGTATAACCCCATTGAGCTAGATCATAAGCAACTATACATATTTCTTCTCACTGAATTATTGGGGCATTGCGGGAGCAACATCTTGCAGTGCAATCATAACCATGGTTTAACATATTATTTTAAGATTCGCTTAACATATTAACATGTTATTTTTATTAGTTTCAAATCCACTGTCGTTAAGGGATTTTTAGAAAAAAATAATACGCTCAAAATATAAGAAAGTGTGAAAATAAAAGTGTAAGTGAATCCTCCCTCCATATTTTTATGTCACATAAATTGGGTCAAAAAAAAACATTAGGTTAGAAGCTAGAAATGCAGATACTAAGTTATGAGACAATTACGATCGAGGATACAGCCTAACTCTTAAATCCATCTGATAATTAAGCTATGCCAAGGGTAGAATATTTGAATAACTTTATTCCCGACCAATTTTCACGGATAGTATCTCTCATGGCGATTTTTTCTTTCCCTTACAAACTCAGCCTCTCAATCGAATCGATCTTGATTTATTCAGATTGACAGTGTGCTAACTGAACTTCTCCGCCGTCTAAGGACGGATCTTTGATCCTTCCCCTTAGGGCCGGGACTTATTGGTTAGTGGAGTTTGTAAAATCGCTTTTGTTTCTCTTATTTTTAATTAGGGTTTCTACTTTGATATTCCTATGATTACGGGTCGTTCAAAGGCAAGAACATTGAGAATGCTTTTGAATCTTCAGTCAAGAGAAGTTGGAAATTCTTTGGCTAATGAAGGAGATGAAGGGAGATATGATGGTATGAAGGATCCGGAGGACAGAGTTTTCCAGTTGGAGCGTAAGACCTTCTCTATTGGCATAGAGTATTTCAGCAATGTAAGAACTGTGAAAATTATGGTAAGGGGAAGAAGAGACTATCGTGCTTGGTTAGCTTTTCACCCTCAGATGATGTCATGGCACTACGGGAAAAACAAAGAATCTACAAGCCCAAAAATCAGTTGTCGTACATGTACGACAACGTTTCTCCATAGGTTGCATAAGGGGGGGTTGTAGAAGGCCCTCAAATATTCACAACTCTTAGCAAGAGTCGTAAACATAGTTGTCGTTTACTTTTGTACGACGCTTGCTTCAATTGTGAATGTCCTTCGAAATTTCCTCTTAATGCTAACACAACTCTTATCTTGGAATTTGACAACAATGCTTAAGAGTTGTATGTCAGCTATTTGACAACAAAGTGGTTCGTAGTTGTATTTTACTTCTTTGACAACTATGGTTATGCTTGTAATGCGTTTCTTCGACAACCCAGGTTAGAGTTGTATGTCGTTTCTTCGACAATCCTGTTTAGAGTTGTATATCGTTCTTCGATAACTGTGGTTTGAGTTGTATGTCATTTCTTCGACAAGTCTGGTTATAGTTGTATTAACTTTCTTTGACAATCTTTCATAGTAGTTGTGGTTATTTTTCATTTTTGAAAAAAAATATTGAAATTGCTCAGAGCAGCATTCAATCAAATTATACCAGCATTCGTTCAATCATCATTCATTCAAAATGTGACAGCATCCAAACATTTAAACAAGTTTTACATCATTCACAACCTTGAATGAATCATTCAAAATATCCAGACCACAGAGCAACAACCAAAAAAAAAAAAAAAAAGTAAGTCTCCCCAAACACTCACAAAATAAAGATCAAGTCAGGAGGCTAGCCAAGCACTATAAATTCCTTGCCCCATGTGATGAAATTTCCTACAGCGTCAATGATAGTCTTACACTGACTGGTTTCCCTGTAGACAAGAGCATCATCCACAAAAGAAGTTTTCACGCCTACCTTGTATGCTCCAAAACCTATTGGCCTTCCATGGACACTTTTCTTTGGATCCGTCTCAAAGAATAAATGCATCAAGAACAATCTCGCCAAACGTACCAACCGAGCAACTTGCAAGGGGTATCCTTCTCTGGCACTCCCACTGGCTTTTGCACCACATTTACTCTGCTCAATGGGCTGCCATTTTCACGGACCATGCTAGTGCTAGCATTGTTGTTGCTGGCATTTCTAGACTACAGAAGAAAAAAAATAGAAAATACCAAATGTAAACAGACTTACTTTTGGACTGGCCGGTGTTTTTACATGTAAACATGTAAAAAATACAAAATACAACAAAAATTGCAAGTGCAGAAACATGTAAATAAACTTACTTTAGGACTGGCCTTTTGCAAGTGTGATCCAACATGGCAGCAGACACATCTCAAGGATCGTTCCTATACAAAGATCAAAACGACAATATAAGGGGCAAGTTTGAAATCATAAACTGAGAAAATAAAACTAAATAAATAATAAGATTCTCACCTCTAACATATTGAGTCTTTCATTCATTTCCAACAAAGTTTCCCGACACTCCGTGATGATCTTCTTATAATGGGACTTGACAGCCATCTTTGTCTTTGTTACTCCAAACCCTACTCCTTTGAGTCGACCTGGTTTGTCATCACCAAGAGCTTTGACAAGAAAGTTTCTGTTAAAGATGATCCAACAGCATCACCATTCTCTTCTTGGGCTCTTGCAATTTTCTCCTGCATTTAGTCACATTTATAAATCAGTCGAACACATATACAAACAAAAACAAAGAAAGAAGTCTTTTGAGTACTTACGAAAGCCTCAACAACACCCGGATTTGGTTCCTTTCCTTCCTTCTGCTTATGACCCGTTTTCCACATTTCCACTGGGTCAATCTCTTCAGTTGTCTTCTTTTCCTTTTGCTATAAACAACAGACAAATCCAGTTAATTAAAAAAAATTACAAATAGGTTTAATCAATCATTACTAACACACATAATGAATTTAAGTAAATTTTGTAGAACATACCATAGCCTCCTCCAGTCGAGCGTAACCTTGTCTACTGATTGTGTGTGGGGTGGTATACTGCCTCCGAATTTCCTGCATTTTGAGTCTTTTCGCCTAAAAAAGTAACGGAATGCTGTTAAGTAACAAAACATCACCAACAACATTGACTGTCCAAAGAATTAATGTAAAAGATAACACGATATAAACACTTACTCGGAATTCCTCCGAGCAAACATTTGTTACAAAAACTTCCCACTCATTATCTGACATGTTTTGTGGTTTAAGTGCTTTAATCTTCTTATCTCTTTCTTCTTCTTCTTCTAACTCATCAAGGGCGAGTATCCTACCAGCTTTCCTAGACCTAGCCTCTTTAAGATAACAACCCATCTTCCCATAATAATAGCCTTTGTAAAGATCATCAACAATGAACCTCATCTGCAAATAACAGTGAAAGAGTTGAGATTAAGATTGAAGGTTAAAAGAGCTAAAGAGGTGAAGAGTTGAAGAGCTAAGAAATTACCTTAACAATCTTCCATATATTATCTTTGGCATCTTTAGGGACCCCTCTCCAATCCTTGTAGGTTAATGAAATATTTCGCCTAACTAAAACTCCCAACACACTTGCAAGTTGCACGGAAGCGCTACCAATGGGCTGATCCTTACTGTTAAAGCTAACAGTGGACTTGTGTGTTGGGTCCTCTGTTAGCCCAAGTGAATACATCCGTGATGGGCCACGTGAAACATACTTTCTCTTCTCTTTTCCTTTCGAAACCTAAGCGTTTTAAGCATAAGAGTTATTAAATAAGGATTAAAAACTAAAATAAAGAAACAACTTAAAGAAAGAACATAAGAGTTATACCTCATCTGTTGTTTCCTTTTCATTCTCCGCGATGTCATTGTCACTAACATTATCGCTTTTCTTGTCTCCACCTTCCCCCTTCAAAGATATTCATCTTCATCTACATATTCATCTTCATCATCATCTTCAACTATATCAGCGAAGGTATCATTCGGATTCCTGAGTTGTACATTGGGACATGGGACTGTTGATTGGTACAATTTCCGCCTCACTGTATTTTGCTTCTCAATAACTTCCTTAGATGTGGACCGGAATGGTTGAGATGCTCCTGATGTGGACTGCAATGGTTGAGATGCTGCGACACTTTCCAGTTCAGCTAAGCTTTTCCGTTTCCCAAGTGATGACCGTGTTGCACCACTCTTCTCAGCAGTAGGTGATGACCGTCTAGGGGTATTTTCAGGATCAGTTGGTGATTCAGTTGGAGTCTTTTCAGTTGCAGGTTGCTCCAAATTCTTCGTCTTCTTGGGAGTTTTTTTCTTGTTATAAGACTTTGTCTGCTCCAGACTCTTCTTCTTTTTCAAGATTATCTGCAACTATAAATTAAGTTAATCAAGAGGGTGGTAAATAAATTGACTTGAATAAATAACTGAGTCAAGAGATTGTATTACTACCTTCTTTGGGGATGGGACTGCCTTAGTCTTGGCAGCCTTGCTTACCTGCAACATAAAATGCAGAACTCAGATAAAATGATAACACGATGATGCAGACAACTTGAAAAGATGCAGCAATGTAATGAAAAGTTGCAAGATAATTTGCCATGTAGTAATAATTTGCCAGGTGAAATGTCCTCTAATTTAATTAGGCCATCCATTGTGGTATTTGCTAATCGATGTGTGATGTTAAATGGTGTTGCCTAATTGTTTATAAGATTTCCACTGCTTGTTAGAAATTCAAAGTGAACCTGAACTTAATACTCAGGCTTTTTAAACACGCTTAGCATTTAATCTTGGATTTTGAATTGACTCATATTAGTTGAAACTGTCAGTCATCAAATTATAGCCTTTCATGCCTTATTTTCATTTATGCTGATCCTAAAATTGCTGTAATGGACTTATTAACAGCTATATAGATTTGTTGATATTAAGACGAAAAGTGATTGCAGGAGACAGAAGAGGGATGAGCACGAGGATATTATGTAGCGGGCATGTGGTGACAACTATACATTGGATGAGTTATGGATCTTATGTGAGAAATGATTCCACGGGGAATCTGTGAAGATAAACCCAGCTAAGGCTGATCATATCCAGCAATATATGTGTCCAGCTTTCACCAACAAAAGTACATCCTCTTGATTCGGTAACTTCTGGTTATTTCTATCTTTGTCTCGCCCACTATTTTTTCATATTAAAGGTGAAGTCTGCAAAATTTCTCATGCCTAGGTCAGACATAGGATGAGTTTGAGTACTTTGGTGTTGGAACTGCATGCATCTTGATTTGCTTCCTTGTACGCATGTGACACTTTGTTGTGCGGTTGTGTGGAATTTGTTGCTATGGTGTGGATTTCCCTTAGCATTTTCTATCGATACCACAGTGCCTTGGTAGGTTGTTGTAGTAATTGTGTCGGTGCCTTGAGTCTACTTCGAACCAAACTTGTTGCTGCTGGTTTTGAGTAGCCAATCTTGTTGCTTGAAGGAGTCCCCATGTTTCTGTGGTGGTTGTTGCTGTAATTCCTAGCGGTCCTGTCATTGCTTGTAATACTTGTCCTTTAAAATCTCTACATATCAGATCTGCTCTTGCCGGTCCTGGGTGTCCTTAATTGATTCCTTTTGCATTATCCTAACAAAGATCCTTACCCAGCTTACTCAAAAAAAAGAAAAATAGATCATTATGTTTTGGTCGTCTCGTTTTGTCCTTGATCAGATTTGAGTGTATAGATTGTAACAGGATTTCGTCACTACTGATGATAAGTATAAAGTTGGATGGAAACTATTATTTCATAAGTTTCCATTATCCCCTGTCCAGTTTCCATATGAATTTCATAAGCTATTATTTCGACTTTCATAGGTTTCAGATTAGTTTGAAATTGAATCTGTATAGTTGGGCTATTTCGATAGAAGACCTCAAGATGGTATAATGAATTGAAAACTAACATTTAGACAGAAAATGTAGCTGAAACAGTAGATGTGCTTAAGAGCCATTCAACTACCATTACTTGATTGTTAATTTGTGTTTCGATAATACCAGACTCATGGCTTGGATGGGTTCTTCATGAGGATGGATTGTGTTCCCTGTTTATTTGGTCTCAACATGATTCCATTATTTTTTTTTTCTCTTTTCTGTTTTATTATTTTTGCTCTTCTAGTTATATTGTGTCCTTCTTCATTTTCCATTTACGATATATAATCTCCCACTAATCTGTATTCATTATTTACTTTTAGTGCCAGGTGATATTGCTCTAACTCTTCTTTTTTCATTGCTGATTGAAGTGGTAGGTAGATTTAGTCCAAATGATGATTAAAGATTGGGTTCATTGGCCAAGGTTAATATCCTTCTAAGTTTTGTTTGCTACTCTAGAATGTTGATAAATATAATGATAGAATGCCTGATGCCTGATGCCTTATGAATATAATGATAGTATTTGCATAACTTGCAAGTAATAATTAGTTTGGGCATGTGTACACGTGAGAAGGGAATAGAACTGTGCTTTTTAAGAAAGTGGGCAGAGGATACTCTTGTGGTTGTCGCTGCCCAAAAAGTCCCCATTTGGACCAAAAATGATAATGTCACTTTCGAAAGATATAATACAGTTAGTTGCCAGATTTTCAGGCTTTCATTACATGCTATGCTATGTTGTTTACACTGTGTTTACATTTATCCATCTTTTATGTAGGGGCAGTTGTGAATACCAGGATGCAGCGCAAAAGTTTGTAGATATGGCTTCTGAGAATCTTGGAAATCCTCCTACGTTTAGTTGTCCGTGTGTTGATTGTAAGAATCTTGCTGGGCCACTTCCTCCGGGTACAATATATCTTCACTTGTTAAAAAGAGGTATGGATCCTGCTTACACAGAGTGGGTTCTTCACGGGGAGAAGGATAGAAGTTCTAAGGATGTTCCTGCAGAGGAAGCAATACGTACTTTTTATCAGCTGTGGACAGAAGCTAATGTTGAAGGTTATTCTCCAATTGATCCGGGTCATGAAACTAGGCAGGACGAGGAATTGGGAGAGCAGATATCAGAGGCTGACTACCCTTTATACCCTGGTTGTACAACACACACAAAGCTATCAATCACAATTGAGTTGTATAGGCACAAGACGATAAATGGTGCATCTCGGCAAGCTTTTGATGATCTTCTCAAGACAACTGGTTCGATTTTGCCCCCAGGTCATTGTCTTCCTAAATCAACATATGAAGTGAAGAAGTTGCTGAAAGCTTTTCAACTGACTTATGAGAAAATACATGCATATGAGCTTGATTGTTGTTTGTTTAGAAAGGAGTTGAAAGATGCAAATGAATGTCCCATTTGTCACCGTTCCAGATGGAAGGAAGACACATCTAATATGGACGATGCTGACATGATAGACAAGCCCAAAAAGAAGATACCGGTGAAGGTGCTTAGATACTTCCCCATTGTGCCGAGATTAGAGAGAATGTATAAATCAGCAGAGCTGGCTCAACAGTTGATATGGCACGCAACGCATAAGAGTAAAGATGGGAAGATGCGTCATCCAACGGATTCTTTGGCTTGGAATCACATAGACACAAAGTACCCAGAGTTTGCTTCAGAATCGTGTAATTTGCGTCTTGGGCTTTCTGCCGATGGATTTAATCCGTTTGGCGATCTTTCCCCAACCCACAGTTGTTGGTCGGTGTTGATTGTGATATATAATCTTCTCCCTCAGCAGTGTATGCAAGGCGAAAATATTATGTTAAGCATGCTGATTCCAGGAAAGAAACAACCAGGTAGAGACATCGATGTATATTTGCAACCATTGATTGATGATTTGATTGAGTTGTGGGAAAACGGCGTAGAGGTTTATGATGCGTTTACAAAGACGATGTTTAACTTGAAGGCATTATTGATGTGGACGATAAACGATTTTCCTGCTTATGGTAATCTATCTGGATGTACGTATAAAGGGAAGGCAGTCTGCCCTCTTTGTGGTGATAATACTCTTTCAAACTGGTTGCCTTTTAGTCGTAAACTGTTTACATGCATCATAGGAGATTTCTACCTTACAAGCATCCTCTTCGTAATAAGAAAGCATGTTTTAATGGAGAGATTGAGAGGAAGGAAAAGCCACCTATTATGACTGGGGCTATGTCTTTAGAACGTCAGAGTAGGATTGTGAATAATTTTGGGAAGGGGAAGCAGAACGAGGTGGAGAAAAAGAAAGATAAAGAGTTAAAGAAGAAGCATAAGAAGAAGCAGCAGAAAAAGGGTCAGAGTAGTGCGGTAACAGGTGCAAATGCTGCTGCTACCAGTGCCGCTGCTAATTCTAAGCCAGTGAAGCGGAAAAGGGCAGTTGCTAATGATGCCGGTATGAGTGCTGCTGCTAGTTCTTGTGCACAGGATGATGACCATCCGATATTTAACAAACGGTCCATATTTTTCGACTTGCCTTATTGGAAGGTAAGTTCTAACCTCAAATTATCTTTTCTTCATTCTGAAACTCCATGTTAACACATTAAACCATATGATTTTGGTGACATTTTATAGAACAATGAATGAATAATCAAGGCATCATTTTTAAACTCCGTGGTTTATATAGATCGTAAGTGCATCATTTTTAACACAGTAGTTGCTAGGATGTCACTGAGTATGATAACAATAGTATTGTTATATGTTTCTTCTCTGTTTTAACATTAAGAGAGTGTGATTAGATCATGAAGAGTGGTTTTAATAGTTCCTGCGTAAACTATATTATCACATGAGCTAGATAAGGTTAGCCATCACTATCTTGAGTGAAATTAGAAATGTAAATACTCTATGCCGGACATGCAGTGATAATGAACCTATTATTTTTAACTACACTCCATGCACGTGGTTTGCTCATACTTTTTATGTTATGTTTCTTCCTTAGGAGTTGTTACTACGGCATAATATTGATGTTATGCATACGGAAAAAAACGTATGTGAGAGTCTCATTGGTACTATATTGAATATAAAAAACAAAACAAAAGATGACTTAAATTCCCGTAAAGATCTGAAAAGTATGGGAATCAGAGAAGAATTGCATCCAAAAGAGATAAATGGCAAAACGTGGCTTCCACCAGCACCATATAACTTAAGTGAAAAGGGAAGGGCTATATTTTATAATAGGATGAGAAATTTGAAGGTTCCATATGGGTATAGTTCTGATCTTAGGAGGCATTTCTCGAAAGATGGTTGCTTGGGTGTCCTTAAGGCTCATGATTATCATGTTATTATGCAACAAATACTACCTGTCGCTTTGAAGGGACTTTTACCTGATGGGCCAAGTACTGCGATTTATCGGTTGTGTTCTTATTTTAACGAAATATGCCAAAGGGCAGTTGATCTTGATAGATTAGTAGAGCTTGAAGAAGAAATTGCTGAGACTATGTGTATGTTGGAGATGTACTTCCCTCCATCATTTTTTGATGTGATGGTACACTTGACAATTCACCTAGCTCGAGAAGTGCGTTTATGTGGACCCGTACAATATCGTTGGATGTATCCATTTGAAAGGTATTACTTGTTTCATTAGCATTAATACTTATGTTTTCTTGTTTCATTTTGGTGCTAATAATTAAAGGTTTGGTATGTTGAAGGTATATGAAGACATTCAAAGAATACGTAAGAAATTACGCACAACCTGAAGCATGTATAGCAGAGTGTTACCTGGGAATGGAGTGCGTCAGGTTTTCTGATGTTCATTCGCACAAAAAAGGTGAAGGAGAAGTAAATCAGAGCCGTGATGAAGACATTCAACATGATTCCACACAGACAGGGCGTCCTCTTTCTAAAGGTGTTCCAGTGTGTATCGATAGTGAAATGCTAAAGATCGCTCATAGATACGTACTTTTCAACACAGCAGTAATTGACCCGTATAGAACGTAAGTGACGTTATATTTTTATTTCAAATTGTTATCAGTTAATGCTAAAGTCAAATTCTCATCAGTTAATCTTTTTCATATTACTTTTTTTCTTATTAGACTGCATATGGACGAGTTAAGATCTTTTGGTACTACCAGTGAAGACCAACTACTTTCCTTACACTCGAACACATTTTTAGATTGGATACGGCAAAAGGTACGTGCACCACCACTTGGTCATTTGTTAGATGTTTGCAGTTTCGATTAATTTTTCCTAAGTATCATCTCTTTTTAGCATAAGCCACAAAACAAGTTATATTTCACTATTATGGATGATTTTGTCACTCACTTCTTAACTTTTACCAAACCAAAACATAGAGCTTTCGCCCATTACTGTGGTCACTTGTGTTCTGCTAACTAAAAAATATTTATAGGTTAAAATGCAAATTCGTCAAGGCATATCAGTATCACATACAGTAGAGTGGTTGGCATATGGTCCTTTAGAAAACTGTGTATCATATAAAGGCTTGCAAATAAATGGATCAAGGTTTATTACGAAGGATGTTCAAAGAGTCACACAAAATAGTGGTGTTTCAATTGAATCAAAATCTTTAGTTGAAGGACGGTCACAAATGAGTGGTTTCTATGGTGTTTTAGATCAAATTCTCGTGTTGGACTATAATCATATGTTTCAAATTCCCATATTCAAATGTGACTGGGCTCACACCTATTTTGGTGTCAAGTTAGAAAAAGGCTTTACATTGGTCAACTTACGTCAGCATAAGAACCAATTTCAGAATGATCCATTCATTTTAGCGTCACAAGCCCGACAAGTTTTCTATTCTCGAGAGTCAGATACATCGAATTGGTTTGTGATGTTGAAACCACCTCCTAGGGGTTTCCATGAATTAGAGGAATACAATGAAATTGAAGACACAAGTTGTCAACCAGTGGAACCTTTAACTCTTGCCTTGCAAATGGATGACCTGACCGAGAGTTATGCAAGAGCCGATGCTGAACCTATCTTAGTGGTTCCGACAAAGAAGAAGAAGAATAAGAAAAAGAAAAAGAAAAAGAAGTGCCACTGATGGTGGGTTTACTCTTTTCATTTCTATTGTTTTTTTTTTTTTTTTTCCTTTCATTGTGCTTCTGATTGTATTTTTGTGTTTCAACGGGGAATAGGTGAAATGGGTGCAGCAGGATCAACTGAAGAAGAACCAAGAATGCAACTGTCAGTAGCGTATTGTCTTTTTATGTATGGTTTTTAACTAAATTATGTAGTACAGTTGATATTGGGTGACTTCTAATATTGTTTGTATGATCTGTTTCTTTTTATGTTGTTGGTATGATATGATGTCTGTTTCTCTTGAGAGAAACCCCCTTTTTAACTCCGCCATTGAAATGATTTATCATTTCATTGCTGGTCTCAAGCCCGGATAAAGGAGGAGAGAAAAGGGGATTGTGGAATGGACTGGAGCAATTATTATATCATTTACTTTACTCCATTCTGGTAAGTTGTTTCGCTGAATTTCTATGGCTTATATTTCTTTCCATTTCATATTCTTCTTCTCATGTTCTTGTTTCCGCTTTTGCTCTTCTTGGTACATTACTGAGTTATTGTCTTTCCGTGATTATAGAAATCAATTTGTTATGTATACAATAACAATATTTGTTTGTTATGATCAACAATGCCTTGTATGTTCAGGCAAAGTGGCGCATTTGATGGTTTTTTTTTTGGCTCAGTTTGAATTTTACTTATATATAAAAGTAGATGCAAAATAGAATCAATTATCTAAACGTGGAAGGATGGTTGGAATACACCAGATGGACACGGGATGTTGCAGGTTCGAGTCTCCCGAGCCTCATATACTTTTTTTTTTGTTTTTTTTTTTTACAACTCTTATAAGGGTTGTGATATTAATAATAAAAAAATATAACAAAATTACCAATATTGGGAGGAAAGAATGATGGTTGATAACTTGTGCTAACACTCAGTAGGCTTGTGCTCGAATCTCTCCAACATCACTTTTTCAAATGATATTTTTTTTATCTTCAACAACACTTATAAGTGTTGTTATACGATTATTCACTAATGATATTTTTTTTTATCTTCAACAACACTTATAAGTGTTGTTATACGGTTATTCACTACCTTAACGAGATGAGTTATTAAAGTCTAAAGGTGGTCACTACTCTTTTCACAAAAACGTTGTGATATTGATTTTCGTCACGACTCTTTGGTCCTAAGAGTTGGACGTTTTTATACTTTGACAACTTTTGTTTGACAAAGGTTGTCAAACATACCACCTTTCACAACCTTAAATATACGAGTTGTGAAGTTACAGTTGTAGATTATTGTTTTTCCCGTAGTGTGGCTAAAACAGGTGGTTGAAAATATACTGCAGGAAGAGTCGGAGGAAGACAAATGGAAGGATAGGGTAGGAGATGATATTTACCTAGCTCAAATTCAAAACAATAATGACGGTATGTATCTGAGGGTATCAAGGTTCAGACATAGTACAAAAAGTAACACCTTTAGCTTATGCTTTCCTTGTGGAGATAGTTACCAATGTTAGCATGCTTTAGTGCAAGTTTTGAAGCATTTTATACCACAAAACTCAATTGGAACAAGGACCTCAATTGGAAGTTTGAAATCTGACACTGACTATCCAGAATTACATCAACAAAAGGAAAAGAAATGAGTTGTTAAAGTATCGAAAAATATTGGCTGGGGAAAGATTGCTGCTCTTATTAGAAGAAGGTTTGGTTGGAATAGATTCCTAAGGATGGATGAAGCGAATAAACTTACGGCACTGGTGCAATTGGAGGATTTTGAATGGAGTAGATTGTGGAAGCCAGTTATTTGGGAGGAGGACGGTGTTATCATTAAAATTTATAAATGGCAAGGACAATAATTCATTAAATTTCCAAACCCCAACATTCATAGTGAAAAAGGGAATATTCATTCCAAGGTTTTGTCCAATCAGCAGGAAAGAGGGGACGTAGTGTATCCTGTGGAGAAACTGAACAACTCTGAAATGTGGCTCAAAATAAGGGGCTTGCCACTGAAATACTGGGGAGAGGATAACTTTAAGTTTATAGCTGAGCAGTTAGGTGGACTGTCAACAATATCAGCTGAGACTTTGAGCACTACAAAGGAATCCAGGGTGAAATATTTTAGGATTTCAGTCGGGGGAAATGTTGAGAAGATTCCAGCGGTTGTTGTGAAGGATATAGGAGGAGTAAAACTTGTTTTGACAGTACAATGGGATATTCATTATTCTCCGACACAGGTGTGGCTGAGTCAGGAATATAGTAACAAGGTGGAGGAATTTGAGAATAATCTTAAGGATTATACAAGGTCTACAAATATTGTTGAGCAAAACCCATCCTTAACACCTGAGGATATTGCCGACACTGACAGTAGGAGGATTAATGAATGTAACTCTCCATATTGTTAAGGGGAGAGACAGGTGGACCTTAGAGCTATAGAAGGAAGCTAGGCGTTCATTCCTAGACGTAACAGTACTTTGTCTACAGCTAATAGCCAACACTCTAAGTCGAGATCAGACAATGGTTCCAGATATACACCTTTAATACAGAATGAGGTGTCAGGGGAGGAGAATTTGGAGAACACAACCTCATCCATGAAGTCTCAAAGAAATATGTTGGAAGGTAGAGTGGTGCAGAACTTAGAAGCAGTGCAGCAGACCAACGTTCAGGCTCTTGAAGAAGATATCTTGGTAGAGAATACTGTCCAGTCTCTAGTTCAGGTTGTTTGCAGCTATGGGAGCATTGATCAGGCTCAAAAGGAAACTCTAAAACATAATCTGACTGATTTGGTTCTAAGGTATAGGCTGAGGTTTAAGAATCCAGATGGTTTTGTTGATCGGGGTGAAAGGGACAACAATAATAATGACGAGTCAGTACAGGAAGATGTTTACATTGAGCGTTTACATTGAGCATGAGGAAGAGAATGTGGAAGGTAGTGATAAAGGCAGAGATGAAGAGGACAATACAGTAGAGGACATAAGGTTAGCCAGGGAAGAAATAATTCTGAATGGATTTTAAAATTGTGTGCTGGAACATCAGAGGCATGAATGACTTCGACAAACAAACTTCTGTGAGGAATCTGATAGCTTCTCAGAGATGTGCAGTGTGTTTGTTACAAGAAACAAAAATGCAAAGTATTAACGACTGGTTGGTTAGGCGACTGTGGTATGATGACAATTTTGGTTGGTTATACATTCCTTCCATAGGCAGTAGTGGAGGTCTTTTATCCATTTGGGATAGTAATAGACTGGAGAAGATGGACGAGAGAGTTGGTTTCAACAACATAACAACAATTTACTCAACAAGGATAAATGGTTTCCAATGGGCAGTGACGAATGTGTATAGTCCCTGTGATCAGATTCCTAGAACAGATTTATGGGCTAATATGTCTGAGGTGCAGAACTGGTGGAATGGAGCTATTTGTATTGCAGGAGACATGAATGCGGTTCGGTCTAGCGAGGAGAGAAATCGTGGAGATGGATACAGTCGAAATACCGCAATGCTAAACAATTTCATTCTGGAAAATGAATTAATTGATCAACCACTGATAGGGGGAGCATTTACGTGGTCAAATAATCAAGCTAACCCTCTCATGTGTAGGCTTGATAGATTCCTTTTCAGTCATGAATTTTAAGAGGCTTTCCCAAATGCTCTACAGGTGGTCTTGACAAGGACAATCTCAGATCATAACCCTTTATTGGTTATCTCTGAACCGGTGACACAAACCAAGACGTATTTCAAGTTAGATAGGCACTGGATTGAGCACAAGGACTTTGTCCAAAATGTGAAACGGTGTTGGGAGGTGATGCATTACTCTGGAAGTGCAAGCACTCGTTTTTTCTTAAAGCTTCAAAACTTGAAACATCTCATTAGGCCTTGGAAGAATCAGGAGTTTGGGCATGTCTCAAGAGATAAAAATGTTCTCACTGGCAGGATTCACGAACTGAATATTTTAGAGGAAACGGGAGCACTTAGTCATACTCAGTTGGAAGAGAGAACTAATTGCAAATTGAAGTTGAGAAATATAGAGGCTATTGTAGCGAGGAAATGGCTTTTGAGATCAAAGCAAAACAAATTTAGATGGGGAGATTCAAACACAAGGTACTTTCATAGCATAGCGAGTGCAAGGAAGAAGCGAAATACAATTGCTAAGTTGCAAGTAGGAGGGGTTGATTGCTTTGAACAACACATTATAAAGGAAGAACTTCGAAGCTTTTATATCAATGCTTGTTTTTCGCGGGACTGAGGTAAACTCAAGCATGGATAATCTTCAATTTCCGAAAATTCCAGAGGTGGATAGAGTGTGGCTTGAACGTGAGTTTACGGAAGATGAAGTTTGGGATGTGGTAAGGAAAATGTGATGTAACAAGGCACCGGGTCCAGATGGCTTTACCGCTGAATTTTTCAAGACTTGTTGGAGCACGTTAAAAGAATACTTCATGAATCTGGTCAAAGATTTTCACAGAAACGGCTCAATCGACTGGCGTTTTAACTGCTCCTTCTTAACTATCATTCCCAAAAAGGAGGATTCTTGTACCCCTAGAGACTTCAGACCCCTAAGTCTTATTGGTTTGGTGTACAAGATTATATCCAAGACTCTCGCAGTTCGTCTGAAGAAGGTGATGCCGGCTCTAGTTTCTGACTTCCAGGGGGCTTTTGTTCATGGTAAACAGATTCTCGACGGAGTTATAATTGCCAATGAATGTGTAGATAGCAGGTTGAAGGCTAATAAACCGGTAATTCTTTGTAAGATTGATATGGAGAAAGCTTTCGATAATGTTAATTGGCAAGCCTTGTTCACAATTTTGCATAAGCATGAGTTCGGCGACAAATGGATCTCTTGGATCAAATGGTGTGTAACTTCTACTCATTTATCTCTTCTTGTGAATGGAGGATCTACAGAAAAATTTAAACCAAGTAAGGGTTTAAGACAGGGTGATTCGTTGTCCCCGTATTTGTTTTTTTTGGTGATTGAGATTCTCTCTAAGCTAATAAATGATGCGGTGGAAAGAGGTCAACTTTCTGGTTTTCAGGTAGTAGATCATGGGTCTATTATTTCTCATCTTCAATTTGCAGATGATACTTTAATCTTTGTTGATGCTTCTGTGGAGGAAGTTCGTCGGCTCTTTACCATCTTGGTTGTATTCGAAACTATTACGGGTTTGAAGCTGAATTTAGATAAGAGCACTATGATTAGTGTGGGAGCTGATGGGGTTATTGATGATTTAGGAAGAGAACTTGGGTGTAAGACACAAAAACTTTCATTCACTTATCTAGGGATGCCGATTGGAGCTCATTGGCGCAGTGTTTCTATTTGGGAACATGTCTTGATTAGAATGGAACAAAAACTGGCGACGTGGAAGAAAAGACAACTTAATAAAGCTGGTAGGTTAACCCTCATTAAAAGTTGTCTTGCGAGCCTTCCAATTTATTACTTGTCTCTTTTTCATCTTCCGGTGAATGTGGAAAAAAGAATGATTAAGATTATGCGTAATTTTCTTTGGGGGGCAGTGGAAGGTAGAAGGAAATTGGTGTGGGTTTCTTGGAAGAAGATTACTGTTCCAAAGGTGAATGGGGGGCTGGGTGTGAAAAAACTGAGGAGAATTAATCAATCACTGTTAGTCAAGTGGATTTGGAGATTTTCGAAGGCCAAAAACAGTTTTTGGAGGAAGTTAGTTAACGAGAAATTTGCTCATAATAGTGACCTTCTAGTCCCTGACGTTGACAATCACTCTCAAGGAAGGAGTCTGTGGAAGAATGTTACAAACATGGTTCCGAAGATCAAGAGCTTGATGACATTCACGGTTAAAAATGGCAAAGTTATTCGTTTTTGGAAGGATCATTGGCTAGATAGGGGGAGATTGCAAGACTTATTTCCGGTTGTTTACAAAGCGACAAAGGCTAAGGATGCAACTATTTTTGACATGATAGTGAATGGAGTTTGGAATTGTGAATTCAAGAGACCACTAAACTTGAATGAACAGTTAGAATGGGATTTACTAAGGCGTGATCTAAGTCAAGTTCCTGACCTTGTAGAAGCGGAGGATGAATTGGAGATTTTGGATAGCTTCAGCACTTCAAGATGTTATGATCGGCTTACAGGTAATCTGGATGATTGCGGCTTCGATAGGTTTCTTTGGAAAGGAAATATCCCTAACAAGGTAAGTTTTATCCTTTGGGCTACCTTCCATGATTCGCTCCCAACAAGGGATATGTTGCACCATCGGGGAGTGAATATTGATAGTGACCAATGTGTGTTGTGCAATGACACAAGAGAGTCAGCAAATCACATGTTCCTCCACTGTAAGTACTCTTTCGAGATTTGGAGATATTTCATTAAAGCTTTCAAGATAGCTTGGCCAATGCCAAGAACTTTACTTCAATTATTCGAAGCATGGTCTATCAATGTGTTGCAAGGTAGAGGGAAGAATGTTTGGCAAATCTTACACTATGCGATTTGTTGGATTTTGTGGAAGGAGAGAAATGGAAGGGTTTTTGGAGGCAGACATAAGTGCATGCAAGAGAACATTGACTTGGTTAAACAATTGGTAGTCCTATGGTCTTGTGACAACGATACTTTTAAATATGTTGATCCTAGTTTAATTTGGAGTAATTTGGACACTTTAATGTGTATGTAGCGTTCTGTTTTGACCTTGGATTGATCCTTGGTTTCTTCTTCTTTTTAATATAACCTTCTCTTCTCGAAAAATTAAGCTATGCCAATTACCTGTACGAAAGTGTCATAATTTAGGGGAACTAGGGGGCAAGATAGATTTTAATGTCAAAATTCGAGTCCCATAAAGGATATTGGGCCACAATAAAACTTTGGTACTAAGATGCCATTTTCAAATTGATTTTGAGACAATATATCAAGTAAGTATATTCTTTCAATTGTCAGAACAAATGGCTTAAGAAAAGAATGGAAAACCAATTTACATTCCTTCATCAATTTCATGTAATTTTAAGGAAAATTGAAAAGGAAAATTTCAGGTGCATATCTGGAGTAGGGAAAACTTTGTCCGCAGAAACTGTAATCTGTTGGTGGTGAATTTGTTTGCTTCTCAGTTTGTGGAATATGCTGGTATGGGCGCTTCTCTTGTGCCAACACTTATCAAGAAGCACGGGAAAATGTATGTGACCCCATTTATCTGAATCTGTCCTAGCTGAAGTGTCAATTGGAGCCTTTTCTTGTGTTGGTCATACATTATTGCTTGTATTTGGGCATGCATACGTTTTGTGGGTCACACATTATTGCTTGTACTGTTTTGATGCTTTAGGCACCATCAGTTATCTTCATTGATAAAATTGTTGATGTTGGTATAGAACGTGGTCTAATGAAAGCGTATGTTGGCACAGACCGTAAAAGTGCGTGAAGTTGACATTGATGAAACCCACGTTTTGTTACAAATCCTGATATTCAAGGATAAAAATTAAGATTGCTGCTGTCCTATGCTATTACATTTTTTTTTTGGAAGCATGTAATTAAATAAAAGGAAATTAGTTTATAATTTTTCGTGGGTATTTGCTACCCACGATATCATGAAATATAATTTGACTAATAAAAGATGGGATTGTCTGGTCCCATTTTTTGGTTGATAAACTCCCCGTTGAATTCGATCTGCTTCATGATTGGCTAACCCGTCTGCCGCTTGATTTCCTTCCCTGTAGTTATGCTGAATTGCAGTTTGCGGGATCTGTCGAAATTTGATTTTTTTTGTTCAATCATCCCTGATATGTGCCAAGGTGGGGGTGTAGATGAAGTGATGAAACACGGAAGGTTTTCTGAGTCGGTTTCAAAGATAACTCTTGGCCATTGCCTTTCTGTTGTTGTTCTTGATGCCAATAGCAGAGCCCAAGTTTCTGCAGTTGTAATTCCTAGTGGCTGAGCTAGAGCCATTATAGTTCGTGCATCAGAATCTATGCATATGAACCCTACCCCCGCAAATCATGGGTGACCTCTGGCTACTCCATCTGTGTTAATCTTAATCCAGTTTATGTTCAGAATGGACCATCCTACCGATATTGTTAATATCCTTTTGTCCCTCGTCGCGTGGTTAAATATCGGTTCGTCTCCTGGTGTGATTGGTGGTGAAGAGTATAGTGCCCCGTAAAATTCTTGTTGCAGTTTCTGAGCCCATGTTAGTATTTCTTCTGAAGTTGTTTTCTTTTGTTGGTATATTAGGTTATTCCTAGCTAGCCATAAGGTCCAAAATAGAAAACAAAAAGAGGAGATTATAGATGCTGACGCAGGTTGTTAAGGGATTTGGGAAATGGTTGTCTGAGGCGTTAAGGAGAAAGTGTGGTGGGGGTTGGAGTTAGGTGAAATTGATACTTGAGTGAATAAGGTGTTCCAGGAGGTAGTTGATGTTGGACAGTGGATTAGAAGGTGACTTGCCACTTCTGGGTCAGTGTTGCATCTGGGGCAAATGTCTGAGTTGGTCATATGGATATGATATAAGAGTGAGAAGGTTGGTAATCCTTCATTGATGGCTTTCCACAAGAAAAGCCTATTTTTTCGTGGACATGGTAAAGTCCATAGGAATTTGGTATGTGGTAAAGGGGTGTGAGTTTGTTGACCATGGGTTAGACATTTGTATCCCGATGAGGTAGTGTAGTTTCCAGATTTTGAGTGTGGCCAGATAATTTTGTCTTGGGGGCTATTCTGGGGGATGTTCATGATTTTTTGGATTATATGTCTGGGGAGGGTGCTTAATTTTTCATGATTCCATAAGTGGGAGATTGGGTCGATAATATATGCTACCATTCGGATTGGGTAGCATTGTGATGGGTCTAGATTTGTTGAATGTCGAATTCAATTGGATTCTATCGGAGTTGATAATCCATCTCCAATACGATGGAAAATCAAATTCTGCATGGTAGGGACAATTGAAGCCAATTGTCTCCATTAAGGACCGGAAAAGGATGGTATGAAAATATGCTATTACATATGACTATTTTCATTCAATTATTGAATTATCATTAATTGTTTAGAATATGATTTCAACTAGTAGACAATGTGCAATATTTAATTCTTTAGTTACTGGATTAAGTAGAATGTAATATGGGAAATTATATATGTTTGCGTATTTCCGGTGTCATTGTAGTACAATGATAAAATTACTTGATGATACCAGTGACCAGAATTCGAACCTAATTTAGCCAACCTTAAGGAAGCTTCGGGAGTTGCAAATTTAGCCAACCTTCACACTGCGAACCTAATAAAATCAAATGATCTCACATAATTGTTTTGGGTTTGCAGGACTCCACCACTGGTTTGATGATGTCCTAGAAAATGCTTGGCCTTGTGCCATTTTTTAATCCAATGGAGAACTATGAATTGAAGCATTAAAAAAAAAAAAAATAGGGGCGACCCCAAAAGAATTAGGGACGACACTAAAAGACAAAAAGGTCACCCAAACGTAAATCTAAGCTACCCCTTATCTTCGATTTTTCGAAATGGCCAATATGCCCTTATATAATCGGGAGCCTACACCATATCGGTAGGTTAAATTGAAACTATACCTACCGATTATTGTGTAGATTCTTCAGCTAATAATCCCTTTTATAATCGCTAGCTTATCCAACTTGTAAGACTACCGATTATAAGGAGCCCCATATTCAACCTTGGCCAAATTCCATAGGTTTTGAGGGGTGCAGAGCCAACCATAACCACTTGGCTTGAGCTGTGGATGTAGCCATAATCGGAAGCCAAATAGGTTACATACACTACCGATTATAAGTTGCCCCAAAATGAGTTTTTTCTAAAATCCTTCACGTAATGAATTTTGAAATCTACCATAATCGGTAGGGTATATAATTATATAACCCACCGAATATAACGAGCCCCATATCCAACCTTTGCCATATTTCATAGGTTTTGAGTGTACACAGCCATCCATAACCACTTGGTTCGTGTTTTGGATGCAGCGTTAATCGAGTTAAATATATTACCAAACCATCCGATTATGGGTTGCCCCAAAATGAGTTTTTTCTAAAATCCTTCATGTAAGGGAATTTTAAATATACCACAATCGGTAGAGTTAACAACTTAACAACCTACCGATTATAAGGATCCCCGGATCGAACCCTTGCCAAATTCCATAGGTTTTGAGTGTACAGAGCCAGGCATAACCATGTGGTTCGTGATTTGGTTGTAGCCATAATCGTAAGCCAAATAGGTTCCACAAACTACCGATTATAGGTTGCCCCAAAATGAGTTTTTTCAAAAATCCTTCATGTGATGAATTTTGAAATCTACCATAATCGGTAGAGTTTATTACTTCTTACCGTCCGATTATACTAAGCCCCAAATCCAACCTATGCCAAAATCCATAGGTTTAGAGGGTACAAATCCAGGCATAACCATGTGGTTCGTGATTTGGATGTAGCCATAATCGGAAGATTAATAGATTACTTAACCTTCCGATTATAGATTGCCCCAAAATGAGTTTTTTCTATAATCCTTCGTTGTAGGAAATTTGAAATCTACCATAATCGGTAGGAATTATTACTTTTACCATCCCGATTATGGGAAGCCCTAAATCGTTATCTTAGACATTTTTTTATTCGTCCGATTATATAGGAGCCCCAAATTTCACATTGCAAAATTCAAAAGATTTCTTATTTCTATACTTTAACAATCGGTAGTCTCGTGAGGTTCTTTTGCCTACCGATTGTTATAGAAGCCAGATACGAGTTTGGCACAAAATCGATATTAATCGGTAGTATAATATCGTTACTAAGCTTCCGATTGCTTTACAATAATCGGGCACAAAATAACTTTCCTCATTTTGAAGTGGGGATGAGTGATTCAAATCCTCATTACTAAGTTAGGGTTTTGGAGAAATTTGTGATATGAGTGAGATGAGTGATTCAAATACTCATTTTGAAGTGGGGATGTCTTCTAACTTTCCTCCTACAGATGAGTACTTGTATGATGATCTACCATACCATGATGAAATAGATTATATGCATGATCCTCACTTTTATTTTCCTCATACTCAAGATGGGTATGGAAGTGATGAATGTCTTGATCCAAACGTAGAATCCAATGACCAAGAAGAAGAGAATGGAGCTGCAAGTAATCAGGTAGACAACTTACGTGGAGAAGATTGTGATTTTTTCATGCAAATGATGGATTTTTGATAGGTGTAGAATACACCTAATTTACTATCTAGTAGTTTATGCTTTCTTTGCTATTTTTCTTGTAAATTATGTATTTTACGCTTGTTTTGAGTTTTATAGCTACTTTGGAGTCACACGGAGGAAAAGAAGAAGAAAGCACCCAATTTGAGCCAAAAGGGAAAAAAGGTCATTTTACAGCCGATTGATATATGAGCCCAGTTGAGGTTAAGGGGCATCTTTATTTTGGAGGATTATTAAAGACAGCCCATTCAAGGTTAAGGGGCTGGACACTTAGGCTAGCCCTTATCAGAAGTGACCACCTATTATAGGCACCCATCTGGGGTGGCTCTTATGTTGGGCGTTTTGATCCCAAGTCATTACATGAACCCTAAAATCAAGAGTAATCTTTACTCTCAATCATCTCCACACCTGAAACCGAGAGAAGAAAGAAAAAAACACAGCCATGGCTGCTGTTAAAATCAAGAGGAAGAGATCGAGAATTGGAAATCCATATAGAGTAAAAGATTGAGAGAAGTGGAGATGCTGTATCAGGTCGAGAGAAGAATCAGAAAACCCAGAATGAGAAATCGAGATCGAAAGACTAAGAATCAGAGATGGGTCTGTGAATGGATCGATGTGAGTGAAACAGGAGTTGGGTTTGGTTCTGTCAAAGAAGAGTGTCATCATTCATTAAAAAGGGGATCGAGAGAATCAAGAACAGAGATTGTGTTGCTGTTGAACTCTAGAGCCAGAGATCAAGAAATTGATAATGAATTCAAGTTAGGTTTTGTTGTGAAGATTTAGATTGAGAATTACCATCAGAAATCGATGTTGTTGAGTGAGAAATGGGTGTTTGAATCTGAGATGGGTTTTGGTTGAATCGGAAAAGACTCCCAGGAGAGATGGTGGCGCTGTTGATATGTAATGATTGAGACTGAGAGTTGCTAATGAAGCTGAAATTGAGAGAAATTGAAACAGACCGAGAAGAGGAAAGATGGGTCAGTAAATCTGAGCTTGTTCGAATCAGAGAGAAATGATGTTGATGGAGGGGTCTGTGAATCAACAGAGCTATGTATGGGAGTGCTGAGATGGGTCTGTGGATGAAGAACGAGACGTCATTGCTACTGTTGGAAATTGATGAAGCTCAGAAGGAATTGATAAGGTTCTGATAACGAAGAGAATGATGCTGCAAATTTGTGCTGAGTTCAGTCTAAACAGAGGAATGGAGAAATCAAATGGGTTGCGACTAATGAATGAAGCTCATCACGAGAGAAGAGTGAAGCTTCAATAGATGTATGCTTAGGCTTGATTACAGGGAAGAAGAGAGGCCTGAAATTGGCCGGGAAGTCCTATAAACGAACGAAACTCGGCCAAATCGTCCTTCTGGCGAGTTGACTCGGACCGATCCGGACGATCCCGATGACCGATCCCAACCGAGTTCAGTGACCGATTCCGGTGAGCTGAATTAGATTAAGTCAGCCGAGTAGCGGTGACTCGGTTGACTGACTCACCGAGTAAGCCCGATTAGGCGAGTCGAAGCTAACTCGAGTCTGACTCACTCCTTTCCCTTTGACTGTTGACTGACGGTTGACTAGTTTGACCGTTAGTCCTAACGGTGGACTGACGGAATATTCCGTCGAATATTCTCCCGACGGACAGAAATTTTCAGGCGCGGCCGCGGCGGCGTTTTCGGCCAAATTCCCGGCCACAATCCCGGTTTTCCGGCGAGCAATTCCAGAATTTTCTATGGACTTCTCTCATGGGTGTGAAGACTTGGGCTAGGAATTGGATGGAGAATTGGACTTAAATTTGGAAAGAGAAGGTGGAAGAGTTGAGAAAAGCTTGATTTGGAAATTGAATTGCTAAAGGAAAAGGATTCTATTCCTTGGAAGATTTGGAGAATGTTGAAGCCTATAAATAGAGAAGTTTTCTACAACTTCTACACACATCTCTACACACACAACAACACTTTTCTTTTCTTATTCTTTGTGTGAACTCTTCAACATGAGTAGCTAATTTTATTGATTGAGGATGAATTCCTAGTTCTTAACATGATTTGAGTTTTGTTTTCAAATTCTATCTTGAAGTTTTTCACATAATTATCGCTTGTTTTTACTAATAGGAGTGATCTTAAAGACATTCATGATTGATTGATAGATTGTTTGGGTGGCCAACTAAATTGATTTGTTAATTCGATCTAAAGCTAGTGAAAGTTAGGGGATAAGTAATCGTTCTTTGACTCTTTACATAAGTAGCAAACACGAGACCTTGCGGAGGGATTCCGTGGAGCAATTGTGTGTAGAAACAACGTTAGCAAGTGGACCTTGAGCTAAGAGTCTAACTACTAATATCAACCTAAGAAATTCATAAAACTTAATGCATGAGCTAAGTTACATCTAGGTTGAGCTAATTCTAGGTGGCTTGGTGATTAGAATCCGGTAGTCGAGAACTTCCGTGTCCGGTGATATAAGGGATTTAGGGGTTTAGCACTGAGCTAGCTGCTTTACCTACGGTTGGTGATAATTTGTGACTAATAACAAGTAGAAAAGGACATAACTTGATTCATTGTTTCGTAACGAAGAAGGATTCCTTGGTCTTGTCTCTCTTATTGTTTTCAACTTTCGATTTTAATTGCTTTGTTTATTTTTATTTTTCTTTTTACACCTCCCTTTCGTGACAACTTTTACAACTAAGATCTCTTGCTCCTCGTGGGAACGAACTTGACTTCCATTATATTATTTTTAATTGAGTGGAAATATTGAATTAATTTGATTGCACCTACGACACGCATCAAATTTTGGCACCGTTTCCGTGGAGCAGCGGATGATTTTAGTTGTTTTTATTTTTCTTTTTGCTTTATTCTTGCTTTGTTGGATTCTATTCCGGATCTAACTTGGTTTTTGAATCTTATTTCAGGTATCGGTTTTCCATGTATGGTGGACAAGAGCAAGCATATTACAACAATCAATACGGTTTTCAACCTCAACATTATGACAACTTCCAACCATCCTTAGGATACAATCAAAACCAATATTTTGGCTATGATAAATTTCCTACAGAACATTATGGATATTCTCATACATATCAACAACCTTATGACGGGTATGTAAGTGGACAAACACACGGATGGAAGGATAGTTATGCATCTAATAATTTGTTTTCTAGTAATGTGCAGACAGAGAATTTGGAATATACTCCTCTTCGTCGTGTTTTTCCTTCACTTTTTCCAAAAGAGGAGATGCCGTCTAACGGTGGTAAGCGTGTGAACGTCAGGAAACTTGCACGTAAATTATACAAATTGGAAGATGATGGAGACTCGGAAGATCTTGTCGCAGAAATTAGTAGGACTATTCATATGGAACTTAAACGACGTCGGGATAAAGGTTATGAAACCGATGAAGATTCTTATTATGGTGAGTCCGAAAATGAAGATGATTGTGTTGAAAAGGACCAACCTTTGGATACTTTTGATGACGATAGTGTAGCTTACTCGAGCCTTGATCTTAATAATGATCAATCACCTATTCAAAAGGAATAGCTTGAGGAAGATGCATTTATTGCTTGGCAAAACTTTCTTAAGGAAAGATGGGAGTCCGCGGAAGTGTATGAACGTTCCGACGATGAGGAAGTTATTCCAACTCCGGATCATAATAACGATCCTTCACCTATTCAAAAGGAGGAGTTTGGATATCACTTGCCTATTGTTGTAAACAAAGTAACACCCTCACAAGAAGATCTTACAATCTATACCGATGAGAATCATTTTAGTGAATGGCCCGATTCCGATGATGAGAATGTTGAAGAGATGATTATAGAGGATGAAACCACATTCATTGATTTTGTGGAAGACCCAATTGAACTTGCTAATGATTATGATGATGCCGAGACTATGGTTAAGGTAGAAAACGACGAAGAATGGTTGCAAGGTTTAATAGAGGACCACGATATACATGAGGTAAGTGATTCACTCGAATTTTTTAAGGATGACGAGGATTCTATAATACAAGAAATTGTGAAAGGTTTGTCTAATCCTTTGCATATTGATTCTTCTCCTTTACCTCTTATTGGTTTGAATGTATGTGCTTCGAAAGTATTTTTGGATGATTTTGTTTCTAAATATCCACCATTGGAAACACTTGATGCTAACACTATGCAGGTTTGCCAAGAAGAATACATGGAAGTTCCCGAATTCTATGTTCTCTATACACTTCCAAGTGTGGACGAGAATAAGTGTGGGGGAAATTTCTATCGAGCGATAATTTCACTATTGTTTTCTTGTGCTAATATTTGTATGGAGTTATTGTTTGCAAAACAGGTATTATGGGTGGATCCTCAAATTTTCCGATTGTTAGTATATGGGGAATGAATCTTGCAAGAGCTAAGTCGGGCCGTCGACTTTAAAACAAGCGCTTAATGGGAGGCAACCCATCGGTTTTGTATTTCTTATCTTTTTGCTTTTTGTTATTTCTTTTTCTTATTTTTTTTATCATGTTAAAATTTCCCACCTTGACTTTACTAGGAGGATTCAATTACATTGAGGACAATGTAAGGTTTAAGTGTGGGGGAGTGGTTAAGCATGTTTTTAAAACAAAAATTACAAAAAAATTGAAAAATTTTGAAAAAAAAAAAAAAAAAAAGTTTTACATAAAAATTCCAACTTTTAAAGATTTTTGAGTCACTAGCATACTTCTAGGTATGTTTACATAGAGATTTTGACCGACATAATTGAACTTGGAAGTGTTAGAGAACTACATTCGGATTTCTTGTTTGTTTGAGTGTTAAATAATGGATTTAATCATGCCGGTGATGCGAATTTGGTGCAGGAAGAAATGCGTTATTAGAGTTGCTGATCAATCATTAGTGGAGACTACCCGTATTCATATCATGAGAGGCACCGACCAGAAATCTTCCATCTACTAAAGAGCTTCTTTTGAGTGTGTGTCACCGTAAGTTAATTCCGGGTAGAATGGTGAGCTACCCAACCTCCCACCACTAGAAGCACTACTCTTTGATCTCTTGAGTGCTAATTTTGTCAATCATGAGGGTGACGTCCATGGATGAAAGCTTCCTTCTTGTAGTTCGATTTGCAGTTAGCACCATTCTCTCTCTCGACAACAACGGATCCATAGAAACACTCTCATCAACAACAAGGGGCGACATCAAAATCTACAAGGAAAGTTGGAAAAGTTTAAGGTTTACAAGCAACAAAACGAGAAAAAGAGCAAATTTCAAATTCAAGTAAAGCAACATACAAAGAGCGGATTTTTACATATATGTTGAAGACTTATAATACAATGAGGTAATTTTATATCCAAGTATGAAGACTTATTCATGAAAGCGAGGAAAATTAAAAGGTGAGAATTTTTGAAAGTTTATGATTTCAAGACGATACAAGTTGTGAAGAATCAAGTGGTAAAATACTTCTTCCACGGCCATGGTTTATTTTGTATTTAATTTCTCTTTTTCACAAAAAAAAAAAAAAAAAAAAAAAAAAAAAAAAAAAAAAAAAGAGAGAGAAAAACAAGAGAAATATTTGTTTTGTTAATGAGCCGTGGGGAAGGAAAATATATAAGGAAGTTTCAAGCGACAAGGATTTTTAAGGTAAAAAGAGTTACAAATTGTTAAATTCAAGGGTTTATCATCAATAGTTGAAACCGAAGACGAAGAAGATCAAGACGAGGAGCGGAAGACGTTTCTATTGGATGCCGTGAGAGTGGTGTTATCATAATTGGCGATCGGATGTGAAGGTGAGTAAGTAATCTCATCCTCGATAAAAATGGTTGATTTCCTTTCTTAGAGATCGTCAGAAAAATGGTTTTTCAAAATATTAAAAGATGTGGGTTTTTAAAAATATTTCGGAAGTTATCCTTCCCACCATTCAACGTGTCGCAGGAATTCTCTCTTCATTCCTACCTGCACACATGTGAGAACCATAAAAAAGCTGTCTTTTTGAGTGCAATTATCATAAAATCCTTTTGGTGAGGCGAAGTCGAGGCGAAATGCTTATTGATCGTTTCTCAAACACGCATTCTCTCATTATGGTGTGGTTATTTCTCACTCAACATTTAAGAATGAGAATATGTTCTTTGGTATTTCTAACTTCTTATTACTAGCATGCAGAAATTCTATGTCCTCATAACTCTTTGGATGCTTGTGACGCTTGAACGCTTTGAAGTTGTGAGTTTTTAGTTTGATTTGCTCGAGGACTAGCAAAGTCTAAGTGTGGGGGAATTTGATAGGTGTAGAATACACCTAATTTACTATCTAGTAGTTTATGCTTTCTTTGCTATTTTTCTTGTAAATTATGTATTTTACGCTTGTTTTGAGTTTTATAGCTACTTTGGAGTCACACGGAGGAAAAGAAGAAGAAAGCACCCAATTTGAGCCAAAAGGGCAAAAAGGTCATTTTACAGCCGATTGATATATGAGCCCAGTTGAGGTTAAGGGGCATCTTTATTTTGGAGGATTATTAAAGACAGCCCATTCAAGGTTAAGGGGCTGGACACTTAGGCTAGCCCTTATCAGAAGTGACCACCTATTATAGGCACCCATCTGGGGTGGCTCTTATGTTGGGCGTTTTGATCCCAAGTCATTACATGAACCCTAAAATCAAGAGTAATCTTTACTCTCAATCATCTCCACACCTGAAACCGAGAGAAGAAAGAAAAAAACACAGCCATGGCTGCTGTTAAAATCAAGAGGAAGAGATCGAGAATTGGAAATCCATATAGAGTAAAAGATTGAGAGAAGTGGAGATGCTGGATCGTCAAGTCGAGAGAAGAATCGAAAACCTTAATGAGAAATCGAGATCGAAAGACTAAGAATCGAGAGATGGGTCTGTGAATGGATCGATGTGAGTGAAACAGGAGTTGGGTTTGGTTCTGTCAAAGAAGAGTGTCGCTGCTCATTAAAAAGGGGATCGAGAGAATCAAGAACAGAGATTGTGTTGCTGTTGAACTCTAGAGCCAGAGATCAAGAAATTGATAATGAATTCAAGTTAGGTTTTGTTGTGAAGATTTAGATTGAGAATTACCATCAGAAATCGATGTTGTTGAGTGAGAAATGGGTGTTTGAATCTGAGATGGGTTTTGGTTGAATCGGAAAAGACTCCCAGGAGAGATGGTGGCGCTGTTGATATGTAATGATTGAGACTGAGAGTTGCTAATGAAGCTGAAATTGAGAGAAATTGAAACAGACCGAGAAGAGGAAAGATGGGTCAGTAAATCTGAGCTTGTTCGAATCAGAGAGAAATGATGTTGATGGAGGGGTCTGTGAATCAACAGAGCTATGTATGGGAGTCTTTGAGATGGGTCTCGTGGATGAAGAACGAGACGTCATTGCTACTTGTTGGAAATTGATGAAGCTCGAAGGAATTGATAAGGTTCGATAACGAAGAGAATGATGTCGCAAATTTGTGCTTGAGTTCGGTCTAAACGAGAGGAATGGAGAAATCAAATGGGTTGCGACTAATGAATGAAGCTCTGTCACAGAGAAGAGTGAAGCTTCAATAGATGTATGCTTAGGCTTGATTACAGGGAAGAAGAGAGGCCTGAAATTGGCCGGGAAGTCCTATAAACGAACGAAACTCGGCCAAATCGTCCTTCTGGCGAGTTGACTCGGACCGATCCGGACGATCCCGATGACCGATCCCAACCGAGTTCAGTGACCGATTCCGGTGAGTCGAATTAGATTAAGTCAGCCCGAGTAAGCGGCGACTCGGTTCGACTTCAGTGAGTAAGCCCAGCTTAGTGAGTCAGAAGCTAACTCGAGTCTGACTCACTCCTTTCCCTTTGACTGTTGACTGACGGTTGACTAGTTTGACCGTTAGTCCTAACGGTGGACTGACGGAATATTCCGTCGAATATTCTCCCGACGGACAGAAATTTTCAGGCGACCGTCGGCGACGTTTTCCGGCCAAATTCCGGCCACAATCCCAGTTTTCCGGCGAGCAATTCCAGAATTTTCTATGGACTTCTCTCATGGGTGTGAAGACTTGGGCTAGGAATTGGATGGAGAATTGGACTTAAATTTGGAAAGAGAAGGTGGAAGAGTTGAGAAAAGCTTGATTTGGAAATTGAATTGCTAAAGGAAAAGGATTCTATTCCTTGGAAGATTTGGAGAATGTTGAAGCCTATAAATAGAGAAGTTTTCTACAACTTCTACACACATCTCTACACACACAACAACACTTTTCTTTTCTTATTCTTTGTGTGAACTCTTCAACATGAGTAGCTAATTTTATTGATTGAGGATGAATTCCTAGTTCTTAACATGATTTGAGTTTTGTTTTCAAATTCTATCTTGAAGTTTTTCACATAATTATCGCTTGTTTTTACTAATAGGAGTGATCTTAAAGACATTCATGATTGATTGATAGATTGTTTGGGTGGCCAACTAAATTGATTTGTTAATTCGATCTAAAGCTAGTGAAAGTTAGGGGATAAGTAATCGTTCTTTGACTCTTTACATAAGTAGAAAACACGAGACCTTGCGGAGGGATTCCGTGGAGCAATTGTGTGTAGAAACAACGTTAGCAAGTGGACCTTGAGCTAAGAGTCTAACTACTAATATCAACCTAAGAAATTCATAAAACTTAATGCATGAGCTAAGTTACATCTAGGTTGAGCTAAGTTACATCTAGGTTGAGCTAATTCTAGGTGGCTTGGTGATTAGAATCCGGTAGTCGAGAACTTCCGTGTCCGGTGATATAAGGGATTTAGGGGTTTAGCACTGAGCTAGCTGCTTTACCTACGGTTGGTGATAATTTGTGACTAATAACAAGTAGAAAAGGACATAACTTGATTCATTGTTTCGAACGAAGAAGGATTCCTTGGTCTTGTCTCTCTTATTGTTTTCAACTTTCGATTTTAATTGCTTTGTTTATTTTTATTTTGCTTTTTACACCCCCCTTTCGTGACAACTTTTACAACTAAGATCTCTTGCTCCTCGTGGGAACGAACTTGACTTCCATTATATTATTTTTAATTGAGTGGAAATATTGAATTAATTTGATTGCACCTACGACACGCATCAATTTTGGTTTTTTTTTCTTCACTTTTGTTGCACAGGGTCGTTATGGTCGACGATTGTCGATCATGCCGACTGTAACAGCCGGCGTGGTATATATTACCCAATGCTTTCAAACTCTATATGCATAAGAAAGCACAACCACGGGGAACCTGAGTTTCCTCAAGCTCACTCCTTGATAGTTGCATGTCCCCAGTAAGCTCCTTCACATTCAAATTTAATGGAGCCAACCGATGGCTGAAGGTTGTTGTGACCTCTGCAGCTAAAGCCTGGAGAGGCAACAATAGAAGTTAGAAACTCTTTACAGGGTTAATCATATTGATAAATAAGCTAATGGATGGGTTATACCTTCAGTTTCCATCGCAGTAGCTGCTTCAATCTCCAGCTAGTGCTCAACCCATTTCTTTCATTCAGCCTTCCCAGCACCATTCACTTCAGCTCTGCAACAAAAAATTCTCAACAGGACAACTAGCACCAGCTGAACCCTTACCAATCTCAGTTTCAGACCACCTGCAATGCCGTGGCTTGACTGCACTCAGTTCATCCATCAACTTCAGTTCAAACCAGATTCTTATCCACCGCCAGAATTCATCTTCTACAACTGCAATATCATACAATCTCCTACCATAACCCTACTTCTAATCTTCTCAGACTCATCAACACAACACACATCAATTCTATCTCCACTTTCTGTAGCTTTTAGAGCATCTACAACTTCAACACTTGAACTCAACCACCAGCTCCATCTTCATATCTGCCAATTCCCATATACAACTTAATGTATAGCTTCAACAAAGAATGACTAACATAAATCATTTTTTTACAAAGAGCATAGCAAACAAAATTGGAAATAAGAAAGAGATCAAGGATTATACCCAATACGGCCTCAATGCGACGGGCAACAAATTGAACCTTAAATCAATTTCCAAACCCTAACTTCCTCTTTATGTTTTACCCTATCCTCTATAACCCGAGTTAATACAACTCCACCATCTCCTCCTTCTGTTATTCAATCCACTATTTCCTACTTTGATTTTGCACAAACTCATTACTAATTGCAGAAACCCTAACTCTATTTCTTACTGATTCGTCGTTCTTCAATCAATAATAACCCTCACCAAAACCAAATTCACAAACTCAGTAACACCTTCCTGATCCATTTACTTCTCCAGATTTCTTCTTAATTGATATGAACGATTTCTCAGTTCATGCTTTTGAGAAGAAAAAAAACGAAAAACAACAAAAAAGAAGAAGTTGAGAAGAAAGGAAAAGAAATACAGCGAAGAAGAAGACGAATAAGAAGAAGAGAAATATTAGGCCCTATTAAATCTGGGAGATCGATAAAGAGAGGAGGAGGAACGATGAAAGAGAGACAGGAAGACGGATGATGAGGCGTAGAGAAAAAGATTAGATGTAACAATGTGGAGTGGGAATAAAATCTTAGGTTTTATGATTTAGATGCATCTCGAGAATAAAATGAAGGGTAAAGATATCAGTTTAGGAATACACGGTTGTTTATGGGTAAAAATCGTTTCTGCCGATTTTGGTAAGTTCGGTAGGTGAGTGAGAAACTGGTTCAAACCCTAAACAAATGTGCTGCACGTGAGCACTTTATAGATTCGAGATCAATCTGTACAAGTCCGGCCTAAACCAAGAAATGGCCGTTCCAGACTTGCTTCGGTCACAAAGTGGAGGAGAAGGGTTGATTTGGGGGGGGAAGCAAAGAAAGGTGTTGAGACCAGAATAGTTCTGGGAGAGTAGTATCTCGACTTGTATCGTAAAGTGAAAGCTTAGGAAGCTTGCAAGAGATGAAAGCTTTTTGGAGAGCTTGCAAAGTTGCCTTTTACGAGAGTGTAGTATTTTTCTCCGACCGAGACTTGTTGTCTGGTGGAAATAGGTAAGACCTATTTGTACAAGTCGAGATTGAAACGTACCCTGGCCTCATGAAGGAAGAGAGTAAAGGGTGAAATAATGAGAGGAGGTGGTAACCGCAAGATGTTTATGGGTGAAAACGTTTTCACCATTATTTCCTCATTTATTTGACCGCTTTATTCCTTTTCACGCTTTCTTAATGTGAGCGTAGTGTACGCTGCAAGCTGTGACCGCCAAACCAAAACCCTGGAAAGCATCCCCCAGTTTGTGTTGATATCTCGAGTGTTGGTTGCACCATGAGTGCAAGTGGTGCTGCTAGTGGCGCGTGTGGCATGTGCCATTGGCATGTGCGGAATGCCCTTGTTGCGGGTTGTACCTCGAGCGTAAATGGCAATGCCAGAGCTGCTAGTGGCGTGCGAGGCATGTGCTAGTGGCATGTGCGGAATGCCTTGGTGGTAGGTTATACGTTGAGTGTAAGTGGCAATGCCAGAGCTGCTAGTGGCGTGCGTGGCATGTGCCAATGGCATGTGCGGAATGCCTTGGTGGTAGGTTGCACGGTTTGCAAGTTAGGCTAGCAGCGTGTGTTTTTGGCATGTGCCAATGGCATGTGCGAATGCCTTGGTGGTAGGTTGCACGGTTTGCAAGTTAGGCTACCAAATGTGTGTGTTTGGCATGTGCCAATGGCATGTGCGGAATGCCTTGGTGGTAGGTTGCACGGTTTGCAAGTTAGGCTACCAGCGTGTGTGTTTGGCATGTGCCAATGACATGCGTGGCCATTAGGGCCGTGGTTTTGGTAGGAAAAGCTACCAGCGAGCATGTTGGCATGTGCCAATGGCATGCGTGGCCATTAGGGCCGTGGTTTTGGTAGGAAAAGCTACCCGGAAAGAGCATGTTGGCATGTGCCAATGGCATGCGTGGCCATTAGGGCCGTGGTTTTGGTAGGAAAAGCTACCAGCGAGCATGTTGTCATGTGCCAATGGCATGCGTGGCCGACTTGGCCTAGGTTGCATGGTTTGGAAGCCTAGGGCGCTATATTTGGCATGTTCCAATGGCATAGCGGCTTGGAAATATGGCTTGTGGTACGTGTTGGCATGTGCCAATGGCACGTACGGCCATGTTGACCTAGTTGCACGTTTTGCAAGCCTAGGGCGCTATATTTGGCATGTGCCAATGGCGTAGCGTCTTAGTTTGGCATGGTTGCCAATGAGTGCGATATGTAGTTTGGTTTTGGCGTCGCTGCCATGGTGCGCAGTGTGCGGCTTGGTTTTGGCGTCGTTGCCATGGTGCGCAGTGTGCGGCTTGGTTTGGCGTCGTTGCCATGGTGCGCAGTGTGCGGCTTGGTTTGGCGTCGTTGCCATGGTGCGCAGTGTGCGGCTTGGTTTGTCATTGTTGCCATGGTGCGTAGTGTGCGGCTTGGTTTGGCATTGTTGCCATGGTGCGCAGTGCGGCTTGGTTTGGCATTGTTGCCATGGTGCGCAGTGTGCGGCTTGGTTTGGCATTGTTGCCATGGTGCGTAGTGTGCGGCTTGGTTTGGCATTGTTGCCATGGTGCGCAATGTGCGGCTTGGTTTGGCATTGTTGGCATGGTGCGCAGTGTGCGGCTTGGTTTTGGAATTAGGGTTACTCGTGTCGAAAACCCTAATCTGGTATTTTGAAAAAATACCCCTATTAATTATTTACACCTGAGTTAAATGCTCTTAGTTAATGTGTTGCGGGTAACACTAGGTCATGGGGTATTACGAGTTTACCCCTTGTTTAAAAACCACCATCAACATTAAGTCCCCTGCTTAGCTCGGAACAGGGGCTTTGTTGCGAGGTAAGCATAAGATGGTGACAAACTATCAACAAAGAAACCGTAAAGAGAATTGAGGAGGCTTGTCTGACCTTTTATAAATAGGATTTGGAATCCTTTCCTCTGGTAGTTTTGCACAAATCGGGAGGCTGGCACAATTGGTGGGGCCGGTGCAGCTTGGGCGACGTTGGGAAGTTGGCGTGAGTTGGGAACCGAGTGTGCTAGCTGGTGGGACCGGCGCAAGGTGTGGAAGCTGTGCGTGCTTGCAAGCGTGACTTGGGCGGCCAATAGGAAGTCGGTGCAATTGGTGCGGCCGGTGCAGCTTGGGCGACGTTGGGAAGTTGGCGTGAGTTGGGAAACTGAGCGTGCTAGCTGGTGGGACCGGCGCAAGGTAGGGAAGCTGTGCGTGCTTGCTGACGTGACTTGATGGGATCGGTGTGAAGAAGGAGGGAGTAGGTATTTCTACAGATAGCAAAGTTTCCTTATTTTGCGTTTCCTTCACGCGCGGCTTCGATTAGGGCATCGTTCATGCCAAAAAATCTGGAAGCGTTATGTCCCTCATTGCTTCCTTTCCTTTTTAAAGGTTACGTATTCAAACCCAACGCAATCGCATCATCTCCCTCGTTTGAGAAAAGGTTCTTCTTGTTGAATTTCTCTCGGTATGTTTTCTTCTTCTTTGGCGGACGGTCGTACACTTTACCGCCGCTTGTTGTATAAATGGAAAATTTCCCTTTTGTGCAGAGATATCCTGTTGGATCATGCGTCACTGTTATCGATGAGGATGACCTAGTCGTTCCCCTTCCTTCGAATCCGTCCTTGTTGACTCTGCGACTTGGAGGACGCTGATTTAGGGCTCTATCTTACGAAATGGGATGCAGCGAGAAGTCCCCGGTCATACTTCGGTTTGATATGATGGAATGGATGAATACGTGAATGTAACCTTCCGTACTCTTCTGGATGTGACACTGGGATGCTCAGAAATTACATGATGACATATTCTGGATAGTGCAGGCTCGGGATCCTCCGCGGCCTCGTAAAGTGTTGAAGGCGTCTTCTAGACAGAGAGGTGATGATGTTCTTGCGCTGCACCCTTGAAGAGTAGAGGACCTTGTTGTGGGTACGGATTTTTGGTGGACTGTTCTTCGCAGCTCTGACAGTGAAGGGATCCCGTGTATATCTTCGTTCTCAAGTATGGTTTACGTGTTTCCATCTTTGTAGTAATTACTGCTGCGGTGAAGCTCTGGCTGGTATCAACGAATGAGGGGCAACAATTCTTGGTAGGAGATATAATCAGGAGAAACTACATTGTCGTGGTAACAAAGTAGGTTGGCTGATATTCTATGGGCTTCCGTGGAAGTAAAAGGATTGGTTGGATGCGTAAGCGAAAAAACTGTCCATGATTACGAGTTTTGGCGAGATGGATTAAAAGGTGTCCATGACTACGAAGATTGGCTGGTCTGTGGCTATGTTCCTTGATATGGGGAGTGTGACGGCACGACCCTTTGCGAGAAGGAGTGGCGTTGAAGCGAACGTTGAAGCGAAGCCGCTGCCGGAGAACGTTTATGCGTAGTTACTTATGGAGAGAACGTTGAAACGACATCTTGCAACTCTCGAGCCTTGACGGCTACCATTTTGAAGTCGGAGGCCGCGTCACGTTCACAAACTCGACATCCCTCAAGAGAACGAGAGGTTAGAGTCCCCGAGTTACATCCGTCGATCGTGCTTTCTAAGAGAGGTTGGGGTTTGGGAACGACTTCCCTCGCCGGAAATGCCTGCTTTCCCGATGTAGTGCGGTTGAGGGGTGCAAATATGCCTTGAAGATACGCCTCGGAGAAATTTAGAATCTCACATAACTGTTTCATCATAGACTGTACGACTTTGTGGGCGAAGTTCCCATTATGCGGGTCCTAATGGAAGAAGGGTCTCCGTGAACTCAGGAAAGTTGTTGATTTCGATTTTGGAGAAGTCTTTCCTGATCTTCACGTGTGACGAAATTGGATCGCTTATCCCCTTCTACTGGCGTTCAAGAGCAACGCGAGCCTCTTCATCTATAAACGCGCGTCCTGCTGAAGTATCTTTTGTATTTTCATCAAATCAACAATGCTAAAAGGAGGTCGGCTTCTTCCGGATCTTCCAGTATCTTGCCCTGATGGTGGAGTAGCGTCTCTGGTGACGGTTGGAGCTTCCATGCTTGAAGAACCGTTGGGGTGGAGGAAGTGGCTCTGGTTCTGGTGATCGTAAGTGTATCGTGCAGAGATGACACGGTTTTGATCACGAAGTGCTGGAGCTATGGCGCTGTTTCGAAGGTCGAGGATGGTGCTGGAATGGCGCAAGATGTTAGCGCTGGAAGGATGCAAACTGTTAGCACAAAGTGTGGTACTGTGGATGGCATGCGCGTGCGGCATGTGTGCCTGGTAAGCGCGTCTGGCAAGCGCGTCTGGCAAGCGCTGGCATGCGCGTCTGGCAAGCGCATCAGGTAAGCGCATCTGGGAAACGCGTCTGGTAGGCGCTGGATCGTTTTGGAATGGGCGCTGACTTGGTGTGGACGCTGGTTAGGCATGGACGCTGGCTTGGATTTCGGTATGGTGTGGACCATTGGATTGGCACGGTGCTGGCTAAGTATGAGGCGTTGTACACCAGAATGCAGGAGAAGTACTGGACATATGGCCACAACCAAGAAGGTCACTAGTCGATTTGCGCTGGTTAAGCGTGTGGAAGAGGCTTTATCTTCCATCGAGGACATGCGTGAGGTGACTGGTCACACCGTTTCCAAGACGTTATTGCCGATCGGGAGCACCAACGCGACGTGTGCGTAGAAAAGGAGTTCAACACTTCGTGGTTTGTCGAAGGCCTTCTTTGAGATCCAAAAGTTGAAAGATGCGGCAATCGAAAGCCTTTCCGCCGAGGAGATTGCACGACAGGAGGTAGAACTCGAAAAGCTTTCCAAGATGTTGACTATGAAGAGAGCGGCTCTTGAAGATGCAAAGTTGACTTTCTCCAAGAAGAACAGACCTCTGTTGGATGATTTTCCTTGAATGTTTCTCTGTTAAACTTTCATTTAGGTTCTTTTTTTATGTTTGACCAATTTTGGTAGACAGCTGGTAACTTTTGAGGATATTGGATTATTTCTGGGATGAATGGTTTTGATAATATGACTATTATGTTTTTGGAAAGGAATATTGCTTTTATGAAAGTGTGTGCTAGCAAATGGCACAATACTCGGTAGTATAATGGTTTTACTAAAAACCTAAAACAAATCGTATATCTTGCATAGTCTGAATTTACTCACTTCATAGGTTTTTGCGAACATGCCCCTCTTCATGTAAAAAGGCGGTTTTGCTGGTAGCATCGCCAGTTAGTCCCCGATTGCTGGTAGCGTATTCAACGAGTCCCCAGTTTTCTCGTGTAGTTTTTGCAACTGGTAACCGGGTCGTCTGGCAGTTGAGTCGGACTGAGTCGCAAGTCCCCAATCGTTGGTAGCATCTTCAACGAGTCCCCAGTTTTCTCGTGTAGTTTTTGCAACTGGTAACCTGGTCGTCTGGTAGTTGAGTCGGATCGAGTCTCCTTCCCCTACCATCTTGACATCTGGGTCAAAGAACGAGATCGACAGTCTGACATTGTAGCCGATAGATCAATCCTCCCGCTGTGGTCGCCAATTGTTTATGGGTAAAAATCATTTCTCGCCGATTTTGGTAAGTTCGGTAGGTGAGTGAGAAACTGGTTCAAACCCTAAACAAATGTGCTTTGCACGTGAGCACTTTATAGATTCGAGAGATCAATGCATACAAGTCCGGCCTAAACCAATAAATGGCCGTTCCGGACTTGCTTCGGTCACAAAGTGGAGGAGAAGGGTTGATTTGGGGAGGGAAGCAAAGAAAGGTGTTGAGACCCGAGAATAGTTACGGGAGAGTAGTATCTCGACTTGTATCGAAAGTGAAAGCTTAGGAAGCTTGCAAGAGATGAAAGCTTTTGGAGAGCTTGCAAAATTGCCTTTTCGAGAGTGTAGTATTTTTCTCCCCGACCGAGACTTGTTGTCCGGTGGAAATAGCTAAGACCTATTTATACAAGTCGAGATTGAAACGTACTCGGCCTCATGAAGGAAGAAAGTAAAGGGTGAAATAATGAGAGGAGGTGGTAACCGCAAGGTGTTTATGGGTGAAAACGTTTTCACCATTATTTCCTCATTTATTTGACCGCTTTATTCCTTTTCACGCTTTCTTAATGTGAGCGTAGTGTACGCCGTAAGTCAGACCGCCAAACCAAAACCCTGGAAAGCATCCCCAGTTTGTGTTGATATCTCGAGTGTTGGTTGCACCTTGAGTGCAAGTGGTGCTGCTAGTGGCGCGTGTGGCATGTGCCATTGGCATGTGCGGAATGCCCTTGTTGCGGGTTGTACCTCGATCTTAAGTGGCAATGCCAGAGCTGCTAGTGGCGTTCGTGGCATGTGCGGAATGCCTTGGTGGTAGGTTATACGTTGAGTGTAAGTGGCAATGCCAGAGCTGCTAGTGGCGTGCGTGGCATGTGCCAATGGCATGTGCGGAATGCCTTGGTGGTAGGTTGCACGGTTTGCAAGTTAGGCTACCAGCGTGTGTGTTTGGCATGTGCCAATGGCATGTGCGGAATGCCTTGGTGGTAGGTTGCACGGTTTGCAAGTTAGGCTACCAGCGTGTGTGTTTGGCATGTGCCAATGACATGCGTGGCCATTAGGGCCGTGGTTTTGGTAGGAAAAGCTACCAGCGAGCATGTTGGCATGTGCCAATGGCATGCGTGGCCATTAGGGCCGTGATTTTGGTAGGAAAAGCTACCAGCGAGCATGTTGGCATGTGCCAATGGCATGCGTGGCCATTAGGGCCGTGGTTTTGGTAGGAAAAGCTACCAGCGAGCATGTTGGAATGTGCCAATGGCATGCGTGGCCGACTTGGCCTAGGTTGCATGGTTTGGAAGCCTAGGGCGCTATATTTGGCATGTGCCAATGGCATAGCGGCTTGGAAATATGGCTTGTGGTACGTGTTGGCATGTTCCAATGGCACGTACGGCCATGTTGACCTAGTTGCACGTTTTGCAAGCCTAGGGCGCTATATTTGGCATGTGCCAATGGCTTAGCGGCTTAGTTTGGCATGGTTGCCAATGAGTGCGATATGTAGTTTGGTTTTGGCGTCGCTGCCATGGTGCGCAGTGTGCGGCTTGGTTTTGGCGTCGTTGACATGGTGCGCAGTGTGCGGCTTGGTTTGGCGTCGTTGCCATGGTGCGCAGTGTGCGGCTTGGTTTGGCGTCGTTGCCATGGTGCGCAGTGTGCGGCTTGGTTTGGCGTCGTTGCCATGGTGCGAAGTGTGCGGCTTGGTTTGGCGTCGTTGCCATGGTGCGCAGTGTGCGGCTTGGTTTGGCGTTGTTGCCATGGTGCGCAGTGTGCGGCTTGGTTTGTCATTGTTGCCATGGTGCGCAGTGTGCGGCTTGGTTTGGCATTGTTGCCATGGTGCGCGTGTGCGGCTTGGTTTGGCATTGTTGCCATGGTGCGCGATGTGCGGCTTGGTTTTGGAATTAGGGTTACGTGTCGAAAACCCTAATCCGGTATTTTGAAAAAATACCCCTATTAATTATTTACACCTGAGTTAAATGCTCTTAGTTAATGTGTTGCGGGTAACACCAGGTCATGGGGTTTTACGAGTTTACCCCTTGTTTAAAAACCACCATCAACAATGGTCTAGATGAAAGGCTAGAAAGAGCGCATGTGAATGGCACACGCACATACTCCAAGTGTTACGACCCATGTGTGACCATGCGTGTGTCTCGCACGCCTATAAAACATTTCGTAACGGCTTAGCCATGTTACAAATTTTTTTAAAATTAGTAACGGCTTCAGCCTGTTACGAATGTTTCGTAACGACCATTTGTAACGGGAATTTTGTAACGGCCACAAAGCCGTTACGAATCCGGGAATTTGATGTAGTGTTAACGTGGTCCAGCATACTTCACAACGACGCCGCCATAGTAACCCAATAGCCACTACTTCGCAACAGAGAGAGATGATGATAGATCATGGAGTATGAATTTTGTGTCTTTTTTTGTTTTATATGTCCAGTGAGAACTGGAAATGAAAGTTAATGATGTGGTATAGGTTTAACGTTTTAAAGAATTGGGACTTTTACAACATCTACTTGGTGCAGTTCCGCAAAGAAAATCAAAAGTTATAGGAATATTAATGCATGCTCGATTATCAGTACCCTGTTAAGCCATTGTCTGATTCCCAATTCTTCAAATTGATTTGAAAAATCTAAGCAGAACCAAATGAATTATTGTTTTATTTTTATAATTTGAATTATCATCTGGTCTTAGTGGACCATTGGTGGTGGCCAGCGTTGGGTGATTGTAGATACGATGAAACGTGATTATCTAACATCAAGTTTAAAATGGTGTTGATTTTGGTGCGCGGCAAGTTAGTGATGACTTAACCTATTACACCGCTGCTGATTTTATTGTCGTTATCGTTAGTTGTGGTGCGGTGGAGAAGATGGTGGGTCGTTGTCGTTAATGGTGGTGCGGTGGAGAAGAAGGTGGGCAGAGTTGAATGAAATTTTTACGGAAGATAGGTCAATAAATGTGTTTGGGCTCTGTCTAAAGAGAGTGTGTTAATAAAGGTGGTATTTTGGTCCGAATTTGAAAAATATACCGACTAGGTTCAAATTACCGAGTTGATTACGAGTTTTGCTCTCCTCATATCCGTTTTTGCTCTCCCTCGTTATGAATGCTCTCTTACGTGAATAAATATACTAAAACGCAAGAGAGCTCTCCTCAGATCCGTTTTGAAATTGGATAGTATAACATTTGTGTGAACCTAAACGATGTTGGCGTTGCCTTAATGAGGACTTTTATTCTTTCTTTATAATATATCACCTGTCCAACATTATGAGAGTGTTTTTTTATTTTCCTATTTTAAGCTACAATACGTTGTTAATTCTGCTTGTTGTTAGACCTTCTTTCAATGGGAGAATGTGATGTTACTTTATTGACTTATTTCGTTGATGCGTGCAGGTGAAATAAGTAAATGCTGGCATTATTGCGGAAAGTGAGAGCGTACCTAGTAGCTCGAGGGAATATATTTAAATCTTACCTGTCAGTACTATTTAATAGATATTTCTAATTCTGCAGTAATCCAGGGCAGGAACACTGGGATGCACTTTTTAGAGTGTTTAGGTATTTGAAATACACTTTGACCTTTTGTTTAAATTATGAAGGGTACCCTGCCGTCCTTGAGGGATTTTGTGATGCAAACTGGATATCAGACTCAGAGGAGACTAAGTCTACGAGTGGATATGTTTTCACTCTAGCGAGTGGGGGTTTGTTTCTTGGAAGAGTTCCAAACAGACTGCATAGCTCGATCCACTATGGAATCCGAGTTTATTGCGTTAGATAAAGCGGAGAGGAAGCCGCTTGGCTAAGATGCTTTTAGAAGACATTCCTCTCTCGGCATAGGCCATGCCGGCTATATCTATACATTGTGATAATCAAGTTGCTATAGCTAAGGCTAAAAACAGCTACTATAATGGGAAGTCTATACACATTAAAAGAAGACATAATACCACTGAAAAAACTAATCTCAAAAGGCGATATTTCAATTGATTGGGTAAAGTCTAAGGAGAATATCGCGGACCCTTTGACGAAAGGTTTGTCCAAGGAGATAGTTAATAATGCATCGAGGGGATGGGGCTTAGGCTCATTAAATAAACTTGCCATGAAGGATACTCAACCTTGCATGGAGATCCCAAGATCAAGGTTTTGAATGAGACAACTAATTTGTGGCGGGTCAAGGTAAACACTATCGAGAATTTCATTCTCTGCCCTTCCCTATGGTGTAGACGTGATAGTGTGAATGCATGTGGAGGATGACTTTTAACTAAGTCTTAATGAGTTCTATAGTTTCAATTCAAGATTGAAGTGGGGTGTAGCAGTAAACACTCTTGATGGAACTCACCTATCTGAATGTGGAAGTGGGTCGCTTCCTATGAGAATAGAGCTGATTCTCTAGAGCGTTCTGAGAAACGGGATTTGTCCAGGGCCAAAAAGGACACAACGGCACGAACTTGACAGCACCTAGAGAGATATCATGTGTGGTTATTATCGCGGATTACACCAAACGATGGCAGTTCAAGACATCGCGTTCACTGTCCATCAAGTAGTCCCGGCAATTTCTCACTAAGCAAAGGTTCAAGACCTCATGGACACCTCTTGCCTAAGTGGTATTTCTCGCTTTCCGTTTTCTGATTTTATCGGTATTTCATTAATGTGGGGGATTGTTGGAGAAAATGAGTTTTTAATGTTTTGATTTTATGGTTTTGGTGGGAATGGAACTTAGAACCTTTGGGTCTCTAAGAGCTCTTACTCATTTTCATATGAGTGAATGAAATAGGACCTTTAGTCCCACATTGGGTATAACTAAAGATGATATCCACTATATAGCTATTCCTTTATGGATAGTTAGTAAAACAATGTGGGTGGAACGGGTGGGGCGAAATATTTTTGATTCCACTAAGAACTTGGGCTTAGGGCTCGGGCTCGTGCTTGCGCCGTGGACTTTGGTTAACCAAGACTTATCTTTTTTGGTCATAATTCTTTTGAATTAATTCCTAAAACGTTTTGAAAATCAAATCAAATTTTGCATTAATGTGGGGGCGTCGACCGGGCGCAATACTTTTTATTCTCTTTAACAAAACATATTTTCGACATTGATTACTTTCCAAAAATCAAAAGATATTGACATAATTTCGAGTAAATGTTATAGCTGTTTTCTGTCCGTTTTATTCTTCATTGCCTTGCATTTCGCAAGGAATTGATTCTCCATCAATTGACATTTATCGCACTCTCCTTTTGCCTATAAAAGAAACTCAAAACCTTCATTTCAATTTGTGTCCAGAAGAGCTACTATCCTCTTCTTTTCGTCTCTCTCCCTCTGTGTGGTCTTTTTCTTTTCTTCTGTGTCTTGCTGTTGAGTTCGTAAGAGTGGGCAAGTATTGTAGTGCTAACAATACTTGCAACAGGCAGTTTTATCCTGGATACAACTTGACCACAGGGTATAGGCATCACTCATTCTTGAGGCGTACCGGTCAACTATTGTGTTAAGGACAACTTATTCACATGTTGAACACGTGACTCTGTCTTCACATTTTTGATGTCCATTGAGTGCTTATTTACATTTCAAAGCAATTTTACTTATAACTTATTCACATCTTCTTTTTAGTGTTTTATTGTTACAGATCGCAACAATCTTAACACAATAGTTCTTTTTGTCTTTTGATTTATGGGCGTAACAATGGGTAAGAACGATGTTGAAAGGCCTGCAAAGTTCAATGGGAAAGACTTCAAAAGATGGCAATCGAAGATGTTATTTTTTCTGAGTTATCATGAGTTGGATCATTATGTTTTGGTTCCTTTTGATGAGGGTATGAAGGATATGGGACTGTTCAAAAATACAAGGCTAGGTTAGTAGCTAAAGGCTATAAACAACAGGAAGGTGTAGATTTCTTTGATACTTACTCACCAATCCGTTGATCAATTCCTTGAATTACTTCCATTAGGATGTTAATTGCTATAGAAGAAAGCTGCGGTTCATAACCTAGAGATACATCAAATGGATGTAAAAATACAAGGCTTTTCTAAATGGTGAATTAGATGAAGAAATTTACATGGAAACAACATCAAATGGATGAGGGCTTTGTAGTGAAAGGGCTTTGTAGAAAACAAAGTTTGTAAACTGAAAAAATCTTTGTATGGATTGAAACAAGCACCTAAACAATGGCATGAAAAATTTGATCATGTAATGTTTTCTAGTGGTTTTAAAATCAATGAATCTGACAAGTGTGTCTATACTAAACTTGTGAATGATGCATGTGTGATTGTATGCTTGTATGTTGATGATATGCTTATACTTGGTACAAACATGGATGTAATTAATTCCACTAAGAGCATGCTAAATGAGAACTTTGACATGAAAGACTTAGGCCCCGCAGATGTAATCTTAGGGATGAAAATTAGAAGAAATTCTAACGGTTATAGTCTTAGTCAATCTCATTATGTTGAATCTGTACTTAGAAAATTCAATCATTTTGATTGTAAACCTGCTTTTACTCCGTATGATCCTTGTTGCAACCTCAAAAAGAATAAGGGTAATGGAGTGTCACAACTTGAATACTCACGAGTTATAGGAAGTCTGATGTATTTGATGAACTGTACTAGGCCAGACATTGCTTATGCTGTGAGTAGGTTAAGTAGGTATACTTGTAATCCGGGCGGGAACACTGGGATGCACTTTTTAGAGTGTTTAGGTATTTGAAATACACTTTGACCTTTTGTTTAAATTATGAAGGGTACCTGCCGTCCTTGAGGGATTTTGTGATGCAAAGCTGGATATCGGACTCGAGAGGAGACTAAGTCTACGAGTGGATATGTTTTCACTCTAGCAGGTGGGGCTGTTTCTTGGAAGAGTTCCAAACAGGACTCTGCATAGCTCGATCCACTATGGAATCCGAGTTTATTGCGTTAGATAAAGCAGGAGAGGAAGCCGCTTGGCTAAGATGCTTTTTAGAAGACATTCCTCTCTGGCATAGGCCTGTGCCAGCTATATCTATACATTGTGATAATCAAGCTGCTATAGCTAAGGCTAAAAACAGCTACTATAATGGGAAGTCTATACACATTAAAAGAAGACATAATACCCTGAAAAAACTAATCTCAAAAGGCGATATTTCAATTGATTGGGTAAAGTCTAAGGAGAATATCGCGGACCCTTTGACGAAAGGTTTGTCCAAGGAGATAGTTAATAATGCATCGAGGGGGATGGGGCTTAGGCTCATTAAATAAACTTGCCATGAAGGATACTCAACCTTGCTGACTGGAGATCCCAAGATCAAGGTTTTGAATGAGACAACTAATTTGTGGCGGGTCAAGGTAAACACTATCAGAGAATTTCATTCTCTGCCCCTTCCCTATGGTGTAGACGTGATAGTGTGAATGCATGTGGAGGATGACTTTTAACTAAGTCTTAATGAGTTCTATAGTTTCAATTCAAGATTGAAGTGGGGTGTAGCAGTAAACACTCTTGATGGAACTCACCTATCTCTGAAATGTGGAAGTGGGTCGCTTCCTATGAGAATAGAGCTGATTCTCTAGAGCATTCGAGAAACGGGATTTGTCCGGGGCCAAAAAGGACACAACGGCACGAACTTGACAGCACCTAGAGAGATATCACGCGTGGTTATTATCGCGGATTACACCAAACGATGGCGGTTCAAGACATCGCGTTCACTTTGTCCATCAAGTAGTCCCGGCAATTTCTCACTAAGCAAAGGTTCAAGACCTCATGGACACCTCTTGCCTAAGTGGTATTTCTCGCTTTCCGTTTTCGATTTTATCGGTATTTCATTAATGTGGGGGATTGTTGGAGAAAATGAGTTTTTAATGTTTTGATTTTATGGTTTTGGTGGGAATGGAACTTAGAACCTTTGGGTCTCTAAGAGCTCTTACTCATTTTCATATGAGTGAATGAAATAGGACCTTTAGTCCCACATTGGGTATAACTAAAGATGATATCCACTATATAGCTATTCTTTTATGGATAGTTAGTAAAACAATGTGGGTGGAACGGGTGGGGCGAAATATTTTTGATTCCACTAAGGCTTGGGCTTAGGGCTCGGGCTCGTGCTTGCGCCATGGACTTTGGTTAACCAAGACTTATCTTTTTTGGTCATAATTCTTTTGAATTAATTCCCAAAATGTTTTGAAAATCAAATCAAATTTTGCATTAATGTGGGGGCGTGACCGGGCGCAATACTTTTATTCCCTTTAAGTTAAAATATTTCTCAACATTGATTACTTTCAAAAATCAAAAGATATTGACATAATTTCTTACCGTGTTATAGTTTGTTTTAAATGAGTTTTATTCTTCATTGCCTTGCATGGCGCAAGGAATTGATTCTCCATCAATTGACATTTATTTCACTCTCTCTTTTGCCTATAAAAGAAAATTCGAAACCTTCATTTCAATTTGTGTCCCGAGAAGAGCTACTATCCTCTTCTTTTCGTCTCTCTCCCTCTGTGTGGTCTTTTTCTTTTCTTACGTGCCTTCTTTGTTGAGTTCGTAAGAGTGGGCAAGTATTGTAGTGCTAACAATACTTGCAACGAGTGATTTTATCCTGGATACAACTTGACCACAGGGTATAGGCATCACTCATTCTTGAGGCGTACCGGTCAACTATTGTGTTAAGGACAGCGTGTTGAACACGTGACTCTGTCTTCTGTTTGATGTCCATTGAGTGCTTATTTACATTTCAACAATTTTACTTATAACTTATTCACATCTTCTTTTTAGTGTTTTATTGTTACAGTCGCAACAATCTTAACACAATAGTTCTTTTTTGTCTGTAACAATGGGTAAGAACGATGTTGAAAGGCCTGCAAAGTTCAATGGGAAAGACTTCAAAAGATGGCAATCGAAGATGTTATTTTTTTCTGAGTTATCATGAGTTGGATCATTATGTTTTGGTTCCTTTTGATGAGGGTATGAAGGATATGGGACTTGAGTTGGAGGATTGGGTTAAAGAGCGAAAAAAAACAAGGCTAGGTTAGTAGCTAAAGGCTATAAACAAAATACCAAGGGAAGGTGTAGATTTCTTTGATACTTACAAATCACAATTCCTTGAATTCCACAAATTCTTGAAGGTAATTACTTCCATTAGGATGTTAATTGCTATAGAAGAAATCGAGACATGAAATCGGTTCATAACCTAGAGATACATCAAATGGATGTAAAAATACAAGGCTTTTCTAAATGGTGAATTAGATGAAGAAATTTACATGGAACAAACCTAGAGATACATCAAATGGATGGGCTTTGTAGTGAAGAAATTTACATGAAAACAAAGTTTGTAAAACAAAGTTTGTAAACTGAAAAAATCTTTGTATGGTTTGAAACAAGCACCTAAACAATGGCATGAAAAATTTGATCATGTAATGTTTTCTAGTGGTTTTAAAATCAATGAATCGACAAGTGTGTCTATACTAAACTTGTGAATGATGCATGTGTGATTGTATGCTTGTATGTTGATGATATGCTTATACTTGGTACAAACATGGATGTAATTAATTCCACTAAGAGCATGCTAAATGAGAACTTTGACATGAAAGACTTAGGCCCCGAGATGTAATCTTAGGGATGAAAATTAGAAGAAATTCTAACGGTTATAGTCTTAGTCAATCTCATTATGTTGAATCTGTACTTAGAAAATTCAATCATTTTGATTGTAAACCTGCTTTTACTCCGTATGATCCTTGTTGCAACCTCAAAAAGAATAAGGGTAATGGAGTGTCACAACTTGAATACTCACGAGTTATAGGAAGTCTGATGTATTTGATGAACTGTACTAGGCCAGACATTGCTTATGCTGTGAGTAGGTTAAGTAGGTATACTTGTAATCCAGGGCAGGAACACTGGGATGCACTTTTTAGAGTGTTTAGGTATTTGAAATACACTTTGACCTTTTGTTTAAATTATGAAGGGTACCCTGCCGTCCTTGAGGGATTTTGTGATGCAAACTGGATATCAGACTCAGAGGAGACTAAGTCTACGAGTGGATATGTTTTCACTCTAGCAGGTGGGGCTGTTTCTTGGAAGAGTTCCAAACAGACCTGCATAGCTCGATCCACTATGGAATCCGAGTTTATTGCGTTAGATAAAGCGGAGAGGAAGCCGCTTGGCTAAGATGCTTTTAGAAGACATTCCTCTCTGGCATAGGCCTGTGCCAGCTATATCTATACATTGTGATAATCAAGCTGCTATAGTTAAGGCTAAAAACAGCTACTATAATGGGAAGTCTATACACATTAAAAGAAGACATAATACCCCTGAAAAAACTAATCTCAAAAGGCGATATTTCAATTGATTGGGTAAAGTCTAAGGAGAATATCGCGGACCCTTTGACGAAAGGTTTGTCCAAGGAGATAGTTAATAATGCATCGAGGGGGATGGGGCTTAGGCTCATTAAATAAACTTGCCATGAAGGATACTCAACCTTCTTTGTTGGAGATCCCAAGATCAAGGTTTTGAATGAGACAACTAATTTGTGGCGGGTCAAGGTAAACACTATCAGAGAATTTCATTCTCTGCCCCTTCCCTATGGTGTAGACGTGATAGTGTGAATGCATGTGGAGGATGACTTTTAACTAAGTCTTAATGAGTTCTATAGTTTCAATTCAAGATTGAAGTGGGGTGTAGCAGTAAACACTCTTGATGGAACTCACCTATCTGAATGTGGAAGTGGGTCGCTTCCTATGAGAATAGAGCTGATTCTCTAGAGCATTCTGAGAAACGGGATTTGTCCAGGGCCAAAAAGGACACAACGGCACGAACTTGACAGCACCTAGAGAGATATCACGCGTGGTTATTATCGCGGATTACACCAAACGATGGCAGTTCAAGACATCGCGTTCACTTTCCATCAAGTAGTCCCGACAATTTCTCACTAAGCAAAGGTTCAAGACCTCATGGACACCTCTTGCCTAAGTGGTATTTCTCGCTTTCCGTTTTCTGATTTTATCGGTATTTCATTAATGTGGGGGATTGTTGGAGAAAATGAGTTTTTAATGTTTTGATTTTATGGTTTTGGTGGGAATGGAACTTAGAACCTTTGGGTCTCTAAGAGCTCTTACTCATTTTCATATGAGTGAATGAAATAGGACCTTTAGTCCCACATTGGGTATAACTAAAGATGATATCCACTATATAGCTATTCCTTTATGGATAGTTAGTAAAACAATGTGGGTGGAACGGGTGGGGCGAAATATTTTTGATTCCACTAAGAACTTGGGCTTAGGGCTCGGGCTCGTGCTTGCGCCATGGACTTTGGTTAACCAAGACTTATCTTTTTTGGTCAAATTTCTTTTGAATTAATTCCCAAACATTTTGAAAATCAAATCAAATTTTTCATTAATGTGGGGGCGTTGACCAGGCGCAATACTTTTTATTCTCTTTAAGTTAAATATTTCTCAACATTGATTACTTTCAAAAATCAAAAGATATTGACATAATTTCGAGTAAATGTTATATACTTTTTTGATTTCAGTCCGTTTTATTCTTCATTGCCTTGCATGCAATAATTGATTCTCCATCAATTGACATTTATCGCCCTCTCTCTTTTGCCTATAAAAGAAACTCAAACCTTCATTTCAATTTGTGTCCGGAAGAGCTACTATCCTCTTCTTTTCGTCTCTCTCCCTCTCGTGTGGTCTTTTTGTTTTCTTACATGCCTTGCTTTGTTGAGTTCGTAAGAGTGGGCAAGTATTGTAGTGCTAACAATACTTGCAACAGGGCAGATTTTATCCTGGATACAACTTGACCACGGGGTATAGGCATCACTCATTCTTGAGGCGTACCGGTCAACTATTGTGTTAAGGACAGCGTGTTGAACACGTGACTCTGTCTTCTGTTTGATGTCCATTGAGTGCTTATTTACATTTCAGCAATTTTACTTATAACTTATTCACATCTTCTTTTTAGTGTTTTATTGTTACAGTCGCAACAATCTTAACACAATAGTTCTTTTTTGTCTGTAACAATGGGTAAGAACGATGTTGAAAGGCCTGCAAAGTTCAATGGGAAAGACTTCAAAAGATGGCAATCGAAGATGTTATTTTTTTTCGAGTTATCATGAGTTGGATCATTATGTTTTGGTTCCTTTTGATGAGGGTATGAAGGATATGGGAACTTGAGTTGGAGGAAAATACAAGGCTTTAGGTTAGTAGCTAAAAAAGGCTATAAACATTTATGGGCTGCTTTAGAGGCAAAATACCAAGGTGTAAGATTTCTTTCATGAATACAAAATTACTCACAAATCTGTGTTGATCAATTCCTTGAATTCCAGAAATTATCAATCAAATTAGGATGTTAATTGCTATTGAGAAATTGCCTTCTTCCCGGTTCGGTTCATAACCTAGAGATTTGGGTACATCAAATGGATGTAAATCTTCGGGAGGAAACGTAACATTTTTCTAAATGGTGAATTAGATGAAGAAATTTACATGGAACAACTTCATAACCTAGGCTTTGTAGTGAAATGGTGAATTAGATGAAAAATTTACAAAGTTTGTAAAAGGTTGTGAAAACAAAGTTTGTAAAAAAAATCTTTGTATGGATTGAAACAAGCACCTAAACAATGGCATGAAAAATTTGATCATGTAATGTTTTCTAGTGGTTTTAAAATCAATGAATCGACAAGTGTGTCTATACTAAACTTGTGAATGATGCCTGTGTGATTGTATGCTTGTATGTTGATGATATGCTTATACTTGGTACAAACATGGATGTAATTAATTCTACTAAGAGCATGCTAAATGAGAACTTTGACATGAAAGACTTAGGCCCCGCAGATGTAATCTTAGGGATGAAAATTAGAAGAAATTCTAACGGTTATAGTCTTAGTCAATCTCATTATGTTGAATCTGTACTTAGAAAATTCAATCATTTTGATTGTAAACCTGCTTTTACTCCATATGATCCTTGTTGTAACCTCAAAAAGAATAAGGGTAATGGAGTGTCACAACTTGAATACTCACGAGTTATAGGAAGTCTGATGTATTTGATGAATCTGTACTAGGCCGGACATTGCTTATCTTTGTGAGTAGGTTAAGTAGGTATACTTGTAATCCAGGGAACACTGGGATGCACTTTTTAGAGTGTTTAGGTATTTGAAATACACTTTGACCTTTTGTTTAAATTATGAAGGGTACCTGCCGTCCTTGAGGGATTTTGTGATGCAAAGCGGATATCAGACTCAGAGGAGACTAAGTCTACGAGTGGATATGTTTTCACTCTAGCAGGTGGGCTGTTTCTTGGAAGAGTTCCAAACAGACCTGCATAGCTCGATCCACTATGGAATCCGAGTTTATTGCGTTAGATAAAGCAGGAGAGGAAGCCGCTTGGCTAAGATGCTTTTTAGAAGACATTCCTCTCTGGCATAGGCCTGTGCCAGCTATATTTATACATTGTGATAATCAAGCTGCTATAGCTAAGGCTAAAAACAGCTACTATAATGGGAAGTCTATACACATTAAAAGAAGACATAATACCCTGAAAAAACTAATCTCAAAAGGCGATATTTCAATTGATTGGGTAAAGTCTAAGGAGAATATCGCGGACCCTTTGACGAAAGGTTTGTCCAAGGAGATAGTTAATAATGCATCGAGGGGATGGGGCTTAGGCTCATTAAATAAACTTGCCATGAAGGATACTCAACCTTGCTTGGTTGGAGATCCCAAGATCAAGGTTTTGAATGAGACAACTAATTTGTGGCGGGTCAAGGTAAACACTATCGAGAATTTCATTCTCTGCCCCTTCCCTATGGTGTAGACGTGATAGTGTGACTGCATGTGGAGGATGACTTTTAACTAAGTCTTAATGAGTTCTATAGTTTCAATTCAAGATTGAAGTGGGGTGTAGCAAAAACACTCTTGATGGAACTCACCTATCCGAATGTGGAAGTGGGTCGCTTCCTATGAGAATAGAGCGATTCTCTAGAGCATTCTCGAGAAACGGGATTTGTCCAGGGCCAAAAAGGACACAACGGCACGAACTTGACAAAGCACCTAGAGAGATATCATGTGTGGTTATTATCGCGGATTACACCAAACGATGGCAGTTCAAGACATCGCGTTCACTTTGTCCATCAAGTAGTCCCGGCAATTTCTCACTAAGCAAAGGTTCAAGACCTCATGGACACCTCTTGCCTAAGTGGTATTTCTCGCTTTCCGTTTTACGATTTTATCGGTATTTCATTAATGTGGGGATTGTTGGAGAAAATGAGTTTTTAATGTTTTGATTTTATGGTTTTGGTGGGAATGGAACTTAGAACCTTTGGGTCTCTAAGAGCTCTTACTCATTTTCATATGAGTGAATGAAATAGGACCTTTAGTCCCACATTGGGTATAACTAAAGATGATATCCACTATATAGCTATTCCTTTATGGATAGTTAGTAAAACAATGTGGGTGGAACGGGTGGGGCGAAATATTTTTGATTCCACTAAGGCTTGGGCTTAGGGCTCGGGCTCGTGCTACCGCCGTGGACTTTGGTTAACCAAGACTTATCTTTTTTGGTCATAATTCTTTTGAATTAATTCCTAAAACGTTTTGAAAATCAAATCAAATTTTGCATTAATGTGGGGGGGCGTCGACCAGGCGCAATACTTTTTATTGCCCATTAAGTTATGACGACATATTTTCACATTGATTACTTTCCAAAATCAAAAGATATTGACATAATTTCGAGTAAATGTTATAGCTTTTTCTGTCCGTTTTATTCTTCATTGCCTTGCATGGCGCAAGGAATTGATTCTCCATCAATTGACATTTATCGCACTCTCTCTTTTCTGCTATAAAAGAAACTCGAAACCTTCATTTCAATTTGTGTCCAGAAGAGCTACTATCCTCTTCTTTTCGTCTCTCTCCTCTCGTGTGGTCTTTTTGTTTTCTTACGTGCCTTGTTTGTTGAGTTCGTAGAGTGGGCAAGTATTGTAGTGCTAACAATACTTGCAACAGACGGTTTTATCCTGGATACAACTTGACCACAGGGGTATAGGCATCACTCATTCTTGAGGCGTACCGGTCAACTATTGTGTTAAGGACAAGCGTGTTGAACACGTGACTCGGTCTTACATTTGATGTCCATTGAGTGCTTATTTACATTTCAGCAATTTTACTTATAACTTATTCACATCTTCTTTTTAGTGTTTTATTGTTACAGTCGCAACAAACCTTTGCAGACTAACTCTTTGAATTGGAACCCATAACGTGGTAACTGGTAAAGATAGTCATATTATGGTCAGTCGACCCACCATTGCTTACTATGATAACCGCTAGTGTCCAATCCAAAAAAATTTAGCTGAGAGAATGAACAATGAAATTGTGTTGAGTTTATGTACCATAAGATTATTCTGACCTATTTCTAAGGTTATTTCTTGAACATTACGCTTAACAGAAGCAAACATCCATTAATTTATTAACATGTGACTGCTCTTTCATATGCACTGTTGTCCATGTCCGCAGTAAACTTCTGAATATTAGAATCATCACGAAATAAATAATACCCTGTCTATAAAATTTATCAACCTGACATTATTATGTGGCTTCTCTTAAGAATGAACTCCTGTTAAAATTTAGAAAACATAGAGATGTTAAAAATATGAATCCACCTTTTTGACAAATCACTAGTTTGTACTGCATTGCATCAGTTATGGTGCCTTTTCTGCTGAGATGATCTTTATTAAGCGCATCCTACAATACATACGTTAGTAAACATAATTAGAAGCTAGAATAGCATGGTTTAGTACTTAGTATCGTGAAATGAGAATAATTTTGGTCCTTCCAATAGAAAAGGAAATCAGATTACATTGGGTTTTTAAGGAAGAACCAGTAAAGGCTGGAACTAGATTTATTTATTGTTCTTTTCTGAGTCAGTATGCTTTCATTTGTTTCTCTTAAGATTCACAGTTGTAATGGAGTACACAATTTTTCACCACATACACAGAACACTATGAAGCTGATGAGAAGTCACCGAGGTTGAGCTTGACAAACTCTTCAGGAGGCTGCCAAAAAGGCGGGCCTTCAGCTGAGATCAAGACTGGTTCATTGAGTACTTCCTTCACTTGATAGTAATCTCTGACTAGAGAATTTGCATCAAGAATAATTTGCTAAATAGGAGTAGCTTGCTTTTCAAAAACCCATATATTTCTGGATTTTCGCATAGCTCATAGAAGATTAGAACTAGAGCAGAAAATTTTGTTACAGTCTACCAATTGAGGGAGCCAGCTATTGGATCGTAGTAATACTAGGTGCTTCCTCCGCTGAAGAGCAGGTGTGAAGCAAAAAGTATGGCTCTAGACCCGGGACAGTGTCCAGTGACTCCTCATGATCCTCGCCAAAACTACACGTGGGATCAGCTTGATGCACAAACTTGTTTATAAGTTGTTTGCATCCCAGTCCCTTGAATCACAATGCTGCTTAGATAAGAAGTTACCATGCTAACAGATATGCTGTGCAATCACCAATTTGGTTCTCTAATTTTTTTGTTTCATTCCTAATTTTTAACAGCTTCTGCAGGGACTTCCACAGCAAATACACCAAGAAGAAGAAGAAGATGATTGGGATGATGAATTAACAAACAAAGAGAGCATGAAGCACTCAATTAAAGAAATGCGGTTCCGCGGACATCCAGTAATTAATCTCCTCATTATATGTTCTTGTTTGATGTTGCTGCTTTTTTTGGCCACCAATTTGGTGTTTGTTCTGATTCTTATACTTTTGCAACAACTTCTATTGCAGGATATTGTACATGTAACTAAGAAGAAAGAGCTAGATCCTGATATCCTAGCGTTGCGCCTGATGGATGGGTAAGAATGTCCCTCTATGAGTCAAAACTTTATTGATGTAGTAGTATAATCTGATTAGAAGCTTGAAGCACTTGAAATTACGCTGATGGTATCTATTTGTTTGAATTTTGTGCTGAATGAGTTTGTTAAAGATTCCATACATTCTAATCTCCTGCCAACTCTTCGTTTATTAGAATTGACATTTAGATTGGCATAATGACAAATAGATTACTGCGGCTAACAAAATAAACCCTGCTCCTTGAGAATACTGTTTGCTTTAAAAAGTTTGTTTTTCTCTCCTCTAGCTCTATTGATTGCCTTTTTAATGTTTTTGACAGTCAAGATAATTCTGAAGATAGTGACACAGATGATGATGATCTGATTTTGGTTCCAAATATATGGGGATTGGAAGATGATGATGCTCTTACATCCAAAGTGAGAGATGCTAAGAATGTTTTTGAAATTTTTACTGCCGGTTTTTGTAGCGAGGGTGGAGTTTCTGGTTGTGGGGCTATTATAAGAGATTCTTGTCATAGACCAATAGTTGCAAGGTCTAAGGCTATCTCTAAAGGGAAGTGTGCCTCACCATTTTATCAAGAGTTGGAAGGGGTTGCTTTAGGGATAAAACTTGCAAAGAAGTACAAGGTTTATCCTTTCTATCTCTACTGCCCTTCTGAAGAAGTTTCTCTGTTTGTTACTCAAAATTGGGGTCTGAAGAAGAGGTGTTGCTGTAATGGCAAATGGGAAACTGTCGAAAATATCTGCAAAGCTTGTTCGAAATTGGTTATAGAAGACGGTGAAGACCATGACAAGGCTTTTGAAGTCATCCTAGATATTTTCTCGGATATATCCGAGCTTGAGAGTTTTGGTCTTCCCTGGTTCAATGTGGGTTATGGTGGAAGTGAAAGAAATGAAGCTGCAGATCTTGTCGCATAGCTTGGAGAAAATAAGGACTTGAAACTGAAGGAAATTGGTCAGTTGGAACGTTTATGGGATTCTATCTATGAAGAAATCTTTGGGCAGTATATCAAGTAAGCTGTTACATTCTTTGAATTGTCAAAGACGATTGCCCCAGTTTCAGGACAGAGGTGTGGATGCGAAGTTTACAGATGTTGCTGGGATTGGAAAAATATGGCTTTAACTTGAAGAGGATTGAAAATACCAGGTCAGATTTCATTGCTTGTAATTGAGTAACCATGTTTTTTTCTAGTAGATCTGAAAGTGCTTGCAGAACCCACACATTTGGTGTAAAAATTCACAATCTTACAAAAAATAAATTCATTTTTTTTATGAGGATTTGCACGTCATAGTAACATCCAACAGTTCAGCTGCTGATAATTTGGTCTGGTGTCTCTTTCTTTAGTAGTACTTGGCTAAACATCGCTCTTGGTGGAAGTAACTTTCCTCTTAAAGATACAAGTGACCCTTTGAGCATTCTGGATTTAGCTTCAGTTGGAATGTCGATAATTTATCTGTTGCTTGTTCAGGTGCACACTTCTTTGTGGCCCCTCCAGAGTAGGGAAAACTTTGTCCGCAGAAACTGTAGCCTGTAGGTGGTGAATTTGTTTTCAGTTTCCGCTTCTCAGTTTGTGGAATATGCTGGTATGGGCGCTTGCACTTCTCGTGTGCCAGCCCTTTATCAAGAAGCACGGGAAAAATGTATGTGACCCCCATTTATCTGAACCTGTCCTAGCTTAAGTCTCAATTGGAGCCTTTTCTTGTGTTGGTCATACATTAGCGCTTAGGTTGCTCACGCAGTTGCCCCCCATTCACTAGTCTTTTATACTTGAATCATCTTTGTTACGTATGTGTCTGACAGTTAACATAACTAGGTACAGATTTTGTTAAGCATATCTAGCACTTGCACGGATTAGGATTGATGATTTGTCACAAGCTGTAGTCCAAATAGAAGAATTAGAAAGTATTGAAGCCTTGAAATGTGGAAGCCGCCAAATCATGGCGTCTGTGAACTTTCTACTGCACTGAACTCAGCGCATATTCCTTTTTATCCTTGAATTGGAAAACTGAACTCCCTATCCGTGCAAGTAATTACAGCCAAATAACTACCACCAAATATAAATGTGCACTTTATTTTGTTTCTTTACTTTGCAATTTACGAGGAAATTGGATATGATTTTAATGGCATTGCAATATACAAGAGACAGTAGAAGGATTTCCGGTTCAACTATTGAAGCTGCTGGATGGTTTGATTATCTCAAGTCGTAGTCGTATAGTTGATTGAGAAAATAAGCAGTAAAGATTTTCAGCAGAGAGTACCCAATGAAACCATAAGAGCGACTAAACTTGTAGTGGACTTCAATGACTTGGTTGTTCAGTTGAGTTTTGGTGAGGCTAGAATAGATCACTATACTTATTCCTAACCCAAGGAACAGCTAATTTCTCATTGATATTAAATACAGCTAGTTAGCGATTTAGCATTCATTGTTTGTTTACAGCTAAACCGTCATGCGATAGTGATCATAACTTAATACGATAGGAAAAAAGATAATGCCACTGTGAACACTTAAGGTATCAAACTGCATTGCTTGATGTATTTGCCCTATCATAGGATTGTTGATCAAGCCATTGGATTACTTTGGGATGATTTTAGTAAAATATGTAGTTGCCGCTAGGAAGGAAATGGTGAAGGTTTTCTTTCTTTCTTTTTTTCTTTTAAATTGCTCTTGTTTCCGTGGTGTTGTTAATTTGGATGATATCTGTTGCTTCACAATTAATTTATTATTCACACATTTAAAACCCGGTCAAATTGGGGTACACCTAGATTAATTAGGGTATACCAATTTTGTTCCCAACCATAATAGAGGGTTAAGGGGTGTCTAATATGTGTAAAGTTACCTAATTACCCTTCTCCTAATAATAACCAAAACCACCCCTTTTGGGTTTTAGATCAAAACCTTATTAATTTCTTTCCTTCTCCTTCATCATCAATCTAATGATCAATTCCTTTCTCCTACTCTATATTTCATCGTTTTCAAATGAAAAAATAACGTCGATCATGATTTTTTTTATTGTCGATTAATCCTTTCAAACTCGTTTGAATGACAAGTTAGATCAGAAAATTTGAAATTGTTGAATTGTAGTTACACAGTCGGCATGGTATTTGTTTGTCGAGCATGCCGACTTTTCATATTTATTTAGTCGGCAAGCTTATAGGATGAATAGCATGCCAACTTTTCATATTTATTTTTAGTCGGCAAGGTTATAAGATGAATAGCATGCCGACTTTTTCATATTTCTAAAAGTAATATTTACAGGGTCGGCACGGTATTCATCCTTATAGTTTGCCGACTATAGTTTAGTCGGCAAGGTTATGAAATAAAAACCTTGCCGACTAATTATGCATTTGTAACACCTTTCTCTGTATGTCAAAAATCCTATAGTCGGAAAGGTATTTTTTGTCAACCTTGCTGACTATAAGGTAGCTGGCAAGGTAAAAAATCAATAAGATACCAGCAGTGAAACATTTACAACAGTCTCATGTGTGTCAAAAATAATAAAGTCGGCATCTTTTTTATTCACCGACCTTGCCGGCCGGATATAGTCGGCATGTTATTCATCCGTAGATCTTGTCGGCCAGATATAGTCGGCATGTTCTTCATTCGTCGACCCTGCCGACTTTCATAGTTTCAGACTAAAAATTAAAGTTAAAAGTTAAAGTTAAATTCAAATTTTCGTGAAAGGCGTACTTCACTATGCGTCATTTCGATGTTATTTCCCTGCCTTAATTAGCTACGGACTGGAACAGATAAGGCCAGGTACATGTCATTGCCTGCCTAGCTATATGTACGGTTGTAGTGTAAATAGCCTTGCAGGTGTTGGTGGAATATGGAAATTCAAGATGGTTAGGATCTGGGCAAATAATGTGAATAATATAGCTAGGGTCTAGGCTAACCCATGGCTAGCTAGGATCACATGGTGGTGCTCCCACAAACACCTCAATAGTCGGTGAGAATAAGCATGCCTATTGATTATTTATCTCATCCAATGCTTAGTTTCCTCTAGACATGAAGTTTTTGTGCCAAATAAATGAATTAAAAATGAGCCAAAATGAACTAACAAGCGTTTTGTGAGACTACAACCGGAGGAAAAAGATTTATAAATGGAGGAAAGAATTGATCAGTTACGTATCAAAGATAAGGGGAATTGTTAACAAAGTTAATGTGGAGTGAGATATCCGTGGAAACTAAGATATCAAAAACTGGTCGGTTAATCATGTGGAATCCGTGGACCTAAATCACCATTGAGACTTCTCTTCCAAAGTTGATTTTCTATTGACTTTTGGCCTGAGCCATCTAATATAATTTGTTTTCATTTTTTTTCATTTGACTTTTTGCATGAGTCATCGGATATTATTTGTTTTAGTGGGTTAATTCGTTTTCTCAGGGTTTCACTTTATAGAGTTACAAAGATCAAGAGTATAAAACACAGTTTGGCTAACTTAGCCTATGTAAGTGGTGGTCCAAATTTGTCTGGAGAGAAGATAAATCTATGGTCATGGTTTGTTCAACTTAAATATTAATTAGTATAAGTGTTTTATTAATTGGTGTCTCATTAATGTCTCATTAATTTCTCATGATAAATGATTTATTAGTTTTACATCATAAATGTCCCTTAATTAATATTAATACATATTTCCATCAATAAATAATTTTGACAAATATTATTTACATGGATATTAGTGGTGGCGGTGGTAGTAAAAGAAGAAGTAGGTGGTGAAAGCGGTGGCAGGTGTTACTAAGTGGTGGAGGCGGTAACATTAATTTTGGTGGAAGAAATAGTGGCGCTGGATGGTTTTAATGGTGGTGGTATTGGTTTTTTCTTTTTGAATCAAAAATAATAATAAAAAAAAATTTACATGATGGGTAACATTGTATTGTGAAAAATATAGTTGGTTGTTTTTGACACGATCAATAAAGGCGGGTAAATTCTTTTTTTGATGATACCAAATCATATAAGACAAAATAATTGTTTATGGTACCACTTTGCTATCTTTGGTAACCGTTAAATACGCATGATTTTCAAAGATTAAAAAAAAAACGCACATATAGTTGAATAAATTAATTGACGACCTAAGTTTGTTAAACCTAAACTTTATACATGACGTCTGGGATTGAAAGTTATGAGTGTGCCCAATATTCTACGAGGGATTGGCAGTGGTGGTGGTGGAGAAAGAAGTGATATCTGATGGTTTGGTGGTGCTGGCTGGTATTGATGAGCAGTAATTGACTATATTAATTAGGGGGAAAATATATCTAGCCCATTTCTCTTATTTTTATTATGTCAAACCTGCCATTAAGATACCTTATATAAGAAATCCAACATTAATTTTAGGAATAGTAGTTTTACTATACTAACCTTCATTAGAGTAATTATCTTGATTTTCAAAATAGTAATTATCCGAAATTGCTAGTAATTATCCCAAATTAGTCTACCGTGAAAAAAGTCAAAATCCACAAATTTAGGAAAATCCCAAAAATCAAGCTCATCTAGTTTTTATCGTCCCGCCATCTTCTCCTCATCCGCGCTCTTCTCTTCTAACTTTCTTCTCTCTTCTTAGGAGCTAGGGCTGTCAATGGAATACCGAGTTCCGAATTCTATTACCGATAATTCGAGTTCCTATAGGAAATTTTCCGACATAACGGTATCGGAAATCGGTAATGGAAAAATTATCGGTAATTTTTGCCTTATTGGAACGGTATCGGTTTAGGCACTTACCGTTCCATTAATTACCGTTACCGGTATCTATTGTCACACATGTATATTATAGTGTTAGTATTACCCGTTTTTGAATTTCTTTGTGTTTTTTTTTTTTTTGCAAGAACATATAACTAAGAACATTGTGTTTTGCATGGATTTGGAACCTAAAATTTCTTATTTTGAACTAATTTTTGGTATGAGAAATAGGTTATGTATAATATTGTCACTTAACGGTATTTATCGGTAAAATTACCGATATCCGTTAACTTAATGGAACGGTAGCGGTTTTGATTTTTAAAATTCCGCCGGAAATTATCGGTATCGGAATTCCGGTAGGAAATATCGATAACGGTAATGGAAGAGCTAGTTACCGTTCCAATAGGTTCCATTGACAGCCCTATTAGGAGCTAAAAGAAAAAACCAGAGGTAAAAGAAAAAACCAAAGATTGAATGTTTTCACAGTAACAATTACCATAATCATACAGTTCAGTAAGATTTATGCTTGCTAATATTGTTTTGATGAAAGGGAATTTATCACCATTTCCATGTTGTTCAAAAAAAAAAACATTTGAATGCTAATTGATGCGTGTCGTAACCACAACAAATTAATTAATACTTTACTACCTAATTAACAAGTAATATAGGGTAGTCAAGGTCGATCCCACGAGGAGCACGAGATTCTAGTTGTAAACTTTGTCACGAAAGGGGGTGTAAAAAGCAAAAGAAAATAAACAAAGCAATTAAAAGATAAAGTTGAAAGCAATAAGAGAGATGAGATCAAGGAATCCTTCTTCGTTACGAAACAATGAATCAAGTTATGTTCTTTTCTACTTGTTATTAGTCACAGATTATCACCAACCGTAGGATAGCAGTGCACGCTTAGCTAGCCCCAAAATCCCTAATTTCACTGAGTAATAGGTCCGCTTAGTTATCAGATTCTATTCAAAAGAACCACCCTGAGGTTCGCTTACAAGATGTAATTCCCTGAATGCATTAAGATTTATGAATTTAGGTTTAGTACTAGTAGTTAAACTCTTTTTCGCTTGGTTCACTTTCTAGCGTTGTTTCTACACACAATTGCTCCACGGAATCCCTCCGCAAGGTCTCGTGTTTGCTACTTATGTAAAGAGTCAAGAAACGATTACTTATCCCCTAACTTTCACTAGCTTTAGATTAAACTAACAAATCAATTTAGCATGCATTCTAAACAATCTATCAATCAATCATGAATGTCTTTAAGATCATTCCTGTTAGTAAAAACAAACGATAATCATGTGAAGAACTTCAAGATAGAATTAAAAACAAAAACTCAAATCATATTAAGAACTAGGAATTCATCCTCAATCAATAAATTAACTACTCATGTTAAAGAGTTCACACAAAGAATAAGAAAAGAAAAGTGTTGTGTGTGTAGAGATGTGTGTAGAAGTTGTAGAAAACTTCTCTATTTATAGGCTTCAATATTCTCCAAATCTTCCAAGGAATAGAATCCTTTTTCTTTTGCAATTCAATTTCCAAATCCAAGCTTTTCTCAACTCTTCCACCTTCTCTTTCCAAATTTGAGTCCAATTCTCCATCCAATTCCAAGCCCAAGTCTTCACACCCATGAGAGAAGTCCATAGAAAATTCTGGATTTTTTTGCTCGCCGGAAAACTGGGATTGTGGCCGGAATTTGACCGGAATCCGTCACCGCCGGCCACCTGAAAATTTCTCCGTCAGTGGAATATTCGACGGAATATTCCGTCAGTCCACCGTTAGGACTAACGGTCAAACGTCAAACCGTCAGTCAACTGTTAGTCAGCGGGTCAAGGCAGATGAGAGTCAACTATCGAGTCAATTTGAATCGGGACGAGTCATTTACTGGTTGGTCTTACTGAGTCTTACTCGGATGAGTCTAGTAATGGATCGGTCATCGAACTCGTCTGGATCGGTCATCGAACTCGTCTGGATCGGTCATCGAACTCGTCTGGATCGGTCATCGAACTCGTCCGAGTCGACTCGCCAGAGCAGAGAAATGGGCAGAGTTTCCTCTGTTTTTATAACATTCTCAGGCCAATTTCCGGCCGTTCTCAGCTCCATTCCTGCATCATTCCTAGCACATACATCTAATTCATTCACATTTGAAGCACAACACCACTTTTATCTTCCCTTTTTCAGTGTTCTTCGTCTCAATCCTGGTTCCAATATCCATCTGTTACAGCTCAAAACTAAACCCACATACACATGACTTCATCATCTCCAAACTGCTCCTTATTCCTCTGTTGAATCGAACCCTAGCTCAGTTAACAATTTCGATCCCCTGAGATCCAACAATTCCTTCCTATCTGTGCATCACCAGAACGATCAAACTCCACATTCAAACACTTCTTCCTGTGTAGAATAACATCTCAAACCGAGCTCGATTCCTTGAGTTCTTTTCACTGATTCAACGGCAACATCTCCCTGAACTCTATTTCTCATTCAATTTCTCAATGAACCCATTTCCGATTCTCTCGAATCTCTTCTTCATCTCACAAAATGGCAGCCATTAACATCACCTCCGGATCGAACTCATCTTCGATTTCCTCTCTCTCGCCTCACAACAAAGAAAAGAACCCATCGATGGCGAATCATCTCTATCTTCTCGATCTCTCACAAACCCATTCGAACCCTAGCTTGAATTCATCAATCCCATAATTTCTCACAGCGATTGTACTCGATGTCGATTCGTCTCTAATTCATCACTAAAGCCACGACCCATCTCTGATTTCTCTCGATTTCTTCTTAGTGATTATCAACAAGACCAACTCAGGTCCCGTCATCTCTGTAGTCTCTCGATTCTCGATTAGTAACGGCTGCGCCATCTCTTTGTATCTCGATTTCAGGCAAATGATTGAGAAATAAATCTTCTCAATTAGGATAGGGTTATAACAGCTGGGTCTGGATCCGGGTACGGGTGTGGAGCAGGGTGTGGATGGATGGGCTTGGGTTAGGGTATGGATGGATGGGCTTGGGTTAGGGTATGGGTGGATTCAGACATGTGGGCTTGGGTATGGGTCAGAGTTCACTCCCTTCTTTTGGATAAGGGACACCTCTCTGACCTCCCCTTAACTGTTATTGTCCTTCCTTCAGTAATTTGAGTCACCCCTTAACCTTGGCTGGGCTCCATATAGTATTCCCTCCTTGGTGAAATGACAATTTTACCCTTTTGCTAAAATATGGTGATTTCTTCTCCTTTTCCTCCGTGTGACTCCATAGTAGCTGTAAAAACTCAAAACAAGCGTAAAATACATAATTTACAAGAAAAATAGCAAAGAAAGCATAAACTACTAGATAGTAAATTAGGTGTATTCTACACCTATCACTAATAAACTCATACATGTGTGATAATTTTGATTTAATGGGTTTCCCATGATTATCTAAGTTCAAAGCTTTACTGAAGTTGTTGATTTTATGTTTGTCATTATATTTTGATTTGCAATCATGTCTTAGCTTGTCTTTCTCCATTTTTTGGCTTACTGAAGTTCAAAGCTTTACTGAAGTTGTTGATTTTAAGTTAGTGATAACCAACTTCATCACAGATTTCGATTTGATCATGGGTTCTTCTTTTTGAAAAGTAGGAGATGGCGAAACATCGTGATAAAGATGTTGATTTGTAACAAATCCGGTGACAACGATGATTTTGAGAAGTCGCATAAGAAAACGAAAACGGCAAAGAAAACTGAAAACCCAATAACAACCAAGGAATCTGCTGAAACATGCAAAAACAAAAGCAATAAAGCAGGTAAGGCTTTTATTCACATTTATTTGGCAGATATATTGTGATGCCGTGAATTTTATATTGTGATAAATTGACATAAACATGTTTTTATCATGTGATAAGTAAATTTTTCCATGTTTTGAATCTATGAAAAATTGTGTTTTCCACGTTCATTGACATAAACAAAAGGCTAAATTTACTTATCCCTTGGATTATGCTGTGAAAATGAATGTTTTCGTGTTATTAAAGATGTGATATTTAATTTTATCATCGAATGCACATTTGGTGATGTTTAACTTAATGCCGTGAATGTTTTCCTGTTATTAAAGATGTGATAGTTAACTTTATCAATGATGCACATTTAGTGATAAACTCCATATTTTTGATATTTTTTCTAGCCCGTATACAGATTCGAAAAAGATTTTCAGAGCTAATTTCGGTCCTTTGCATGACCTCTTCCGTGACCTCGAAAAAAAGGGGCAACTGGTAACCAAGGAAATGATATAAGCTCTTGGGGAGACACCATTTCATGACAATATATCTAGCCCATTTCTCTTATTTTTATTATGTCAAACCCACCATTATCAAGAAAAAATCATCAAAACTCTTAAACTCGAAACAATAGTTTACCTGTTGTTGGTGGTGGTTTTTAAACAAGGGGTAAAATCGTAAAACCCCATGACCTAGTGTTACCCGCAACACATTAAATAAGAGCATTTAACTTAGGTGTAAATAATTAATAGGGGTATTTTTTCCAAAATACCAGATTAGGGTTTTCGACATAGAACCCTAATTTCAAAACCAAGCCGCACACTGCGCACCATGGCAACAATGCCAAACCAAGCCGCACATTGCGCACCATGGCAACAATGCCAAACCAAGCCGCATACTGTGCACCATGGCAACAATGCCAAACCAAGCCGCACACTGCGCACCATGGCAACAATGCCAAACCAAGCCGCACACTGCGCACCATGGCAACGATGCCAAACCAAGCCGCACACTGCGCACCATGGCAACGATGCCAAACCAAGCCGCACACGGCGCACCATGGCAACGACGCCAAAACCAAGCCGCACATTGCGCACCATGGCAACGATGCCAAACCAAGCCGCACACTGCGCACCGTGACAACGACGCCAAAACCAAGCCGCACACTGCGCACCATGGCAACGACTTCAAAACCAAACTACATATCGCACTCATTGGCAACCATGCCAAACTAAGCCGCTATGCCATTGGCACATGCCAAATATAGCGCCCTAGGCTTGCAAAACGTGCAACTAGGTCAACATGGCCGTATGTGCCATTGGCACATGCCAACACGTACCACAAGCCATATTTCCAAGCCGCGCTATACCATTGGCACATGCCAAATATAGCGCCCTAGGCTTGCAAAACGTGCACTTAGGTCAACATGGCCGTATGTGCCATTGGCACATGCCAACACGTACCACAAGCCATATTTCCAAGCCGCTATGCCATTGGCACATGCCAAATATAGCGCCCTAGGCTTGCAAAACGTGCAACTAGGTCAACATGGCCGTACGTGCCATTGGCACATGCCAACACGTACCACAAGCCATATTTCCAAGCCGCTATGCCATTGGCACATGCCAAATATAGCGCCCTAGGCTTGCAAAACGTGCAACTAGGTCAAGTCGGCCACGCATGCCATTGGCACATGCCAACATGCTCACCGGTAGCTTTTCCTACCAAGGCCACGGCCCTAACGGCCACGCATGCCATTGGCACATGCCAACATGCTCGCTGGTGGCTTTTCCTACCAAGGCCACTGCCCTAACGGCCACGCATGCTATTGGCACATGCCAACATGCTCGCTGGTAGCTTTTCCTACCAAGGCCACGGCCGTAACGGCCACGCATGCCATTGGCACATGCCAACATGCTCGCTGGTAGCTTTTCCTACCAAGGCCCCGGCCCTAACGGTCACGCATGCCATTGGCACATGCCAACACGCTCATTGGTAGCCTTCATCACCTAGCCGTGGCCCTAATGCGCTACTGGTAGCCTAACTTGCAAACCGTGCAACCTAGGCCAATTCGACCGTACGTGCCACTGGCACATGCCAAAACCCACGCTGGTAGCCTAATTGCAAACCATGCAACCTACCACCAAGGCATTCCGCACATGCCACACACGCCACTAGCAGCTCTGGCATTGCCACTTACAGTCAACGTACAACCTACCACCAAGGCATTCCGCACATGCCAATGGAACATTCCACACACGCCACTAGCAGCTCTGGCATTGCCACTCAACGTACAACCTACCACCAAGGCATTCCGCACATGCCAATGGCACATGCCACACGCGCCACTAGCAGCGCCACTTGAACTCAAGGTGCAACCAACACTCGAGATATCAACACAAACTCGGGGTTGCTATCCAGGGTTTTGGTTTGGCGGTCACAGCTTGAAGTGTACACTACGCTCACATTAAGAAAGCGTGAAAAGGAATAAAGCGGTCAAATAAATGAGGAAATAATGGTGAAAACGTTTTCACCCATTAACACCATGCGGTTACCACCTCCTCCCATTATTTCACCCTTTAGTCTCTTCCTTCATGAGACCAGGGTACGTTTCAATCTCGACTTGTATAAATAGGTCTTACCTATTTCCACCAGACAACAAGTCTCGGTCAGGAGAAATATACTACACTCTCAGAAAAGGCAACTTTGCAAGCTCTCCAAAAAGCTTTCATCTCTTGCAAGCTTCCGAAGCTTCCACTTTCTCGATACAAGTCGAGACACTAGTCTCCCAATTATTCTGGTCTCAACACCTTTCTTGGATTCCTCCCCAAACCAACCCCTTCTCCTCCACTTTGTGACCGAAGCAAGTCCGGAACGGCCATTTCTTGGTTTAGGCCGGACTTGTGCAGTTGATCTCTCGAATCTATAAAGTGCTCACGTGCAAAGCACATTTGTTTAGGGTTTGAACCAGTTTCTCACTCACCTACCGAATTTACCGAAATCGCAGAAACGATTTTTACCCATAAACAATTGGCGACCACAAAATGGAGGATTGATCTATCGGCTACAATGTCGACTGGTCGATCTCGTTCTTCGACCCCAGATGTCAAGATGGTAGGGGAAGGCGACTCAATCCGACTCAACTGCCAGACGACCCGGTTACCAGTTGTAAAACTACACCTGAAAACTGGAGACTCGTTGAAGATGCTACCAGCGATTGGGGACTTGCGACTCAGTCCGACTCAACTGCCAGACAACCCTAAGTTATCGGTTGTTAAAACTACACCGAAAACCTGGGACTCGCCAAGACGCTACCAAGAATTGGGGACTAATCATGGCGATGCTACCAAAGAAAGCCGACTTTTTACTTGGAGAGAGGCGTGTTTGCAAGTGAGTAAATTTAGATTGGGCAAGATATACGATCTGTTTTTAGGTTCTTAATAAAACCGCCATACTATTGCGTCTTGTGCCTATTGCTAGCACACACTTTCATAAAAGCAATATTCCTTTCCCAAAACATAATCGAGTTATATTATCAAAACCATTCATCCCAAATAATCCAATATCCTCAAAAGCTAATATTTATCTATCAACCCAAGAAATCCAGAAGACAAAAACCATAAACCAGCGCTTTGTTTGCCTTTCAAAAAAAAAAAAAATTCACCTACCCGTACATACCTACTTTGCACAATAATAATTACCTGTCACTATTAGCGAGACGTTACTACAGTGACATTTGAAGAATTATTTATGATGAAGTATTTCCACAAGTTTATGAAAGGCATACCTATGGCTACGGTTTACACCAGCACAAGAAAACAATAAAACAAATTAAAAGAGAAACGCTGGAGTACATAGCTGGGATATGCTTGCCCACTTTATCACTACCGCTAACACCATGACGTGATAACAAAGATACGAGGTAAAAAGGGGAGCCAACCCATTTCATAAGCATAACTCTTTTTTAATTTGAATAAGGAAAGGATTTCCTGTTTGAGCTACGTATGGGAAGAGGCAACTGGGCTCGCAGGAACAAGTCCAAGCCACGCCAAGCCAGCACCGTGCCAAGCCAATGGTCCACACCATACCGAAATCCAAGCCAGCGTCCACATCAAGTCAGCGCCCATTCTAAGATGATCCAGCGCCTACCAGACGTGTTTGCCAGATGCGCTTACCTGATGCGCTTGCCAAACGCGCATGCCAGCGCTTTCCAGAAGCGCTTGCCAGACGCGCTTACCAGGCACACATGCCACACGCGCATGCCAGCCGCAGTACCACACTTTGTGCTAACAGTTTGCATCCTTCCAGCGCTAACATCTTGCGCCCTTCCAGCACCATCCTCGCCCTTCGAAACAGCGCCATGGCTCCAGCACTTCGTGATCAAAACCGTGTCATCTCTGCACGATACACTTACGATCACCAGAACCAGAGCCACTTCCGCCACCCCAATGGTTCTTCAAGCATGAAAGCTCCAACCGTCACCAGAGACGCTACTCCACCATCGGGGCAAGATACTTTGGAAGATCCTAAGAAGCCGACCTCCTTTTAGCACTGTTGATTCGATGAAAAGACGAAAGATACTTCAGCAGGACGCGCGTTATAGATGAAGAGGCTCGTGTTGCTCTTGAACGCCTAGTAGAAGGGGATAAGCAATCCAATTTCGTCACACATGAAGATCATTAAGGACTTCTCCAAAATCGAAAGCAATGGAAATCAACAACTCTCCAGAGTTCACGGAGACCCTTCTTCTGTCGGGACCCTCATAATTGGAACTTCGCCCACAAAGTCGTACAGTCTATGATGAAACAGTTATGTGAGATTCTATATTTATCCAAGGCATAGCATCAAGACATATTTGCATCTCTCAACCGCACCGCATCGTGAAAGCGGCGTTTCCGGCCGGGAAGCCGTTCCCAAACCCCAACCTCTCCTAGAAAGCACGATCGACAGATGTAACTGGGGACTCCTAACCTCTTTTCTCTTGAGGGATGTTGAGTTTGACAGAACGTGACGCGGCCTACGACTTCAAAATGGTAGCCGTCAAGGCTCTGAGAGTTGCAAGATGTCGTTTCAACGTTCTCTCCGGAAGTAGCTCCGCATCAACGTTTTCTCCAGAAGTAGCTACGCATCAACGTTCTCCAGCGGCTTCGCTTCAACGTTCGCTTCAATGCCACTCCTTCCTGCAAAGGGTCGTGCCGCCACACTCCCCATATCAAGGAACATAGTCACAACCAGCCAATCTTCGTAGTCATGGACACCTTTTAATCCATCTCGCCAAAATTCGTGATCATGGACAGTTTGCTCGCTTACGCATCCAGCCAATCCTTTTACGTCCACGGAAGCCCATAGAATATCAGCCAACCTACTTTGTTACCACGACAATGTAGTTTCTCCTGATTACATCTCCTACCAAGAACTGTTGCCCCTCATTCGTTGATACCAGCCAGAGCTTCACCGTAGCAGCAATTACTACAAAGATGGAAACACGTAAACCATACTTGAGAACGGAAGATATACACGGGATCCTTTCACTGTCAAAGCTACGAAGAACAGTCCACCAAAAATCCGTACCCACAACAAAGTCCTCTACTCTTCAAGGGTGCAGCGCAAGAACATTATCACCTCTCTGTCTAGAAGACGCCTTCAATACTTTACGAGGCCGCGGAGGATCCCGAGCCTGCACTATCCAGAATATGTCATCATGTAATTTCTGAGCATCCCAGTGTCACATCCAGAAGAGTACGATAGGCTTATATCAAATCCCGTTGAGGGGGGATTCAAGGCGATATAATGAAAGTAGGTCATGCATGGGGACTACAAGCGTGAGATGCTTTCACTCCCCTCAACCAGGTAATTACTGATTTCAACATCATCACTATCGAGGTTTTACGAGCCACGGGAATTTCTCAACATGAATCCGTACATGTGCACCGAAAACTCCAAAAGCACGCCTTTAAGGTTACATTCACGTATTCATCCATTCCATCATATCAAACCGAAGTATGACCGGGGGACTTCTCGCGCATCTCATTTCGTAAGATAGAGCCCTAAATCGGCGTCCTCCAAGTCTCTGCGGCAATCAACAAGGACGGATTCGAAGGAAGGGGAACGACTAGGTCATCCTCGTCGATAACTTGTGACGCATGCTCCAACAGGATATCTCTGCACAAAAGGGAAATTTTCCATTTATACAACAAGCGGCGGTAAAGTGTACGACAGTCCGCCAAAGAAGAAGAAAACATACCGAGAGAAATTCAACAAGAAGAACCTTTTCTCAAACGAGGGAGATGATGCAGTTGCGTCGGTTTGAATACAGAACCTTTAAAAAGGAAAGGAAGCAATGAGGGACATAACGCTTCCATATTTTTTGGCATGAACGATGCCCTAATCGAAGCCGCGCATGAAGGAAAAGCAAAATAAGGAAACTTTGCTATCTGTAGAAACACCTACTCCCTCCTTATTCACACCGATCCGATCAAGTCACGCCAGCTAGCACGCTCAGCTTCCCTACCTTGCGTCGGTCCCACCAGCTAGCACGCTCAGTTTTCCCAACTCATGCCAACTTCCTAATGACCGCCCAAGTCACGCCTGCAAGCACGCACAGCTTCCACACCTTGCGCCGGTCCCACCAGCTAGCACACTCAGTTTCCCAACTCACACCAACTTCCCAACGTCGCCCCGCACCTAGGCCCCACCAATTATGCCAGCCTCCCGATTTGTGCAAAACTACCGGGAGGCAAGGATTCCAAATCCTATTTATAAAAGGTCGACAAGCCTCCTCAATTCTCTTTACGGTTTCTTTGTTGATAGTTTGTCACCATCTTATGCTTACCTCGCAACAAAGCCCTGTTCCGAGCTAAGCGAGGGGACTTAATGTTGATGGTGGTTTTTAAACAAGGGGTAAAATCATAAAACCCCATGACCTAGTGTTACCCGCAACACATTAACTAAGAGCATTTAACTCGGTGTAAATAATTAATAGGGGTATTTTTTTCCAAAATACCAGTTAGGGTTTTCGACACATAACCCTAATTCCAAAACCAAGCCGCACACTGCGCACCATGGGCAACGATGCCAAACCAAGCCGCATACTGCGCACCATGGCAACGATGCCAAACCAAGCCGCATACTGCGCACCATGGCAACGACGCCAAAACCAAGCCGCACACTGCGCACCATGGCAACAATGCCAAACCAAGCCGCACACTGCGCACCGGTGGCAACGACGCTTAAAACCAAGCCGCACACTGCGCACCATGGCAGCGATGCCAAAACCAAACTACATATCGCACTCATTGGCAACCATGCCAAACTAAGCCGTTATGCCATTGGCGCATGCCAAATATAGCGGCCTAGGCTTGCAAAACGTGCAACTAGGTTAACATGGCCGTATGTGCCATTGGCACAAGCCAACACGTACCACAAGCCATATTTCCAAGCCGCTATACCATTGGCAAATGCCAAATATAGCGCCCTAGTCTTGCAAAACGTGCAACTAGGTCAACATGGCCGTATGTGCCATTGGCACATGCCAACACGTACCACAAGCCATATTTCCAAGCCGCTATGCCATTGGCACATGCCAAATATAGCGCCCTAGGCTTGCAAAATGTAAAACTAGGTCAACATGGCCGTACGTGCTATTGGCAGATGCCAACACGTACCACAAGCCATATTTCCAAGCCGCTATGCCATTGGCACATGCCAAATATAGCGCCCTAGGCTTGCAAAACGTGCAACTAGGTCAAGTCGGCCACGCATGCCATTGGCACATGCCAACATGCTCGCTGGTAGCTTTTCCTACCAAGGCCACGGCTCTAACGGCCACGCATGCCATTGGCACATGCCAACATGCTCGCTGGTAGCTTTTCCTACCAAGGCCACGGCCCTAACGGCCACGCATGCCATTGGCACATGTCAACATGCTCGCTGGTAGCTTTTCCTACCAAGGCCACGGCCCTAACGGCCACGCATGCCATTGGCACATGCCAACATGCTCGCTGGTAGTTTTTCCTACCAAGGCCACGGCCCTAACGGCCACGCATGCCATTGACACATGCCAAGATGCTCGCTGGTAGCTTTTCCTACCAAGGCCACGGCCCTAACGGCCACGCATGCCATTGGCACATGCCAACATGCTCGCTGGTAGCTTTTCCTACCAAGGCCACGCATGCCATTGGCACATGCCAACATGCTCACTGGTAGCTTTTCCTACCAAGGCCACGGCCCTAACGGCCACGCATGCCATTGGCACATGCCAACATGCTCATTTGGTAGCTTTTCCTACCAAGGCCACGGCCCTAACGACCCACGCATGCCATTGGCACATGCCAACATGCTCGTTGGTAGCTTTTCCTACCAAGGCCACGGCCCTAACGGCCACGCATGCCATTGGCACATGCCAACATGCTCATTGGTAGCTTTTCCTACCAAGGCCACGGCCATAACGGCCACGCATGCCATTGGCACATGCCAACATGCTCGCTGGTAGCTTTTCCTACCAAGGCCATGGCCCTAACGGCCATGCATGCCATTGGCACATGCCAACATGCTCGCTGGTGGCTTTTCCGACCAAGGCCACGGCCCTAACGGCCACGCATGCCATTGGCACATGCCAACATGCTCACGGTAGCTTTTCCTACCAAGGCCCGAGCCCTAACGGTCACGCATGCCATTGGCACATGCCAACACGCTCGCTGGTAGCCTTCATCACCTAGCCGTGGCCCTAATGCACGCTGGTAGCCTAACTTGCAAACCGTGCAACCTTGGCCAATTCGACCGTACGCGCCACTGGCACATGCCAAAACCCACGCTGGTAGCCTAATTTGCAAACCATGCAACCTACCACCAAGGCGTTCCGCACATGCCACACACGCCACTAGCAGCTCTGGCATTGCCACTTACACTCAAAGTACAACATACCACCAAGGCATTTCGCACATGCCAATGGAACATGCCACACACGCCACTAGCAGCTCTGGCATTGCCACTCAACGTACAACCTACCACCAAGGCATTCCGCACATGTCACACGCGCCACTAGCAGCGCCACTTGCACTCAAGGTGCAACTAACACTCGAGATATCAACACAAACTGGGGGATGCTTTCCAGGGTTTTGGTTTGGCGGTCACAGCTTGCAGCGTACACTACGCTCACATTAAGAAAGCGTGAAAAGGAATAAAGCGGTCAAATAAATGAGGAAATAATGGTGAAAACGTTTTCACCCATTAACACCATGCGGTTACCACCTCCTCCCATTATTTCACCCTTTACTCTCTTCCTTCATGAGACCAGGGTGCGTTTCAATCTCGACTTGTATAAATAGGTCTTACCTATTTCCACCAGACAACAAGTCTCGGTCAGGAGAAATATACTACACTCTCAAAAAAGGCAACTTTGCAAGCTCTCCAAAAAGCTTTCATCTCTTGCAAGCTTCAAGCTTCCACTTTCCGATACAAGTCGAGACACTACTCTCCCAGAATGTATTCTCGTCTCAACACCTTTCTTGGCTTCCTCCCCAAATCAACCATTCTCCTCCACTTTGTGACCGAAGCAAGTCCGGAACGGCCATTTCTTGGTTTAGGCCGGACTTGTACATGTTGATCTCTCGAATCTATAAAGTGCTCACGTGCAGCACATTTGTTTAGGGTTTGAACCAGTTTCTCACTCACCTACCGAATTTACCGAAATCGGCAGAAACGATTTTTACCCATAAACACCTGTTTATCAAGAAAAAATCATCAAACTCTTAAAATCGCATAAATATTATATTACCTGATTACTTCCAAATGAACTCGTCAAACTACTTCCAAACGTAAACAAGGATGAGAAACAAGATTACAGTGGTGAAAAACTCGGAGATTATGGATAGATAAACATGAAAAGAAAACTGCCGTCCACAAAAAACGCCCTAAAAACACGCCCATGACTAACACCCACGACTAACGATTTGACCGATTATAAATGTAATTATTTTTATTTCTGTTTTCGTTAAAATTGCATAATTACTAAAGGTTATTTTATCCCTAACCAAAATGTGAAAATCTAAAACCAATCTAATCCTATTAATCTTAACCGTAGATCTAGTATTTCGGGCTATACATATATGTAATCTTATTGATGGGCTACTGAAAGAGAGAGGAACCAAACTTGGGTTCCTCAGATATTTCCCGGTATTAATTATGTGCTGCTACAAAAGGGTAACACTATAAAGTAGAAATGTACTTGATCGTCTTAATGCTAATATAAACTCGGTTAAAATACATGGAAATTAAAAATAAAAAAAATCATTTGGATGTCACAATATGTAATAAATGCTAAAAATTACATATTTAGTATCAAGATTTCTCCCTCCAATAGATAAATCTATGGTTGTATTGATATCCCGTAAGCAGTGCGCGAGTTGGTCTTGGATTATTGAATGATAATGAATATAATGAAACGCTCCCTCTCGGTTTCTCCAATGAAAACCGAAACCTTCTAAAAAAATAATCAATCTAATAACACCTAGATGGATCACATCATCACCAGTGTAAACTTCTCTGAATTGCTACATATCCAGTGAAATTTTTACAGATTAATTTGGTGATTTCGTCCTACCGTAATTTTTAACGAGGCAAGCAATTAAATCTCTAATAGTGATTTTAAAAAGGTATTTAATAATTATAAAATTCTCTTATAAGTTTTGTTTACGCAAATATTGATTTAACTTGGGTTCTTTTATATTTTTGCTATAACTTGATGACTTTTTAATTTGAATACATGTTTGGTTAACAAAATTTGATACATATAGGGTACTTTCTTTGTAACACTGATGTTAGTCTCTCATTTTTCCCGTTAGCACTCTGTTTCGATCCCGTAATTTTAGACATTATTTGACTAATATTGGGGTATTTGTTTAATCTCAAGGATGATTAAACCCAGTGTGTGTTCAACACATTGAAGGGGACAGAAGTTTGTGTCGGCTCTACCTTGAAACTAATAATTTTTCTTCAGAAGGTTAGTTGAATTTATGTAGATACAAATATCAATATGACTATGCTTTTTATTGCTCCAGATTATTTAAGTAACACTAGATGTGAGAACTCCATTCATGCACTACTTAGCTGTTTATGGGTGAAAACTATTCCTGCCGAATTTGGTAATTTGGGGTGTGTGGATGAGGAATGAATCTAAACCCTAAACAAATGCACTGCGCGGTGAGTGCTTGTAGATTCGAAATCAATGCATGCAAGTCCGGCCTAAACCAAGAAATGGCCATTCCAGACTTATTTCGGTCACAAAGTGAAGGAGATGGGGTTGATCTTAGGGAGAGAAGCGAAGAAGGTGTTGAGATTGTGAAGGTGTTGGCTTGCTTATGACTTGTAACAGAAAGGTGAGCAGGCTTACGATTGATGCCAGCAGGCTCTGGGTGTTTGAATACGTTGTGTATTAACACTTGGTTTCTGTCTCGTCTGGAATTGTGTTGTTGTTTCTCCTGTCTTGAAAATAGAGAGGAGAACCTATTTATACAAGTCATTTGAGCCTTATTCACGTCTCGCGTGGGAAGTGGAGGAAGTGGAGTGATGGAGTAGTGGAGTGTGTGTTTGGTGTTACACGACCAGTCTTACCCACTTCCCCTGTCATCTCTAACCGTCCATGACTTCCTAACACGTTCTTGTGATGGCGCGTTACACGCTGCACGATGTAAACCGCCAAACCAATACCCCAGTATGTATCCCCCAATTTATGACATGATTGATGTCTCGAGTGTGTGGATCGTGGGACCCACAAAAGGTAGCATGTAATGGTAAATTGAATAACGGCGTTATTCAGGAAGTTGATACTTGTGAAGTATCATGTGTATTTTATGCAGGTACTGCATCATGGTGTGATAAAGTGACGAGTGGTGGTGATCACCATGACGTCTCACTGACCAATTAACTCCTGACCAGGGTTGTATAACCAAGCCGGTGAAGTTGGACGGAAGAGATGATCTTTGAGACACTCATCTGCGACCGTTTATGGAATCAGGGTTTTGAAGAGGTGCGCAGGCATCACTCTTCAGCTTGGTCGAAACCAAGCATGGGAAGGGTTTTGGAAAGGACCGACCGGGCATGCGTGTAGACAGTATGCCGGTGTACACGTCCATACCTCTCTGTCCCATAAAGGCGCCATCTTGGCCACTCGATTTGACCGGCAAAGTTGAGTGGTTGAGATCGGTTTGCGGCAGAAATCCGTTGCCGCAAAGGAATCGGCAACCGCGTGACATGCCTAGTTTGGGCGTGCGTTCCAAGACGACCAATCTTGGTCGGTCTTGGTCGATCAGTCTGGCGTGTAGGTGGTAGGCTGGTATTCACGCATATACCTGACTGACCCATGAAAACTTGATCTAAGCCACTCAAATCGTCCGGTGAAGTTGAGTGGTCGAGATCGGTTGCAGTTTGGGAAGTGTGACCACGCTAGTTTGGACGCGCGTTTTGGTATAGTCAGGCATGATATGCCTTGGCCGATCAGTGAAGAAGGGAGAGACGGGCCCACGGTGGTCATCTTTGGTATGACCGGACTGCTTAATCTAACTGGGACCCTCCATTCGTGCGGGGAAGATGGAAGCTCGTGATGCTTGAAACCCTAATTTTGGCTTTCACGGCCGTGTAACCATGCTCTGTTTGAGCGCACGAATTGGGATGACCAACCATGGTTGGTCCTGACCGATTGGTCAGACATGTAGGCGGGCCCACGGTGATTGTGTTGACATGCTCTGGGCCCTTTGAATCTACATCTACACCTCCATCTATACCGCGAAGATGGAGGGTTGAGACTGTTTTGCGACACATGTAATATGCCGCAAACCCTAATTTAGGGTTTTCCGCCCATACTGCTCTGGTCTGGACGTTTTGGCAAGCTAGGCCAATTCTGGAGGGAGGCCGACCATGCGGGGTCCGCGTTGGTTCTAAGTGAATATTTCATACCTCGCTTGGGGTTATGGAATTGATCTCGGGCCATCCAAGCATGCTTTGGTGAAGTTGGATGATCGAGATCATATCCGGACGATACTGACAGTCGGATGCTCAATCGGGCTAGTATAACACACCGAGAGTTCTCAATCGGGCTAGTATAACACACCGAGAGTTGCAGCTTGTAGGGTATTTCGTACATGCTTTCATTATAATGCTTGGAGGTTCGTGTTGCTCTGCTGAGAGCAACACTCAGTCGTCATGCCGCACTGATAATGAGGACAGGAAATACAAGGCTGCTCACGCATTAATTAATAATGCTATAAATTCACAGGGTATATGGGATTGTTGCTACATGCTCCAATCTGGATGAATTTCGTGTATTTAATTCACAGAATAGGATTGTTGCCACATGCTCCATTCTAAGGTGAATTAGTAAAGTGAAGAAGTATTCAACACTTATTAATGGCTTTATCTTTTACAAGATGCCAGCGCATAATTTTCTGTTTTTTACAATTTTAACCTTAAATGAAAATCCACCATCAACATTAGGTCCCCTGCCTAGCACGTAATGGTTACACTATTGTGGGGCAGGCATGAGATGGTGACAAATTTGTACATTGAAATGACCAAGTTAAGGTGAATAGATATTTACCGGATAGACCGACATCGTCAGGCGTTGCCCTGGAGCTGGTTGGTTCTAATCAAGGTTGTGAAGGAAGCAGGACTTGATCTGGTGAGTCGCTTTGGTTCTCCTTGTATATATCCGAGCTTGGTCCCTTCCTTGGGTCAGGTGTACTCCCTTTCGTCATGCACAGCTTTCCCCAGATGTATCTGATAAGCATCGTTGATTGCTATCCCGAATTGGTAGCCTTTATTGGTGGTAAGTAAAGACTTCTTTTCTCCTGGGATTCTGTCGACTTGCGAGGTTATAAAGAATCATCTCACGCAGTCATTTATTCTATATCTCAGGTATTCCTCCGCACTTATCTGATATCCTGATTGACTGATCGATTGATTGATTGATTTTTTTTTTTTGCTCATAACCTCTCCTCCTTTGCGGTTTATCATGGAAGCGGTGGACGATCATTCTGAAGCTTCGAAGTTGACAAGCCCGAAACCCATGCGCACGAAGAAGTAATGGCTAAGATCGATCTTCCACTTCGTGAAGTTGGCCGTGCTATACAGGGGATGTCTATCCTGCACCTGCGTATTGCCAGGGGACGCATCTGTGCACTTTCAGCTGCGATTGACATGGAGGAGCGGTGGAGGCGCGAGGAAGCGTTGCAAGTACTAGTAAGCGCAAGGGCGGAGAGATATGCAGCGCGGTTGAAGAGGCGGAGGGTTGAGCATAAACAACCTCTGAATGAAGATAAGTGTGATTACCCAATCCAGGACGGCGTGATAATTATTGACTCCGACACAGATGAACCTGATCATCTGAAAGCAATCGGCACGACTCCTAATGTTGATGTGCTCTTTGATGCTCCCGCTGATGATGTTGGGATGGAGTGCGCTGCTGCGGAGATGTCTGATGCAGAAGTTGAGGTAGATCCTAAGGGAGGAGCATCAACAGGTGATGACGCTGAAGCAGAACCTGACAATGGTGCAGGCGATGTCGACCCTCTTGACGACTAAAACCTCTTTTTCTTCTCTTTCCGCTTTCCAAGTATATTCTGTATATTTGAACATCTTCCTTGTACTCAGTGGCAGCCGAGTTCAAGGTTTTCTTCTACTTGATTGTTTGAATAAAGGTTTTTTTTTTTTTTAATAACCCTTTCTCAAGACTGCAACTGTGTTCCTGATGCAAGATCTTCCTGGCCTTGCTGGGTGAGTGGCTCAAAGATTCTTCCCTTCCCGCGCACATCTTTTCCCTCAACTCTTTTCAGGATGTTTTTGTTTAGGGTTTCTTTCCTGTCCTGCTCTAGTGGGTTGATTTAGGATGGGCTTTGTGTCTTTAGGAGTAAAGAGGTTTTCAGGTGGAAATAACACTTCAATTAATTTGAAAATCGAAAATCGAAACCCTAATTATGAATGCAAGTATTGTAATCATTCTCTAGAGGAATTACAAATGTGATGTGAAATTGTAAAGGGAAATACGCCAGAAGAAGTAGCACAGCGTCTTAAAGCGTGTAGGATGCTGGAAAGTGATAGCACAGCGTCTTAAGTACGGTAGGGTTTGAGCCATCGTGAGTGAATTGTTATGCCTTCTAGCTTGTCAGCGTTGATGAGTTTGCGGTAGCCGCCTAGGATGACATCTCTGCTACTGGTATGGTTCATCCTCCTTCTCGGTGGTTGAATCGGGTGAGGTAGCCATTCTCACTGTAATGCTTCCGACCTTTAATGCGGTTGTCTTCGTTACTAAGTCCCCAATTCCAAACGGGTTTGGGCGTGTTGACGTCGGGGTCTTGGTTTTGTCGTCTTTGATCGAGACAGCTTCTAGACTCCTGATAAATTGAGATCGGAACCTTTCAATGTATGCTGGCAGGCTCTCTCCGTGAAGTTGTGTCACATTGGCAAGTTTCTGGTGCGGCACCAGACAACCATCAGGTCCAGAAGGCGTGTTGGAGATTCTTTCAGGTATCGAAACCGGTAGAGGACAGACTTCTAGTATTGCTTTGTTGTCATGCATCCAAGAGCGTCCTAGGATCATGTCGTAGTTGGGATGATCTTTGACTATGTAGAACTTTTCTTGCGTCGAGGCATCACCCAATTTGACTTCAAGATCGACGTATCCATATGCATCTCTGAGTTCTCCTTCTGAATATTTAATCACAGTTGGGTGACGAGTAGCTTCCTGCTTTGAAATCTTTGCTGCTCTCAAGGTCTTGACAGTAATGATGTTAAATTCGGAAGCCGTATCAATCAACGCGCTATCGAACTCAATGTCTCTCAAACGAGTGACAGTTAGGAGTCCCCAATCTCCTTTGCTCACGTCCTTCAGGAAAGACTGGGTTCCTGGACTACTTCTGGATAAAAACGCCTGTCTGACACAACGTGGTTGAGGGCCGTAAATATGTCTTGACGCTGCCCTTTAGAGAAGTACAAGATTTCACACAAGTGCTCCATCATAGATTGTACAGTCTTGCGAACGGAATCCCCAGAAATCATGTAGTTCCTGATAGGGAGAGGGTCTCTACGAACACCTTCGTTTCCAAGCTGGAGTTCCCCTGTCTCTATCTTTTCCCTGAATATTTGTTTCAACCTGTTACAATCTTTGGTTAGATGATGTACGAATCTGTGGTAGCAATAGTATTTTGGATCTGCCATGTCTTTCTCAGTTGGAGGACGCCTGATAGGAGGTAGCTTGACGGCATCGTCTTGGATCCACGCTTCCAAGAGTTCTATCACTTCATTCATGGGGAAAGGAAAACCTGTATCTTCGGTGTCTTGTGCAGGAGTTTTGTCCGCTCCTTTACGAGACAAAGTCTTATGTGCCGGGGATGCCCGATTAGTTTGTTGTTCCGTCGCTGAAGCTTTCCTTTGTTCTCCTCCGCCTACTACACTCACAGAAGGGCCAGTGTTGTATTGCTTGTTCGTGAGACGCCTGCTTCCTCGACTTTCACGTGAATCTTCACTTCGAACAACCCTGGTTCTTTCTAGCAGTGCTGGTGCAGTTGTTGCTGAACGTTTGGCAGCTTCATGTAGTTCAGAGAACGTTTGAAAGCCCAGATTTTCTAATAGAGCACGGTATATGGGTATAATCCCATTGATGCACAACTCTACCAATTGTAGTTCGGTGATGTTCGGGTCGTGGCAATCTAGCGCTTGTGTTCTGAATCTTTTAACGAAGTCGTTGGGATGCTCGTTGTTCCGCTGAAGAATTCTTCCCAAATCTGAAAAGGTGATCTGTTCAGACACGAAGAGATACTTTCTGTAGAAGGCACTGACCATCTCGCTCCAATTAGATATGCTGTTAGGAGAGATGTTTTTGTACCAGGTGTACGCCCTCCCCGTAAGTGACTTGGAGAATTCTTTTAGGAGCAGAACATGATTGTATTCATGTTCCCCCAAGGATTCCAAGAATCGAGAGACGTGTTCACGAGCATTACCAGTACCGTCATAGAGGGAGAACTGGGGAGAGGCGTAACCTCTTGGAAGAGGAATTCGTTGTACATATTGAGGGTACGGTGGCTGATGTTGGTGTACATATGTTCCGTCCCCTTTTTCTCGATTTTGGAGAAGTCGTTCCAGATCCTCGCGTGTGATGAAGTTGGAAGGATGGTCCCTCTCCCTTGGGCGTTCAGGGGCAACATGAGTTTCTTCATTCATGTGGGTCCGAGTGGAAGCGCCTGCTCCGGGTGTATTGAATGCATCTTTTGACGACTCCAAGGGTTGCCGTGAATCTTGTGGCAATCGTTTGGTTAAAGTTTTAAGGAAAGTGAGTACCTCTTTCTGAGTTGCGGCCATATCCGTTTGAGTCTTAGCAAGAACTTCCTGCTTCTCCATCAAGTCTGCAATGGTGATAGACGGTGGTCCTCCTCTTGTGCCTCCGGCTCATCGTCCTGATGAAGGATTGAAAGTTGTTGTTCTGGTGACCACTGGAGGCGTTACACTTGAAGAGACGACGGGATTTGCGGCTGCTCTGGCTCTAGTGATGGGAGGCGTTACACCCACTGGAATGTCTCCTGCTCCACTAGTGTTGGTGATAGAAGTAACGGTTCCTCGAGATGTATTGACTACGGTAGCTCCACTGACAGGTACATCGACACCGGGAGTGTTATCCGTACTAGCTCCATCAGAATTGATTGCTGATCCAGACCTGAGTTCCACCATTTTGAAATGAACTATTGATTGAATTGATTCTAAGATCTACACTTTTTGAAATTGATGAAATTGAATCGAATTTGAAGAAATTGACTTTACAATCGAGAGATTAACCTCCCGCTGTGGTCGCCAATTGTTTATGGGTGAAAACTATTCCTGCCGGATTTGGTAATTTGGGGTGTGTGGATGAGGAATGAATCTAAACCCTAAACAAATGCACTGCGCGGTGAGTGCTTGTAGATTCGGAAATCAATCTGTGCAAATCCGGCCTAAACCAAGAAATGGTCGTTCCAGACTTGTTTCGGTCACAAAGTGAAGGAGATGGGGTTGATCTTAGGGAGGGAAGCGAAGAAGGTGTTGAGATTGTGAAGGTGTTGGCTTGCTTATGACTTGTAACAGAAAGGTGAGCAGGCTTACGATTGATGCAAGCAGGCTCTGGGTGTTTTAATACGTTGTGTATTAACACTTGGTTTCTGTCTCGTCTGGACTTGTGTTGTTTTTTCTCATGTCTTGAAAATAGGGAGGAGAACCTATTTATACAAGTCATTTGAGCCTTATTCACGTCTCTCGTGGGAAGTGGAGGAAGTGGAGTGATGGAGTAGTGGAGGTGTGTGTTGGTGTTACACGACCGCCTTGCCCACTTCTCCTGTCATCTCTAACCGTCCATGACTTCCTAACACGTTCTTGTGATGGCGCGTTGCACGCTGCACGCTGTAAACCGCCAGACCAATACCCCGGTATGTATCCCCCAGTTTGTGACATGATTGATGTCTCGAGTGTGTGGATCGTGGGACCCACAAAAGGTAGCATGTAATGCTAAATTGAATAACGGCGTTATTCAGGAAGTTGATACTTGTGAAGTATCATGTGTATTTTATGCAGGTACTGCATCATGGTGTGGTAAAGTGACGAGTGGTGGTGATCACCATGACGTCTCACTGACCAATTAACTCTTGACCAGGGTTGTATAACCAATCCGGTGAAGTTGGACGGACGAGATGATCTTTGAGACACTCATCTGCGACTGTTGATGGAATCAGGGTTTTGAAGAGGTGCGCATGCATCACTCTTCAGCTTGGTCGAAATCAAGCATGGGAAGGGTTTTGGAAAGGACCGACCGAGCATGTGTGTAGACAGTATGCCGGTGTACACGTCCATACCTCTCTGTCCCATAAAGGCGTGATCTAGGCCACTCGATTTGACCGGCAAAGTTGAGTGGTTGAGATCGGTTTGCGGCAGAAATCCATTGCCGCAAAGGAATCGGAAACCGCGTGACATGCCTAGTTTAGGCGTGCGTTCCAAGACGACCAATCTTGGTCGGTCTTGGTCGATCAGTCCGGCGTGTAGGTGGTAGGCTGGTATTCACGCTTATACCTGACTGTCCCATGAAAACGTGATCTAAGCCACTCAAATCGTCCGGTGAAGTTGAGTGGTCGAGATCAGTTTGCAGTTTGGGAAGTGTGACCACGCCGGTTTGGACGCGCATTTTGGGATAGTCAGGCATGATTTGCCTTGGCCAATCAGGTGAGGGGAAAGATTGGCCCACGGTGGTCATGCTGGTATGACCGGACCTGCTTAATCTAATCTGGGACCCTCCATTCGTGCCGGGGAAGATGGACGCTCGTGATGCTTGAAACCCTAATTTTGGCTTTCATGGTCGTGTAACCATGCTCTGTTTGAGCGCACGAATTGGGATGACCAACCATGGTTGGTCCTGACCGATTGGTCAGACATGTAGGCGGGCCCACTGCGATTGTGTTGACATGCTCTGGGCCCTTTGAATCTACATCTACACCCTCCATCTATACCTGCGAAGATGGATGGTTGAGACTGTTTTGCGACACATGTAATATGCCGCAAACCCTAATTTAGGGTTTTCCGCCCATACTTCGCCGTGGTCCGGACGTTTTGGCAAGCTAGGCCAATTCGGAGGAGGCCGACCATGCGGGGTCCGCGTTGGTTCGGCAGTGAATATTCCATACCGCTTGGGGGTTATGGAATTGATCCGGGCCATCCAATCATCTTTGGTGAAGTTGGATGATCGAGATCATATCCAGACTGATACGGACAACGGATGCTCAATCGGGCTAGTATAACACACCGAGAGTTCTCAATCGGGCTAGTATAACACACCGAGAGTTGCGGCACATGTCACGGTATTTCGTACATGCTTTCATTATAATGCTTGGAGGTTCGTGTTGCTCTGCTGAGAGCAACACTCGGTCGTCATGCCGCACCGATAATGAGTACAGAAATACAAGGATGCTCACGCATTAATTAATAATGCTATAAATTCACGGGGTATATGGGATTGTTGCTACATGCTCCAACCTGGATGAATTTCGTGTATTTAATTCACAGAATGGGATTGTTGCCACATGCTCCATTCTAAGGTGAATTAGTAAAGTGAAGAAGTATTCAACACTTATTAATGGCTTTATCTTTTACAAAATGTAAGCGCATAATTTTCTGTTTTTTACAATTTTAACCTTAAATGTAAATCCACCATCAACATTATCATAGTTGGTGTGAAATGTGGAATTATAAACAAGAGTACGATGGAGTGAGGTATTGGTGGAAGCTAAAATATCGAGAGTTGTTCGGTTAATCATTTGGAATCCGTGGACGTAAAGCAGCTCATCGACTTTTTTTCTAAAATGGATTTTAAATTGATTTGTTGCACAGGTCGTCGGGTATAATTTGTTTTCCTAATTTATTTTTTCGGGGTTTAATTTTCTAAAGTTTTATATATATTTCGTACGATTATTTTATTTCCCTAATTTTTATTCTTTTATTACTTTTATGAAGTTCACTCTTCAAATATCATTTTTTTTTTTTTTTTGAAAAGGGCTCTTCGAATATCATAAAAAGATTAACTAATGATATCAAATTTATCTAAAATGATAAAAGAAAAAAAGGTTAATTCATTGAGCACGTCTTTCTTGAATTTGTTTATTTTGATAGACTTGATTATTGGATCAACACAAATCAATATAATTTGTGATAAGAAGCTTATATTTTTAACAATTATCTATATTTTCGTTCATAGATATGTTGATTTAATCAACTACAAGGTAATATGATCAATTTGTTATATTCTGGTTTGTTTATTCACACATTTAAATTTTAAAATGAGATTTATTCAAGAATATGACGATCATCACTAGGTAGTTACTGCGGGGCATAAATTTGGAAGTAAAATAATCTTTAGATTTCAAATTATCATAAAATTGTGCAAACAATGAAAATTATCTACCTATTTCCAGAAAATTGTGCACTTAATAAGTGCATTTGGATGGTCTGACTCTAAAGCAACCATGAATCTATATTCTATTCAAAATGTATCTTAATTTCATCTTTTGCTTTGAATTTGATTGTCATACAACGAGAACATTGCAAAATAATGAGATTGTCAAATTATTGCTCTAAAATAATTTTTCATTGCATACGAAATTGAATTCGGGAAACATGGCAATGTGCATTCCGTATTCAGTTCTGCAAGCTATTTATAAGCTACTAAAGCAGGTAACTAAAAAAAACTATAACTAACTTCGCTTAGCTTTTTTATCCCGCTGTGAGAGTTACATTTTTATTGTCTAAAATGATTTCAATTATCCTAGAATTTTCATATTTTCAAACTGAGGTAACAATAGAATGCAAGCAATATTAAGTTCAAATAAATCATCTCAATATTTTAGTTTCCACCGATACTTCACTTGATCAGGTAATCTCGTTTACAAGTAGGCACATTTACTGTTATAATATTGATTGATAAGTTTGCGATATTACTCTTTTTTCTTCCATTTATACTTTCAAAATAAAACAAAAATGCACATTTATTTTAATGCTTGTCACCCTTGAATTTAACTTTCATTTACAATTCATTCACTGGACATACAAACTTTATGACCACAAGTAAATATGCACGGGATGAGATGAGTCAGGCCTATTATTATTCGTACTTTATTTTGTTTTTTCTATTTTGCGATTTACGAGGAAATTGGATGTGATCTTAATGGCATTGCAATATACAAGAGACAGGTAGAAGGTTTTCCGGTTCAAACTATTGAAGCTGCTGGATGGTTTGATTATCTCAAGTTGTATAGGTGATTGAGAAAATGAGCAGTTTAGATTTTCAGAAGGTCGACGATATATCAAAGAAGAAACAGGAGGGTAGCCAATGAAACCATAAGAACATCCAAACTTGTAGTGGACTTCAATGACTTGGTCGTTCGCCTGAGTTTTGGTGAGGCTAGAATAAATCACTACTATTCGTTGCCCAAGAAACAGCTATAAGCTATTGATATCAAATTCATTATTTGTTTATAGCTAGTTAGCAATTTAGCATTCACATTGAGATTTTGAACTAATTTGTTTACCCAACAATAACATTTAAACCGTCTTGCCATAGTGACCATAACTAAATGCCATAGGAAAAAATATAATGCCACTGCGAACACTAAGGCATCAAACTGCATTGCTTGATAGTATTTGCCCTATCATAGGATTGTTGATCAAGACCATTGGATATTTGGATTACTTTGGGACGGTTTTAGTAAAATTTGTAGTTATAGTTTGGCCCCAAGAGGGAAATGGTGTTGTTAGTTTAATCAAACGATAAGTCTAGATTCACCGTGAAAAATTCACGGTCATATCCCCGTAAGACACAAAAATTGATGGGGCCCACCGAAAAACAAAAATCCACCCTCCTTTTCTCCTGGTGGGGTCTCCAAGGCTGTGAGTGTCGATGAATTCTCGGTGGAGAATTCACGGTGTGTAGCAGCGCTGTTAATCAAAATATTGGATGATATCTGTTACCTTACCTCACTACTCCCTTCGTCTCTCAAAAATAGGCAGGTTTGTGTTTAATTAACACAAACCTTCCTATCTTTTAGAGACGAAGGGAGTATTAATTTATTATTCACACATTAAAAAGTTAAAGTTTTAGGTAAAATTTTCGTGAAAGCCGTACATTATTTCCCTGCCTTAATTAGCTACGGACTGGCTAGTCGCTGCACAGTCCTTGTTCTTGATGTCATTGTCTGTCCATGGACGACCGGAACAGATTAAGCCAGGTACATGTCATTGTGTTCCTAGCTATATGTACGGTTATAGTGTAAATAGCCCTGCAGGTGTTGGTGGAACATTATAAAATTCAAGCATTGCGATCTATGCAAATAATATACAGTATATGTATTCCGTGTACGGAACTAGGATCTAAGCATGGAATACTAACCCATGGCTAGGCTCACATGGTGGTCATGCATGCCTATTGATTTATCTCATCCCATGCTTATTTTCATCTAGACATGAAGTTTTTGTGCCAATTAAATGATATAAAAATGAGCCAAAATGAACTAACAATCGTTTTGTGAGACTACAACCAGAGGAAGACATTTATAAATGGAGGAAAGAATTGATCAGTAACGTAATTTTTTTGTTCTTTTGAAGGTAAGATATATTATAGCAAAAGGAAACTCCTCCTAATCATGTGATTCAGTCTCATTTGAGGTTATCTCAGATTGAGATTGCCCAGCGATGGCTGATTTAGATGGATTAAGAATTTCAGAGATTACACAATCAACGGAATTCAGAGGGTTTGTCGTTTTCTTCATGAACTTCTACATAATCAGTAACGTAGCTTCGGGGAATTGTTAACAAAGTGAAGATGGAGTGGGATATTGGTGGAAACTAAGATATCAAAACTGTTTGGTTAATCATTTGGAACACGTGGACCTAAAGCACATTTAAGATTTCTCCTCCCGAATTTATTTTCAATTGACTTGTTGCGGCAATTATCGGGTATAATTTATTTTTGTGGGCTAATTCATTTCCTCGGGAAAACTACAGTTTTGAAGATATATTTTGTATGCTGTAGTTTCATGGAGAAATAGTAATTTCCCTAGTGATTTGTGTTATATTTTTAACTTGAATGTTATTTTCCTAATTTTTGTCTTATATTATTTTAAATGCAGATTATGATTATTCTTCAAAAATCGTAAAAAAAATAAATAAAATAACGACAAATTAATTTTATTCATTGAACGTGGCTTACTTGAGTTGGTTTATTTTGATACATCGGAAAATTGGATCAACATAAAGTAGTATAATTTGGGATAAGAATTTCATTGTTCATACAGTTTAGCCTCGATAAACGAATGCTCCATAAGTGAATAACCTCGCCAAATGAATAATTTTCTTGGGTCTCGATTTGGGAAAAAGAATTAAATGAATAACCTAGTTAAATGCATTAGTGAATAAAAAAATTAAATCCTTAAAAACACTATTAATTAGAAATGAATAATCACTAAATATCATACAAGAAATATATTTAAATAAACCAGAATATTTCATCTAAAAAAAATAATGTTTGTATAAGAAGTCATTTCATATACATCTAAAGTTTATTTATTTATTCTTCCACCTAAACCAAAATGCACATCATCCTTAAAAAAAAGTTAATGCGTGAACAACTTCGGGAATATTTTGCTCTTCTTATAACAAATTATTTTTTGTGGTGATTACCGGTTGAAATGCCTCTTTTATCCGTCATCTTATTTAGTGATTATTCATTTACAGGCTTATTTGTGAGAGGCAGATTGGTTTAAAGTCTTTAATTGAGTTGAAGCAACTCTTAGGCTGTCAAGGACGTCAGCTAAGAGAATCAATTGCTCGGAGTCCTGCTGAGATTCAAGAGGCGTAAGGAGCGCGACTAAACTAAATTGTTGTGAGGGTTTAATTCGGTCTCAATTCCAATCTGAAGTTATTTTTAGTAGGCTAGAGTTTGTAGCGGTTTAATACGTACAGTTTGGTGTCCAATTGTGGACTAGGTCCTGGGGTTTTTCTGCATTTGCGGTTTCCTCGTTAACAAAATTTCTGGTGTCTGTGTTATTACTTTTCCGCCTTATATTTTTTATCTTTATAATTGAAATATCACATGTTGTACGTAAATCAATCAAAGTAGATGCATCCATCCTTGTTTGTTGGATACGCCTTGATTGATTTGGATATTTATCTTTGGAATCGTCCAAGTACTCTCACACGTAAATCAGGTTCACGGACTAGTCTCTGTAAACTTTCTGATTGTGAGAGAAAGAGATATAACTCTGAATATTATTCCTTGATTGAGATTCATTAAGTTGGAATCTCATATTTGTATTTAGGTTTGCCCATACAAATTGCCTAAGAAAAAGTTGGTGGGGTATTTTGGTACCCCCACGTTTTCAATTCGTATCAGAGCAGGCAAACACGTTTAAGACCTAATAAGTCTATGTTTGAAACTCTTTAGAAATATGTATTCACGTACAAATGCATGTCTCCCAATGATTTTGATTACGCCAAGTGTTTGAGACTTACCTCAAAGGGTAACACCGTAGTTGATTCTTTTGAATCCAGAGGAGACAAGATTATGCTGTACAGTATCTGATAATACTACTCCCAATACACAAATATCTCCATGTCGTAATCCGAATTGGAGCTAACCAGAAGCTTAAAAAAGGCTACTAAGATTATTGATTTTCAAGTCTCCATAATTAAAGAACTTGAAAAACAAGAGGCTCAGTATATTGATGAACTTCAACAGTCTTTAGATAGAGACGTGATCTCATAAACATGATGGAATCCTTCCCTGACGATATCAAAAAACTTATTCAAGAAACTAACATATTTCGAGAAAATGTTTTTATACTTGAGGATACTTTCAAGGAAAACGAGATACGTGAGAAACATCTAATTGAGACTCATTCATCAAAAATGAATGAAATTCATGTTGAAAAAGAAAAAGTCGAATCTGATCTTCTTTTAGCTCGGGAGCAGAACAAACTGCTTAAAAAGGATTATTCTGCACTTATGCGTAAGGAATCCTCAAAACCTGGCGTTGTCTTTGAATCTTCGGAGATATTACCTAGTATTGAGAATTCTTTCTTGAGAAAGGAAGCTGGTAAGAAATGGTTGCATAGAAAACCAGTAAGTGCTTTTGATAAAGGTCATGAACCGACTAACTTTTCTGATAATCCACGAAGTTCTTCACACTGCGATAAAGAAGGTCATCTTGCATTGAAATGCTTCAGTAGAAAAAAAACATATCACTAAACTTAAAAAATTTCTCACTTTTGCAACTGAAGAAGTGAAAAAATTGTCAGCATCTTCAATCGATCTTAACTCCATAGAAAATCTAAAGTCTTATGACAAGAAATCCTCTCGGAATCGGCATAAATGTAGATATCCTCACTCTGTAGTGCCACAAAATATTAAGAGTATCATACTTCATTCTGATAAAGAGGATATGACAGATAGTTCTTTCTCAAATAATTGGGTCCCTGATTCCAATTCCTTGAAAAGCATTTCAAGAGGTCCTAGACTTGCCTCAAAATATTCTTCATAGGAAGAACTACCAAGTGTCAATAATCGGTCCAGCAAACATAAAAGCTCATTAAATTTTTATTTTGTGTAGGGAAACAAGATCAGAATCTTCTATAAGGAAACGAACTAGAAGAGATGAGAGAATAAGGAGAAATCATCACATGAAAAACCTCAATGTATCACCTTGTGATACATATGGTGAGATTGTGTCTCACTTTGTTACCTAACAGTGTAACATTAGTTCTTGAAACTAACTTCACAGTTACAAGGACTACAGTCATATCATCTTTGATATGAATGTTGAGGTTGCTCAAGTCTTGTGTATTTAATTTTAAATCTCTTTTCTACAAAAGTAACATATAATATTTTAGTTGACCATGGCTCATTAACATTTTATTTATCTTTTGTTATTTCTCCTGGAAAGTAAGTGTTAATGGTTCATGTGCTCTAAAGATATATCCGTCTGGAAATCATTATTTATCGAGCTAAGAATACATTATTGACACTTGAAGAGATCAATTACTATTAAAAAAATTTATATATATTGTAATGAATACTCATTATAATCTCTTAGTACAAGAACTCGGTCCACAAACTAATGTGTGCATACCAATTCATGTATATGTCTAGGGCTAAGAGAAAAAACCATAAATAAGAATAAAGGATTCATATGTGTTAAAAAAAAACTTGTGTTGACCTAACAAATAGTTGATTCCTATTTTTTTCTTCTTCTAAAAAGATGGGAATCTCAAAAAGACCTCATGAAACTATTGATCTTGATGATGAAGATGTCAAAGAAAGAAGTGCATTTCAAGGGTCTCTGCTGAAAAAGATGGCTGAGAGAAAATAACAAAACTCCTAGGTTGCAGATTTCATCAAGGATCTGACTCTCAGAATTACTCAAAGGTTGAGATTCCAATCTATAATTGTAAATAAATCATCTTTCTAATGGCCACCAAACCAAAATCCTTGAAAAGAAAAAAGTTCTGATACAGAACCATAAGAAGCTGATTTCTGAGTGCACAAAAGCTTGACAACTTGCTCGCATTGTCAATCGGAAGGTTGGTGTCTTAACCCATGAGCATGGCCTCTCAGTCGTCACGCGAATTAAAGACATCATTGATACTTTTATGATCGAGTTTTGGAAAGGTATGGAGAAATTGATGAGTTATAATTTTAAATTATTTTTGTTTATTTTCTAGGAAACTTCTTGTGAGAATTTTTCCTTTCATTTGAGAAGGATAACTAGGGTTTGGTATAGCATATATTGTGATTACACAAGTTATTTCCAACGATTTTCTTCTTGCATGTTTTTTAAATTTATTTATTCAAATTCTAGATTTTTTGGAAGATGAACTTGCAGTATGTAATCATTATTGGTTTAATATATTGCAAAGTATTATGATATATATGTGTCCTTTAGTATTTTTAAATTGAACCGATATCTCATATATGCTCAGAAGTCAAATATATTATGTTTTATAAACTAAAAATATAACAAACTTTGTTAGAATTTTTCGCAGTATTGATCTACTCGTGATCACATTTCTGTGTTATTACTGCACTATTAACTCCGTAAGATTTTCTTATGTTGATTCATACCGATTAAAATTATCTCTTTGTTCATAACCGACGTTGAGATTAATTCATATCGAAGTTCAGGATACGAATCAATGTGATTTGTTAATGTCCGACAAAATACTTATTTTTTGTAACAGTAAGGTCACTCATATTGTTCTCTTGAGAATGACATCAAATGGGGGAGAGTTTTTAAGTTAACTTGTGCTTAATTGCTATATCTTTGTGGGGTGTGTGGCGGTGGAATTTAAAGGAGATGCTTGTATCTTAAATCTTCCAGATAAGTGTTAAGTATTTTATACTCTATGATATCATCTAAATAAAATTTGATATGTAATTCATTTGAATCTTGAAGTATCTTTTGGTTGATTTCATTATGATCCCATGATTTTCGTACCTTTGCCAATTTTTATTGACAAAAAGGGGGAGAATTAATTATTAGTTTCGCACTACATAATATGGTGTACGAATCATTATGTAAGGGGAAGTGAATCAATATCTATAGGTTTCACCTATTATGCAAAAGATGTAAGTATAGATTAAGGGGGAGAAACATATCACCATAGTATTACTTCGAAGTTGTGATACAATTGAACTTTATAGAAGATAATAATATTATGTTTTTTTTATAAGGACAATTGAAAATATTTGTTTTCGAAGTTTTTATCCCTACGGATCTTCAACAATAACGATGCTGAGTTGAACACGTTCAGAATCATTGCAACTTGAAGTAACGAAAAATTAAGGGAGTTGAAGAAACCAAGGAAACCAAGCATGATGGATTCAAGGAGTATTTTGAAGCTTTATGTTTTGATCTATATGTATTGATAGTTTTGTCATTAAAATTCACAAACAGGGAGATTGTTAGAGCATGGCTCGGTCGAAATCACAAGTGTTGCTATCAAGTTTGTTGTCAAATTTAGTTGATCAAAACTATGTCTTGATTTCTAGTCTACAATTAGTCAAGTCTCGGATTAGGATAAAAGTGTGTGGTTGGGAATCGGATATCACTGCGTTCTACCGTTTGAAGGAGAAGATCAACCGAATCTTTTGGAGCACTTCTTCAACAGACGAAAAGTGAAGACTAAACCACCCATATCTAAAGTTATATTTATCCTTCTATCTATGAGATGATGTCGGATGACTAATTATACTATCGCCGGCATATCAAGAATTTCAGTCAAGTTTATCTTGGTAATTCGTTCTCGAAATATGTATGACTAAGCTTAATAAAAATTCTTTCATATTTGATGAATTTCGGTTAAGAACATTTATTGTTCATAATCTAAATCGTTATTCAAGATTATCATTCGAAAATAGCCAGGTACAGTGATATGTATCATTGATGTTATTTGGGAATGTTTCGAATTGATTTAGAGAGAAATATAGAACTTTCGTAAATCTGGATACATGAAAATAAGCATGCCAGTTTCAATAATAGGAGAACTGTTATAGGTCCGGAGCCGCAGTACATGTACCCAGTACACGTACCGGCAGAGCTATAATTCAGCAACAATTTTTGTACGCATACCCGGTATCCATACCATAAAAAGTCTGTTGCTCGTGAACCAGGAACGGTATGCAAACCTAGTGTGCATACCGTAAAGGAACTGTTTGTTTTGAAACCGTAGTGGTATCCATACCTGGTATGCTAACCAAAAAAGTTCTATTAGATCCTGAACTCGTTTTTGTCTTAAGGTACACATACCCGATACACGTACCATGAGAAAATAGTCACGAACAGGGTAGAGTTCACGTGCTTTCCCCGTTGAATATTTTTAGATGCACATGAGATAATTGGCATTTTAATAAATATTTAAAGACAATTTATAGACATGATTGATCACATTATAGCCTATGGTCGTGACTCAAGCTTAAAGTCTTATGTTATATGAAAAGGATTAACCTTATGGTTCAATCGGCTAGTTTCAACTAACCGTCCATGAACAATGTCTTTGTACATGGTTCGATTACGGTTCATACTAACCAGAGTGTATATCTTGGTATGTTAATCTCATTTCAAATATTCATCTAACAGTGGATATTGTTTGCTTGGTTCCAAAGCTATCTTAGCTTAAACCTAAAGCAACCTATACTTTGAAAGTCTATATAAGGGAGAACCTCAAGCAACTGAGATTTTTGAATCACTGACACTATCTTTGTGTGTCATAGTTGTAAACTAGAGTCCTCCTCTCCCTCAAACTCTTCTAGGGTTTAGCGACTAAAAAGACTTCCCCTAGGGATTCCTGAAGTTAGGTCCAAATATCTTTATCTTGATAGTTCGTGTATCCTATCTTGTCTTGATTGTTGAGCTCCTCACTCAAACAAGATAGACAAAAATTGTAAAGTTCTCTTCGTATCAGACTTTGTGATTCCACGGGTTTAATACTTGTGAGGTGAATAAGAATCTAGGCTACTCTTCGGGAGTTATAAGACTGGATTTTGAGGTTAGCTAGACTTCGTCTATTGCTGTCGATTTTCAGTCTCACCTTGATCTACTGATCAAAAAGGAAATCACATATAGGCTTATCCGTGGGAGGCAGATTTGTTTAAAGTCTTCAATTGATTTGAAGAAACTCTTAGGCTGTAATGGACGTCGTCTAAGGGAATCGATTGCGTGGAGCTGGGATTCAAAATTCGTAAGGAGCGCGACTGTAATTGAATTATTGTGAGGGTTTAATTCGGTCTTAACTATATTCCAATCCGAAGTTATTTTTAGTAGGCTAGAGTCTGTAGCGGTTTAATACAGTTTAGAATTCAAATATGGACTAGGTCCCGGGGTTTTTCTGCATTTGCGGTTTTCTCGTTAACAGAATTTCTGGTATCTGTATTTTTTTTTTCCGTTATATTGTTTATCTTTATAGTTAAAATATCACATGTTGTACGTAAATCAATCAAAGTAGATACACCCACCCTTGTTTATTGGATACGACTTGATTGATTCTTGGATATTGATCTTTGGAATCGTCAAAGTACTCTCACACGTAAATCAAGTTCATGGACTAGTCTCTGTAAACTTTCGGATTATGAGAGAAAGAGATAGAACTCTGAATATTATTCCTTGATTGAGATTCATTAAGTTGAACTCTCGGAATTGTATTTAGGTTTTTCCATACATGTTGCATAAGAAAAAGTTGGTGGTGTATTTTGGTACCCCGCGTTTTCAATCTTGATTTAGCATGGTGCTTTCCAAATAAACTGGAGTGGTATCCATATTATGACATGGATGCAAGTGTCGTACAATGATTGCACGTTACAATGTTGCAGGCCAAGTCAGTACTCCACCGTAATGGCGAAATGCGAAGCCATAATAGCGCAACACAAGCCATAATAGTGGTATACGGTATAGACTGTGAAGCACTAAGATAGTGGCACCCTGTAGGGTTAGTGAAGCGCCAAGGTGGCGCTACACTGTAAAGACATTTGGCTAAGTAATGAAGATTATTGGCCGACACAATGAAGCTTCATTGAAGGAAAGGAAAGACGAGGCCAAAGTTGACAGATGCAACATGCGATGTTGGCATTTATGCATATCCGTGGAATTGATTTGGCCCAAACTCAAGGATGATGCAAGAGTGAAGAATAGGCCAGGAGTTGGTCTATGGCATTAGTTAAAGGCTGGACAAAGCTTGAACAATGCAAACAAGCTAATAATGAAAGAGTGGCATTACTATTGTCAAACAGATTGGCTAAGTAAAGCATATGGCACCAGATAACCAGATTGAGCTAAGGAGTTAGCCTTGATGATTGAATCATAAAGATTTTTTGTGCATTAGCTTAGAGAAATAAGCATGTAGGGCCAAGATGGCTGAGCATTGGATCAAGGAAGGATTCAATAAAGCACAAAAGTTGTGTAATATGGCTCAAGTGGCGGTTATGAGTTGGTTACGAGCTTTACAAGCATGCAAAACGTGTGAAACAAGGGAGAATGGTTATAGAAGTAGTTTATAACCATTTTTGAGTGTTCATAACCACCAAGAACAGGTGTGGCACCCGTTGGCGTGACAACTCAAAAGGTGGCAGTTGAAGTTGGCGGTTATGGAAACTACTTGGACTCTTGGCTGTTCAAGGCTTGTGCAGCGGTTGCACAGAAATTTTGGCCTGATCCTAGTTAGTATAAATATCCTAGGAATCAATAAGTTTAGTGTTTCTCAATTGGAGAAGAACCACTAATGTAGAGAGAGTTTTAGGCATTCACCAATAGGGTGAATGGCCTGTTTTGGTCCATGTGATGGACGAGTTTTGTAATCTTCCTTTAGCGCAATAAAATGGGTTTGTTGCAGTAATGTTTGTGTTCATTATGTTGCTGATTTTTGTGAGAATTGGTAAAGTACATGGAAGAACCTCTCTTATGCTTATGGGATAATGAAAAGTTAGAGAGAAATAAGAAAAGACTTAGTTGTGCAGAGCCGTATGAGTGAAGGCAGATGCGTACTTTGATGCGAGTATGCAAGGCTGAGTGATTGTGGGTGAAGTTGATTCACTGAACCACAATCATTGTCGGTCATGTTCCATGAAAATTTTAGGCGATTAAATGGGCATGTGACAACAAGTATCAGAGCTGTGTTAGGTCACACAGTTGCTGATTTTTTCTCTCCTTTAGTCAAGTTAATGTCATTTATTTGTCAAATTCAGTGAAGAATTGTTTGGGTTTCACTAGTATGGAGACTAGAAGAAGTTGGTCTTGTGTGTAAAGATCAATTGGAATGAACTTTGAAACTTGATGTAGCAGCAGGCCATGAAAGTTAATGACAAAGGTGTCAAAATTCCTACCCAAAGTGTTAGACGAACGTGCAAGAATAATTGAAACCGGGTTTTCAAGTGATGGCATGACAAAACTAAGGAGTATGCGGACTTCTATGGTGCAAGTCGGGTGTTAAAGTCCACGTTTTTCACAAGTATGTAAATATTACGCATTTGGAATGCATATCTTTGTGGTGTTATCAGTAGTGATTACATTACAAGTTGTAATGGGAATTTTAGGGGAAATTCCTGAATACAAAGATGGTGTTGGCCTTTGCAGTGGCAAAGTAGATGAAGAATGTTAAGTGCATGTTTTGCACATATTTAGTGTCGAATCCATGCTAGTAATTGCTAAGTTTCTTGCAAATTATTGTGTATTACGCTTGTTTTGTTTTATTTACGTTTTGCTAGGTGAATCATCCAAAAGAAGTGAATTGGCACTTAATTGTGCAATAAAGGAAGTTAGCTAAAAGCGGAGAAGGGCCAAAGACCAAGTGAAACTCATCCAAATCGAGGAATTCTTAATATCATCTCGAAGAGGGCGAAAAGATGAAGCCAACGGCAAAAGAATTGAGTCAATCCGACGTTGTATGAAGAATCTAGAAGCATTTGAAGCAAGCCAAAGTTGCCAAAACATAGGGAACCTACAAGATTGAATTGTCAGTCCTGCAAGACTGACAGCTGAAGGATATTTCTAAAGGCACACGACTATTTTGTTCGGGGCTGCCACTAGCATCTTCTTCACCAAGCATCACGACCAGTTCAGGGAACTGAAATTAGGAAATCGCCATTGGCGATTGACGAAGATGAGAATGATCGAGAGCAATAGAACATGGAGGATAAGATGCTCGCCATTATTGGCAGAGATCGATGGAAGGAGAAGCTACTGATATTTATTGGTATGCTCGGCTTTGTATGGGAGTTCGAGAAGATCATGAAGAATAAACTCGGAACTGTAATTGTCGACAAGCTAGGTTGTAGCTGATGGCATAGATAGAAGTCGAGCAGAGTATCGAGAAGGTTTAACGGTGACTGATCAAAAGAATGAAGTTGTTGGCTGCTGCTCGAGCCATTCATGGAAGATACTCGAAAATGGAACTGAGCTTTGGCTGCTACCATTATTTGAGCTCGAGTCTGTATAAATGGATTGAATGAGAAACTGACGATGGAGTTTGGAATGAATGATGGAGTTTCTGCCGTTGACGGAAGGTTGCTGCCAGCATGATAAGGGCTTGGTCGCTGTGACTGAGAAGAACTCGAGCAAGAGTCTGTGCTCGTTGCAGTGTATGATGGCTGAGGATCACTCGAATAGCAGCTGCATATGATGGCAGCGATGGAGAATGAGTTTGGTTGGCTGTTCACGTTGGTTGCTATGTATGATCGATAATGAAAAGTTAGGAGCCGTGATGAGTGAGTTGTTGCTGCAAAGTAAAGGAGTAGTTGAGTACTTTGAGCTATAGCAAGGGATCTATGATGGTGTTGTTAGTCATGGGTTAGTTGGTGATTGGTAAGGAGCTGAACTAAAATGCTTGCTGCTGAGCTTGGCGGTGACGAGAGGAAACAGAAGGTGCAGCTCGAGGTATTTATGGAGCTGAGAAGAAGATGAAACAAAGCGGGAAGGAGGAGAAGAATGGAAAAAATCAGTTGAACTACGGTGGAAACTTCCAACCGTATAGAAATCCAGGGAATAATTATTTTCACGGCGACCAGAGTGTCCGCGAATAGATATCCGAACGAAGAAAATTCAGGGACTTTTATTTTTCATGGAGACTTGTATATCCGTGGGAACTGGGAAATTACAGTGAGTAGCCAAAGAGTATGCATGTCAGTTCCACGGAACTGACAGGCCAAGGGCGTAAGGGGCTGGGCTTTTCCAATTGAGTACGGCTACATATTATGTTTTGAGAGAAACTCTTACACGGCCTGACTTTGGGCGTGACCTGATTCAGAATTTTGGCGAGATTTGGCAACTTTAGATACGGGATTGGACGCACGGACACTTCTACAATTTGGAGACATATAAAAGAAGACTTCTTAACCTAGACAATGATATCTCTACATCTCATAATACACTTTTGTTCTTCATAAAATATTTTAGGGTTTACCCCTTTAGGGGAAACCAGAAACGGTGTAAACATGAGAGGCTAAACTTTATTGATTAAGGATGAATTCAATGTTCTAGCGTGAAGCTTTATTATTATACAAGTTTGTTATGAGTTTTAATCATCTTATCGTTTGTTTTCACTACATCTAATTTTATGAGTGATTCTTAGATTGATTTGGGATGCATACTAGATTAGTCTATTAATTGTTCTATTGCTAGTATTGGGTTAGGAGATAAGTAATCGTCGAATAATTCATACACAAGTAGAAATCGCGAGACCTTGCAGAGGGATTCTGTGGAGCAATTGCGGGTGAATACAACACCAGCAAGTGAACCTTGAGCTAAGAGTTTAACTACTGGGATCAACCTAATTCACAAAGCCTAAAACGTTCAATCGGATTACACCTTGAGTGAGCTACTACTTGGTGGTTCGGTTGGATAGAATCTGATATTGGAGAGCTTCCGTATCCGTGGTAAAAGGAGTTTTGAGGATAGCACTGAGCTAGCTGCTTTCCTACGGTTGGTGATGAATGGTTCTAACGAAGATAGATAAGTATACTAATCCAGTTATCGCTTGGTAACGGCGAAGGATTCCTTGATCATATCTTTCTTTTATTCGTTATTCTTTTTATTTCACTTCAAAACAACCCCCCTTTTGTGATTTTTATTATTTCGCTGAACTAAATAACATATCAATTACACAGCTCTCTGTGGGAACGATCCTTACTACCGCTATATTACTAGTTAATTAGTGGGAAATATATTGATTAATTTGTTGCACTTACGACACGCATCAAATTTTGGCTCCGCTGCCGGGGAGCGGTTGTTAATTGATTTGTTATTTGTTTAGCTTGTTTTTGTTTTTTTTTTTGGATTTTTTCTTTTGTTCTTGTGAGTCGTCATGTTTCCTTATGGACATAACATGTACGGAGCACAAGACCAATCATCATATTATTGTGGTAATCAATATGGATTTCAATCTCATTCATATAACAACTACCAACCATACCCTACGGAGCCTTATGGATACTCTCATACATATCAACAACCTTATGACGGGTATGTAAGTGAGCAATCAAAGGGATGGGAGGATAGTTATGCTTCTGATCAGTTGTTTTCTAGTAATGTGCAGATGACAGAGAGTGTGGAAAGACCTACTCCTCTTTATCATGTTCTTTCGTCATTTATGTCAAAAGAAGAGATACAGTCTGAAAATTCCATCGTGAATAATGGCGGAAAACGTATTAATATCAGAAAGCTTTCAAAGCAATATGATCAGTTAGAAGAAGCTGGGGCATCAGAAAAGACTCTCGAAGAAATCAACAAGGTAATACGAACGGAACTTCAACGTCGTTGGGATATTGAAGATTATGTGGTTGACGAAGACTCTGATGAAGATGAGCAACCTTTGGAAACTCCTTGCAATAATGGTAATGTTATTTCAACTCCGGATCATAATAACGATCACTCGCCTATTCAAAGGGAGGAGAATGAATATGACATAACCGTTGTTATAAATGGTGTAACGTACTCAAACAATGATTTTAAGATTTGCACCAATGAACTCGAATTTCTAGGAGATGATACTAATTCTGATGACGAAAGTGTTGAACAAATAGTGATTGAGAATGAAACCAAATTGGTTGAAGTTGTGGAAGACCCAATTGAGCTAGCCAAGGATTATAATGATGCTGAGATTTCGGTTGAAGCAGAAACTGACGAAGAATGGCTAAATAGTTTGATAGAGGACCACGATACAAATGAGGTAAATAATTCATTGCAATTCTTTAAGAATGATGAGGATCCTGTAATACGAGAGATTGTGGAAGGTTTGTCTAATCCTTTGCATATTTATGAATCTTTTGATCCACATCACTTGGGATTGAGTATTTGTGCTTCTAAAATTCTGAAGGATTATTTTACTTCTAAGTATATACCACTTGATGTGTTTGATTCTAGTATTGTGCAGGTTCATCGAGAGGAACCTATAGAAGTTCCCTTATTTTATGTTCTCTATCCACTTTCGAGTGTAGAAAGGACTAAGTGTGGGGGAAGCTTTCAAGCTATAACAATTTCATTATTCATATGTTATGCTAATAATTGTGTGAAGTTGTTATTAGAATTGCAGATTGTTTTCTGGGCAGACTACCAGATTTTCAGATTGTTGGTATATGGACGATAACAAGAAAGTCGGGCTGACGACTTTAAACCAAGCGCTAAATGGGAGGCAACCCATAGGTTTTGTATCTTAAACCCTTTTATTTTTTGTTTTTATTGTTTTCATATCATATTTTCATACCCATGTTTAATTTCATTGAGTCCTGAATCTATCTTAGAAGGAAATTATGACGAATACCTTTTCGTCAGAAAAATTCAGACTGCGCGTAGTTCAGTCCAGAGACCATAACTGTCAGACCGTTTATCGAAACATTGTGCCCTTTTGACAGTGTGTAGAAAACAAGTAGATGAACAACTTTTGTGAAATGGAGTTTTTCCAAATTCCTTACCAATTTGTACAGTTTTTGCGTTTTATCTGCTGTTACGTCAGAATTCAGAATTTTCAGTTTTACACATTGAGGACAATGTGAAGTTTAAGTGTGGGGGAGCATTTATATGTTTGTATAGTTTGTTTTAGTTTGTTTTATGCCTTTAAAAAAAAAAAAAATCAGAAAAATAGAAAAAACCAAGAAAAATTGTGCTTTTTGAACTCCGAAATCTAGAAACTTGTGCCTTTAGGATGACACCATTAGTGGATTGAACCATTTTGAATGCAGGAGTTGAGGAACCAATTAACTAAAAGGGATGAACACATAGCTCAGAAATCACAAATAACATGATAGTTGTTACCATATCTCGGAATATCACCATATCACATTCTATTTTTTATTTTTCCATATTTATCTATTGTTCTCTAAGTGCTTTGGTGGGTCACTAAACATCGACGTGTTATTACTGCTAAGATGAAATAGAGTGATTGAGTTGCTAAAAAAAAAGAAAAAAAGAAAAAGAAAAAAAAAAGAAAAAGAAAAAAAAAAGAGACCGACCAATTAGACCAAACGGAATAAGAATGACACTTGGGAATAACAGTATGTGTGAAACGTAGTCCCTGTCTCCGTCGCCTAAACAAGCGTGGAATGCAGGATCCAAGGCAACTATCACGTACTTGCTGACAAGAAGCATGCGCTTGGATCCAAAAGATCTAATCATGCCGTCTAAAAAAAAAAAAAAAAAAAAAAAAAAAAAAAAAAAAAAAAAAAAAAAAAGAAAGTAATATATTTGGTGAATAAAGTCACTCCTGGTTCCCTTGTATATGCCAGTGAGTTGATGTAGAAGTAAGTTGTTGGCCACTGGTTCCCTTGTATATGCCAAAGTGTGTTGACGCTAGAGTTGACCAAAGAGCTCAATCCAATAGGCATAGGTTCATCTTGGCAAGTGACCTTGAGTAGATATGGGAAACATTGATCGCTTGTGAACATTCGCCAACATCTACATCTATATTCATCTTCTTAATCTTTTCATTGTGATTGTGGTTTGTTAGTTTCCGAGTATTGTGGCTTGTTCGACTATCTAATTAGAGCTTTATTTATTTGAATATGAACTGAATTTGCGCAAGGTACCTCTTCCTGTAGTCATTTTGGATTCGTTCATGAATTTGTCACAAATAGACGGAGTTGGAAATATAGGTTTTGTAGGTAGACCTCTTGTAAACCTTCACGAGACTATAACTCGTCCACTAGGGACACCTAGGGGTTTAAAGGCCTGTTATTCATGCTAAGAGTAACCGTATCCTCGGCGACACGGAGTTGTTGTATTTAGATAGTTTGCTCGAGGACTAGCAAAAGCCAAGTGTGGGGGAATTTGTTAAGTGCATGTTTTGCACATATTTAGTGTCGAATCCATGCTAGTAATTGCTAAGTTTCTTGCAAATTATTGTGTATTACGCTTGTTTTGTTTTATTTGCGTTTTGCTAGGTGAATCATCCAAAAGAAGTGAATTGGCACTTAATTGTGCAATAAAGGAAGTTAGCTAAAAGCGGAGAAGGGCCAAAGACCAAGTGAAACTCATCCAAATCGAGGAATTCTTAATATCATCTCGAAGAGGGCGAAAAGATGAAGCCAACGGCAAAAGAATTGAGTCAATCCGACGTTGTATGAAGAATCTAGAAGCATTTGAAGCAAGCCAAAGTTGCCGAAACATAGGGAACCTACAAGATTGAATTGTCAGTCCTGCAAGACTGACAGCTGAAGGATATTTCTAAAGGCACACGACTATTTTGTTCGGTGCTGCCACTAGCATCTTCTTCACCAAGCATCACGACCAGTTCAGGGAACTGAAATTAGGAAACTGCCATTGGCAGTTGACGAAGATGAGAATGATCGAGAGCAATAGAACATGGAGGATAAGATGCTGCCATTATTGGCAGAGATCGATGGAAGGAGAAGCTACTGATATTTATTGGTATGCTCGGCTTTGTATGGGAGTTCGAGAAGATCATGAAGAATAAACTCGGAACTGTAATTGTCGACAAGCTAGGTTGTAGCTGATGGCATAGATAGAAGTCGAGCAGAGTATCGAGAAGGTTTAACGGTGACTGATCAAAAGAATGAAGTTGTTGGCTGCTGCTCGAGCCATTCATGGAAGATACTCGAAAATGGAACTGAGCTTTGGCTGCTACCATTATTTGAGCTCGAGTCTGTATAAATGGATTGAATGAGAAACTGACGATGGAGTTTGGAATGAATGATGGAGTTTCTGCCGTTGACGGAAGGTTGCTGCCAGCATGATAAGGGCTTGGTCGCTGTGACTGAGAAGAACTCGAGCAAGAGTCTGTGCTCGTTGCAGTGTATGATGGCTGAGGATCACTCGAATAGCAGCTGCATATGATGGCAGCGATGGAGAATGAGTTTGGTTGGCTGTTCACGTTGGTTGCTATGTATGATCGATAATGAAAAGTTAGGAGCCGCGATGAGTGAGTTGTTGCTGCAAAGTAAAGGAGTAGTTGAGTACTTTGAGCTATAGCAAGGGAGCTATGATGGTGTTGTTAGTCATGGGTTAGTTGGTGATTGGTAAGGAGCTGAACTAAAATGCTTGCTGCTGAGCTTGGCGGTGACGAGAGGAAACAGAAGGTGCAGCTCGAGGTATTTATGGGAGCTGAGAAGAAGATGAAACAAAGCGGGAAGGAGGAGAAGAACGGAAAAAATCAGTTGAACTACGGTGGAAACTTCCAACCGTATAGAAATCCAGGGAATAATTATTTTCACGGCGACCAGAGTGTCCGCGAATAGATATACGAACGAAGAAAATTCAGGGACTTTTCATGGAGACTTGTATATCCGTGGGAACTGGGAAATTACAGTGAGTAGCCAAAGAGTATGCATGTCAGTTCCACGGAACTGACAGGCCAAGGGCGTAAGGGGCTGGGCTTTTCCAATTGAGTATGGCTACATATTATGTTTTGAGAGAAACTCTTACACGGCCAGACTTTGGGCGTGACCTGATTCAGAATTTTGGCGAGATTTGGCAACTTTAGATACGGGATTGGACGCACGGACACTTCTACAATTTGGAGACATATAAAAGAAGACTTCTTAACCTAGACAATGATATCTCTACATCTCATAATACACTTTTGTTCTTCATAAAATATTTTAGGGTTTACCTCTTTAGGGGGAAACCGAGAAACGGTGTAAACATGAGAGGCTAAACTTTATTGATTAAGGATGAATTCAATGTTCTAGCGTGAAGCTTTATTATTATACAAGTTTGTTATGAGTTTTAATCATCTTATCGTTTGTTTTCACTACATCTAATTTTATGAGTGATTCTTAGATTGATTTGGGATGCATACTAGATTAGTCTATTAATTGTTCGATTGCTAGTATTGGGTTAGGAGATAAGTAATCGTCGAATAATTCATACACAAGTAGAAATCGCGAGACCTTGCAGAGGGATTCTGTGGAGCAATTGCGGGTGAATACAACACCAGCAAGTGAACCTTGAGCTAAGAGTTTAACTACTGGGATCAACCTAATTCACAAAGCCTAAAACGTTCAATCGGATTACACCTTGAGTGAGCTACTACTTGGTGGTTCGGTTGGATAGAATCTGATATTGGAGAGCTTCCGTATCCGTGGTAAAAGGAGTTTTGAGGATAGCACCGAGCTAGCTGCTTTCCTACTACGGTTGGTGATGAATGGTTCTAACGAAGATAGATAAGTATACTAATCCAGTTATCGCTTGGTAACGGCGAAGGATTCCTTGATCATATCTTTCTTTTATTCGTTATTCTTTTTATTTCACTTCAAAACAACCCCCCTTTTGTGATTTTTATTATTTCGCTGAACTAAATAACATATCAATTACACAGCTCTCTGTGGGAACGATCCTTACTACCGCTATATTACTAGTTAATTAGTGGGAAATATATTGATTAATTTGTTGCACTTACGACACGCATCAAAGAACCTGTCTATGCGATAGATTGGAGGTGTTTTCATTGCATCCACTTGGATGGAAGATTAGAGTTATCTCTCTTGAATGCATGTACCTTGGTGGTAATGAAAAGTCAGGTTGCAAACCAGCATTTTTGTGGCAATGTGATGCCATAAAAGAAGAATTGGATGGCCAATTCTTATCTAGCATAAATTTTATTGAAAGGTTGAAGAAATAAACGCAAGTTAGGGAAAAACCGATACACCACGGTATTGCGTTTGCAAAGAGTTCTTCGTTGATGCTAGATGCGCACAAGGAGTGTGCTTACACCTGTTTTATGAGTGGGATCAATATGCTTGGACAAGGGTGTCCAAAGACCCGCATTTGATCAAAAACACAAGCGGATGTTCTTGTCGACTACAAATCAATAATATTGCTACTGAAGTTGATTTTCGAGAAGGGGAAAGACAAGAGTTTCCAGTTGTGCATGGGCAGTAAAAATGAGTTCCAAGTTTGAAGAAGAATTTGGCATTCTTTCTTCATGGAACGTAAGAAGTGGCGCCTCATTTGCAAGGATTATGGCCTTGTTTGCAACTGTCCAAAGTGTTTATCCGCGGAAGTCATTGAGTGATATGACTTTGATGAGCTCTATGGTGATGCTCAGAATCACCAAGTTAAGTCCGTTCCAGTTGTGCAAAGGTGCACAAGCTTGTATCAAGAATTTGGGCGTTAACTAGCATAGCAGGTGTGCAATAGTAGCATGCGCCAAATGGGATTTGGGCATGGCTAGAATGCATAATGCGTGAAGAAATGCAAGTTAGGAAAATTGTAGATGCATGAAGGAATAAGGACAAAGTAGTGGTGATGCATAAAGATGGCATGTGGCTATTATTGAAGAAATCTTCATGACAGCTAAAACAAAATGATAGCATCAATCTAAAAGGAGTATTCAACTAAGTATCAATTATATTGTGCTTCGTTATGGGACTTGCATAAGAACGTTGATAGTTGGGAGAGTACATGTGGCAAAGTGAATTGCTACATTGGGGACAGTAGCTGTTGTCTCGCTTCCTTTGTTGCTTAGAAGCGAAGATGAATTCCATATTGCAAGGCTTGTTAGATCTTACAAGTTTCAATCAGTTGGCACAAGTATTTTCTCAAGTTTGAGTATACTTTCAACTTGGGTCAAGTGGACCTTGGTGTTGGAATGAAGTCTCTCTATGTAAGGTAGTAGTGAATGAGGGTATTTGAAGTGAAAGATCTTGCCTCTTTCGTTCAAAGTAAAGCTAGTTCGCGTGGAAGATGCTACATAGCATATTAAGCCAAAATATGTAATAGAACACGCTGAAAGTGAAAATAAGCAAATTGAAGAGTTGGTGGCATATTCGAGTTTGCTGTTGAGATTTATGTGGAAGTGCGAAGGCATTTGGCAGCGATAGCAAGGAGTAACACATCAAGAATGAAGATGTAGGTCCATCAAGTATATGGGTTAAGAGTAACTCATTGTTAGGAAGAACATGATGTTGTTTTTCCACCACATTAAAGCGTAACAGTTTGAAAGAGCAAGTGATGCTTAAAGTGCTGGTTCCAAAGGCGCGTGAAGAGGAGATATGTCCAGTGAGGCGGTGTGATATCACGGGTATCCTAAGTCATGACTATACCAGAGTCATGCATTTCAATCAAGGTGTTGTGACGATGCAAGAATAGCGAGGTGCTGGTTCTTTGGCATACAAATGATGCAAGTCCAAGAATGTGAAGTTTGCAATATGATTTGGAGGCCAAATCTAGTAAAAGTGCTGATATTTGCAAGGTGCATCAAAGGCTATAGGTTTTGGCACATACCAAGAAAGGTATGAAATCGCAGAGTGCATACCTTAAGGCATGGCATGATTTGGCGTAGGCACATATGATTGGAGAATGAAGCCAAGTCATGTATAAGTCCTGTTATGTTGCGTGGTGCAACTAAAGTCGGAAAATGAAGGAAAAAGACTATGGCAATGATCGTTGTGATCAGTTGGGAAGAATCATTACTTGCGTATACTTAGGCGCAAATGATTCAAGTCTAATTTAGGGAGTTGGAAAGAGGAATTTCAAGGTTGGATTTGGGTATTGATGCACGATTTGAGTAGTCGTGTAAGCGTAATGCATGACGCCGAGAACTGACTCAAGTACATGAGATCAATGACAAAGCAGTAAAGCTAAGTGATGCGGATGCAATCGGAGATGAAAATTGGCTTACGGTTTAGCCAAGAGAGTACTGCCGAATATCAGAAAAGGTTTTGAAAGTGCATGAAGCGAAGTTAAGACAAGTATGGTGTTCATACTAGGTTGCGTTCAACGAGGGCGTTGAACCGATTAGGTGGGGGAGGTCTATGACATGGCTGTAAGTGTTGCACAATGATTGCGTGTTACACTGTTGTAGGCCAAGTCAGTACTCCGCCGTAATGGTGCAATGTGAAGCCATAATAGCGATATACGGTATAGACTGTGAAGCACTAAGATAATGGCACCCTGCAGGGCCAGTGAAGTGCCAAGGTGGCGCTACACTGTAAAGATATTTGTCTAAGTAATGAAGCTTATTGGCCGACATAATGAAGCTTCATTGAAGGAAAGGCAAGACGAGGCCAAAGTTGACAGATGCAACATGCGATGTTGGCATTTCTGCATATCCGTGGAATTGAGTTGGCCCAAACTCAAGGATGATGCAAGAGTGAAGAATAGGCCAACAGTTGGTCTATGGCACTAGTTCAAGGCTGGCAAAAGCTTGAACAATGCAAACAAGCTAGTAATGCAAGAGTGGCATTACTATTGTCAAACAGATTGGCTAAGTAAAGCATATGGCGCCAAATAACCAGATTGAGATAAGGAGTTGGCCTTGATGATTGAAGCACAAGGATTATCTGTGCATTATCTTAGAGCAATAAGCATGCAGGGCCAAGATGGCTGAGCATTGGATCAAGGCAGGATTCGGTAAGGCACAACAGTTGTGCAATATGGCTCAAGTGGCGGTTAGGAGTTGGTTACGAGCTTTACAAGCATGCAAAACGTGTGAGGCAAGGGAGAAAGGTTATAGAATTAGTTTATAACCATTTGTGAGTGTTCATAACCACCAAGAACAGGTGTGGCACCTGTTGGCGTGACAAATCAAAAGGTGGCAGTTGAAGTTGGCGGTTATGGAAACTACTTGGACACTTGGATGTTCAAGGCTTGTGCAGCGGTTGCACAGAATTTTTGGCCTGATCCTAGTTAGTATAAATAGCCTATGAATCAATAAGTTTAGTGTTGCTCAATTGGATAAGAACCACTAATGTAGAGAGAGTTTTAGGCATTCACCAATAGGGTGAATGGACTGTTGTGGTCCATGTGATTGACGAGTTTTGTAATCTTTCTTTAGTGCAATAAAATAGGTTTGTTGCAGTAATCTTTGTGTTCATTATGTTGCTGGTTTGTGTGAGAATTGGTTAAGTACATGGCAAAACCTCTTATGCTTATGGGAGCATGAAGAGTTAGAGAGAAAGAATAAAAGACTTCCGTTGTGCAAAGCCTTATGAGTGAAGGTAGATGCGTACTTTGATGCGAGTATGCAAGGCTGAGTGATTGTGGGTGAAGTTGAATCACTGAACCACAATCATTGCCGGTCATGTCTTATGAAAATTTTAGGCGATTAAATGGGCATGTGATAGCAACCAAGGTACGGAGGGTCGGTGATTTGCATTATTTCTCGATTTGAACGATAAAAAGTTTTCCGGAGAAGGAAGAAGATGAATGTCTTTTAAGTTCGTAGTGGTATGACGCCAAACACAACTGCAGATTCACTTATTTTTCACATCTCCAAAAAGGTATCATGTTTGTTATCTGCATTTGATTTGGAGTCTGGGTAGACAGATTCCTTTGATTTGAAAGTGTAATCTGAATGTTCTTTGGTACCGATTTGATGTGAAATAGGCTTTTTAAAATTTGGTTTCATGTGATTTATGGTATCTTAAAATAATATCTAATTTTAATGTTTAAATTGGATAATGATGTAATTTTTTATGATATTTGGTGATGAAGAGTTTTTAGAATAAAGGGAGTGATTTTGAGTTCTAGAATGAAAATATGATTAATTTTATGGTAGTAATGTAGAGAAACTGATCTTTGATTAATGACAAACTAGTTGATGAAGTTTCTTGGTTCCTCAAATACATGACATCAAATTCTAAACTACAGGAAGAATATAATGGTGATGTTCCACAAGGATATGAATTCTTGCATTGCCGTTACTAAATTTGGAAGCCACTAAACTGCGACGGAATGTTAATGTGATCGAAATGTTCTTAATGCTGAGCGAAAGTAAGCTTACAAGTTACAAACTATTCTGCCCTGTCTTTTTTGCTTTCGGTAAACTTTCTCAACTTGTATTTCTTTTTGCTAGTCCAATTACAAAATTTCTTTTTGCTAGTCGAATTACAGAAACTAGTCGTCTCAGAAGTGAGTATTTCCTAATTATCACCCTAAACTTTAGTTGAGACCAAGGTTATAATTCATATCTGTGTATCCAGATGTATGTAGTGAGAATAATGGGGTTGGACATATGGATGACCAAATTGTCTATGTACCTTCATTTTTGCTGTATTCTGTTAATTTAGGATATATTTTTCCTAGTTTAGTCGGTTTTCTTTTTCTAGTCTTAAAGGATATTGAAGCCTATATAAGAAGGCCTAGGTATTATAGAGAAAGAAATCTTTATTTGATTACTTTCACATTGTTATTCTCTAGTTTTGCTTTTGTGTTTATGAATCCGTTGATTCACACAAGTTATTTTTGCCTTTGTTTTGCTTTTGTTTGCTGAATCACCATTTTTATTGAAAAGAAAGGAGCTAAAATGTTAACAAAATAACAACCAAAAAAGGAAGAAACAAAATAACTAAGAACACTCAATAAAATCTATAGTATTTCTTATTTGGCATCTCAACCTGTATTAAGTGAGCTGGTCTTCCAATGTGATGAATAACTTCTCCCATTTGCAGATTTACTCCTATCTTAGTCAAACTGTCAGCAGAGAAGTTGATTTCTCTATAGAAATGTTCATAAAAGATTTGGGATAGAAGAGATGTAGCTTTAAGCCATCTTGATTTAAAACCCCATGGAATATGCCCGTTCTGAAAGTCTTATACCACTGTTTTTGAGTCTGATGTTATAATGATCTTATCACAATGCATTTTTACGGCCCACTCAATAGCCCAAATGATTGCAAGAGACTCAGCTATATAATTTGAAGCAATTCCAAGTCCTCCTGAGATAGTACCAATAACAGTGCATTTATGATCTCTTGTTATTATGTCAAAGCCTACTAGACCTGGATTTCCTGTTGCAGCTCCATCACCGCAAAACAAGACAAAGCCTCAAGGTGGATTCAACCAGCAACATTCTTTAATGTCAGTGAACTTAGTGCTCCGTTGACCCAATTGGAAGAAATTTAAAATTCTGGAATCATAGTCTTGACTCCATCTGGTCCCTTTCATTCTGTACCCTCCATAGTGAACCAAGTATATAATTCTGCTTTTAAAAGCATTTTCATTTGGTTTTACATTTTCAAACATGATCTTATTTTGAAGAAACCACAGTTCTATCATAGTGTAGAAAGCTACAGTAATCCATACTTCTCTAACTATATGACTATGAAGTTTTGCATAATGTATGATATTTTCAAATGAAGCAGGAGTGGGAAAGTTGAAAATGTTACCTAACCACTTCCAGATTTTCAAACTGAAGCTGCAGGACCATAAAAGGTGGGGCATGCTATCTTGATCTTGCTTGCATACTGAGCACATAGAAGCAATAGAATAACCTTGAGAAATTTTCATCTGATCATCCACAAAAACTCCTTGCCGAAGTTTCCAAATATTACTTGATATATGCCAGAGCGCATAAAAGTTTTCCATATGTGAGAAGGCCAATGAATGATTATTTCTCTATGCCTGGACTTATTAACTGCTGCAGCTTTTGAAAAATTTCCCTTCATGTCACCACTCCAAATAATTTCATCTAGGTTGCCATTTGCTATTGGCAATGGCAGAGAAATGAGGCCTTGTAATTCAGTGGGTATTACCCATTCATTATTTTGTAATAAATCCTTCACTTTTATTTGCAAGTTATTTTTGACATATTCAGTAAAACCAATTCTCATAATTAGTGGACATTCACCAGTCCAAGTATCAAACCAAACTGAGATGTGCTCTCCATTGCCAATAATCCATCTGACATCATTCTTGAGAGACTGCCAAGCCCATTTCAATCTAGGCCATACTGATGATAATTTCCTTTGTAGAGTCCATTGCCCATTTTTATCTTGGAATTAGCTGCAAAAAACAGAGACCATTCCTCTTTAGATGTTAGCAGGTTCCACATCATCTTCATTAATAATGCTTTATTTGCATCTTACAGTCTTCTAATGCCCAATCCTCCTTCATTGGAGGGAGTACATACTCCAAGAAATGGTTTTAGCTTTTCTAATATCTGCATCTCCAGACCATAGAAAATTTCTCATTATTTTTTCACATTGCTTAATTACTGAAATGGGCCATCTGTATACAACCATGTTGTATATAGGAATACTAATGAGCACATGGTTGATCAAAATCAATCTGTCATGAAAAGATAATAATTTTCCTTTCCAAACTGCCAAATAGTCTTACATCATTTCAACCATGGACCACACAGATGCAGATTTAATTCTTACTGGATGAATGATGACTCCCAAATATTTATCTGGAAATGATGTGAGTTCCATGTGTAACATATATGATATCTGAGATTTTCTAATCAGTGAGCATCCATCAACAAAGCATTTGCTTTTACTCTTGTTAATGATTTGTCCAGAGCAGCTTTGATAATCTTCAATCAGTTTTAAGATATTTTCTATACTTTTTTTTGAACCATTACTGAACATAAAGATATCATCAGCAAATAGTAAGTGTGTAGGGGCAATACCATTTCTTATCACCATTGGCTGTATCTTTTTTGTCTCCACCATTTTTGTTAAACCTCTACTTAATACCTCCTCCATTAGAACAAATAGAATTGGAGATCCAATGCATGGAAAAGAATCCATTAGGTCCTCCATTAACCATCACAGATATTTTGGCAGAAGATATAAGCACTTTTAAACAATCACACGAAGCCACAGAAAAGCCATATTTTTGAAGAACTTTGAAAAGAAACTGCCAACTCACTGAGTCATATGCTTGAGAGATATCAAGTTTCAAACTTAAGTTTCCTCCTCTTCTTTTTTTTCTTCATCTCATGTACTAGTTCAGAGGCTTACAGAATCTGCTCATGAATGTTTCTACCCTTGATGTAGGCTACTTGTTGAGGAGAAACAAGCTTATTCATAAGACTTGCCATTCTTAGTGAAATAATTTTAGCGAAAACTTTATAGCTGAAATTGCTAAGACCAATTGGTCTAAATTGATTTGGTTTTTTTGCACCTTGCACTTTAGGCAATAGAACCAAAAAGTTAGAGTTTAAACCTTTGGGTGTATACTTTCTTCTCCAGCAGTACTGAACAACATTGATGAAGTCATGTTGTATAATTTCCCAACATGCTTTGTAAAACATCTCTGAAAAACTATCTGGTCCAGGTGCACTATCACCATCCATTTCAAAAACTGCAGCTTTTATCCCATCTGCTTCAGGAGTGACTTCAAGCATGAATTGATCAGATTCAGTAATAATGGTTGGAATGACATCAAGAATATCTTCATTAATTTCCACATCCTGATCTTGAAATTTGTTTTCAAAAAATTCAACCAAAATGTCAGCAATCTTTGTTTGATCAGATATTAAATTTCCATTCTCATTCTCCAACTCACAAATTGTATTTCTTGTTTGTCTGATTTTGACATTTGAATGAAAGAAAGCTGTATTTGTTGAACCCTCCATTACCCACTTTACTCTAGATTTTTGTTTCATCATAGTAATGTATTGAGTTTCTCTGGAGTTGAGTTCATTTTGAGAAGTAACCAAATCATGCAAGGCTTGGTCATCATGAGGATTTTTATCTGAAAATTTTCATTTTTGCTTTAACACTTTGTTCTGCTTCTTGAATCTTGACCTTAACATCACCAAAGACTTTCCAGTTCCATTCCTTGAGAATATGTTTGAGATGTTTAAGCTTTTGCATAAAAATATAAGGAGCATCACCATGTATTTGTATTGCCCAACTATCTTGCACTACTAACATAAATGAAGGATGTTCTAACCACATTTTTTGAAACCTTAGAGAGACATTTTTTGGTTTTGGAACACTTGCACATCCACCTAATAATGGAGAGTGATCAGAAGCAATTATGAGTCCTACTTTATACCCCTAATCACTAAACATCTGCAACCACTTCATGTTGAACACAACTCTATGAAGATTGCAAAGAATTCTTTTGTTGCCTTGCTGACAATTGTACCAAGAGAAATCAAGACCAATTTTAGGAGCCTGCACCAATTCACAAGAATTTAAGCAATCATTGAAGTCTATCATCGAAGCTCTAGATGGATCTACCTCCCACTTTTTCATCCATAGAAAGAATTGCATTAAAATCACCTAAGACTGCCCAAGGCTTCTTGAACTCGCTAATAATCTGCATCTCAGACCACAAATATCTTCTTTGAACCACATTTACATGAGCATGAACACTAGAGACCAAAACTTCACCTACATCCACAGTAATCATTTGACTGGAGATAGAAACCACAAAAGGAGTAGCAATTGATCTACTCCATAAAAGCCAAATATTACTTTTATGATCATTAGTTTCATTATGAATTACCATATATTGCATTCCTGGTAAATTTAATTTACTACAAAAAGAACAAGAACACTTAATTTTGGGTTCTGCAATCCAAACAAGAGTTTGATTAAATTGATTAACTAAAGAATGTAATTTTTGTTGAGCCTTAATCTTTCTAAGGCCCCTTATGTTCCAAAAAATGATTTTCATGGTTTGGTGTGGAGGTTTTTGGGACCTCCCTTACCAACATTTCTTCTAAAAGTATATTTGTGTGCTACAGGATTAATAAGTTTCTCACCAGAACTGTTACCTGGAATGATGTTTTTAACTACTTCATTATTACTTTTGAAACTAAGTTGCTCATCGGCATTAATTCCTGAATTTGTATTATTAGTAGTTGCATTAAATTCTTTTTGCATGCTGAGGTTTTAACCACTGAAGACCAAGTAGTGAATGAAACTGGCTCTGAGCTGACCTTTCCTGAGCCAGCATCAATGAATTTAACAACATTGTTCTCCAGTTCAGTAACTTCAGCAATCTGGAGTAATTATTGTGGAGCTAACTCAACAGGGATATTCTCACTAATGATTTCTTCTTCTTCTTTATCTCCACCATAATCTAAAACATTGAATCTTCCTCCTACTAAACTAGTATTGATGGTACTAGAATTGTGTTGTGTATTTATAGGTGAAATATTGGTAATGAGGGAGTCTCTTTCTGGTTGTTATTGAAGAACTGAATTAGAAGTACTAGGTTGTACCTTTGATGGAGAGTTTTCAACTTCTGATCTATCACAAACGTCAAATGTTGTGTGTAGAATTTCAGCATTTGCTTTAGGCTGTTGTGGAGATCTGCTTTCACCATGACTTTTGTTCTGCTCATTTCTGCAATCTGATGTTAAATGTCCAATAATCTTACAATGATGACAGTATTTTGGAATCACAGGAATTGACATATTTTGAAAGAATCCCCCATATTTAGTATAAATCCATATTTTATTAGGAATTGATTGAGCAAAATCCACCTCAACCAATGCAATGTACCAATCTCTTCACATATAGTGAACAAAATTTTTCCTTCCAGAATTCTAAACCCAAACCAGGAAGACGAACCCAAACTTGAGCCTTACAAGTACGCTGATTTGATGGTCTAAAATTAGATACCCAATTTCTGATCTGTAAAACCTGATTAAGAACCTCCCATTGACCTGATTTGATGAATCTTCGATCAATTTCCCAGAGGGATAAGTTTACAATCTCCAACTAGCTTCCATTGTTGTCGTAAAATAACGGTAGTGTCCACAAATTTGATATGCTGTAAATCTAGTCTTCCTATTAATGAAAATTTCCAAGGGTTTAAACCTTCTTCAAACAAATCATCAGGCAGTTCAACAGAAGGAACCTTCTGAGAATTCAAATTTTCATTAAAACCTAAATTATCTGAATGATGAACTTCATTACCAGGTGTTTTAGGACCCGAATCCATGGAGAACCACCTGATTTAATGAAAGTTAATCATTAAGGACTGAAAACGAGACAAGTTGAATCAAAATTATCACCTTAATGATTATCTGAGAAGCACTTAGATCGAGAAATTGAGAAGAAAATTCGCCGAGTCTATCGCCGAGTTTCACCGATTCGCCTATTACTTCTTCACTCTTTACACTTTAAGTTAGATAAGTTTTAATCGTAACTTTGAATCCACTGAAGGGTCCTGAGATTCTGTACATGTTTTTAGGGCTTTCTTTTTCTTTTCTTTTTTATGTAAAAATATCTAACCATCCTAAGACAATGATGGGTAACATTATAACTTGTTTTTAGGTAATCAAAAATGCTTTATAACATCAAAACAATCTTTTGATTCTCACAAAAATTAGATTTTTGTCTTTTTTCTTTTTGCAAAAAAAAAAAAAAAAAAAATCAGAATTTTGATTCTCGCATTAGATGTCAGAGTTCTGATGTCAGAGTTCTGGACTTTTATACATCTTCTCGTCGACAACATCTTCATAACATGAAACGACCATACCTTGTTTAAGAATCTGCGATGGACGACGGATCAATCCATACATTTAGTAATAACATCTGTCTATGAAATGGAATAAAGAAAATATTCGCCCTAACTGGATTCACTCTAACCCTAGACAGGGATAAAGAGAAATCTCTTGTACTCTGGATATTGTTTTTTTTTTTTTTTTTTTTTTTTTTTTCAGTTTTTGTATGCAACCAAACAAGTAATGGAGTTACTTTCATCGCCACGTCATCAATTATTTGGACCATTAGATATATATAATCTAACGGATACGGTGTTTTGTTAAAATGTTTTGTCAAAACCTTTTGTTACATGATCCCGATCCTAAAAGTAATCAGAGACATAATCAAATTAGGCAGACTAAGTTATTATTGTCGAGAACTTGAGATGAAGGGTTTCTCTGCTTCTCCTTCTTTTCCCTTTGGTGATCTTGAAGGCCGTGCATCATGTTCAATATGGAGGGTCTTCCTCAAGATATTGTATCAAAAATTCTGTCATATGTAACTGGTGAATCCATCTTAAGCTGCAAATTAGTGTGCAAGACATGGGAAACACTACTCCGTGATAGAAAGGCGAAGGCGGGTCTTCTTTTAGCGACGGCATTATTGGACGAGGAAAAGGTTACACTTTCTTATGGATATTATGATGACATTATGAGTGATAACCACCCAGTGAAGTGCTCATTCAATACGGTTACTAAGAGAATCAAGCATCCACCAGTTGAAATGGTTGAAAAATACGATGTCCTGGTGATAGGCTCTTGCAGTGGTTTGATTTGTTTGTCTGTACCTAATCACGGTTTTGGTGATCCAATCTACGTCTGCAATCCGTACACTGGAGAATATGCCAATCTTCCAAGGCTAATCATTGATGGGTCTCATAATACTATAGGTAGACACTGCTACCCAAATATCGTATGCGGGTTCGGTTATCTTCAAAGAAGTAACGAGTACAAGGTTGTGAGGATTTACTACCCCAGCTATCCAGGCGTTGGTTGGGTCCAGATATACACTCTTGGAAGTTGCAGTGGCTGGAGAAGCATTGGAGTAATCAAATACAGCTTGTGTTTATCTGGTGTCCTATCAAACGAAATACTTTATTTTATGGATGCCAGAATGCAGGAGATTGTAGCCCTTGATTTGGCGGATGAAGAATTCCGACCGGTGTCATTGCCTCCATCTATCCAAGACGGTGATTATAGTAATGCCAACTCGTATGTCAAGTTGATAGGGGAAAAATTATGTGTCGTTCATGAACAGTACGGGAAACGGGTGGATATTTGGTCCTTCAAAGAAACCAAGCAGAAAAATATATGTACAATGGGAAAGGATCATAACTCCTGGAGTTGGAATCTGGACTACAGTATACCTTGGGATTTCCCTGACAACAATGGTTCATGTATGCCATTTGCCTTGACAAAGGGCAATGAAATTTTGTTGTGGTACAATGCATGGACACTTGTTTCTTATGCTCCTGAAAGTGCAACATTTAAAACAATTGTGGATGACCGGATGACTTATGAAATTTTCCAAGCAATTCCTCACCGACATAGCCGGGTTTCACTGAGATCCCTTGGAGTATGTTCGAAGATGATTGCGATAGAGGACGAGACGCTGCCTCAGGGATTAGGTCCCCAAGGCAGATGCCGGGAGGCTAAGAAGAAGAGTGCCAAAAGTAGACTACGCTTAATGTGTTGTCTCAGACCAAGAACGAAGTAACTGGGCTTCTCTTTGTTTGGCCATGTTATTTATTTTTGTAATCGACTTTTTTGATATGGGAACAAGATTTATCATTAATGGGTAGATGTATCTTTCGTGACTTGAATCATTCAAGACAATGCTTAATTTATTTTATTATTGACGATGTACCTGGTGTACCTGATAAATCCACCTTTCTTGTGTAGGCACTAAATTACAAATGAAATCTCTTTTTACAGTAATTCAGAAACAATGGCTTTTTCTTCTGCTTCCATCCTTAAAACAATGACTGAAAAGAATATGACTACTCAAGAAATTAAATAATTACTGCGTCTAACTACCAGCAAGTTTTTTTGCTAACGTTTACTAGGAAATTGGATTTGATTTTTATGGCACAGGCATACCTTTATTCTTGCAATATTGAGCAAGAGACAGGTACAAGGATCAACCAACGGAATAAGCGCTGCTTTCCGGTTCATCTACTGATGGTGAATGATTTGATTATCTTTAATGGAAACAGGAGGGTGGCCGATGAAACCATCAGAGAATATTGTTTTGGACTTCAGTGACTTGGTCGTTCAGTTGACTTTTGATGAGGCTAGATGATTATCCTTATTCTTAGTAGTTAAACTAATTTATTATTTGTTTATTATAGCTTAGTAGTTAGCAACTTAGCATTGATATTGAGATTAAACTAATTTGTTTAGTTAACTTTTAAATCGTCGCGCGATAGTGATCATAAAAGAACAAGATAATGCCACTGTAAATACTACTCCCTACGTCCCTAATTAGATGAGCTACTTGGTTTTTAGTTTTGTCCACAAATAGATGAGCTATTTCATTAACCAAGGGGATATTTCTAAAACTACCCTTTAATTGATTATTTTTTCTATAAGAATTATGTATAATTTGATAGTCATGTTTATATTCGTTGCGTAAGTGTTTTAAAATGTTTTTCAACGGTATAAAGTTAATAAAAAACCGTGGTATAGTTTAAGAGATAAATCGTTTCTAAATTTTACTAATTATTGTCCATAAGTGTATAATTATAAAAAATATTTAAATATACTCAACTTTCCTCTTTGCCTTAAAATTTGTGAAAACTACAAGTAGCTCATCTAATTAGGGACAGAGGGAGTAAATGCTAATACCTTCTGTCCAAGTGGCACCAGCAGAAGATCGAGAGTCGAGGATATAAAAGAGATGAAAGTCGCGTATCAGAGAAACACTATATAATCTCTTCACCAGAATGATTCGAGGCAGTTAGAGCATCTGATCTCCATGCTAGGGGTGGAGGTGATCCTACGTGGTGGTTTAAATATCACATTTTCTTATGGACAATGCAAATAAAGTGATACATTTCAACCCAAAAAATCATCTACAATCCTCAAGATTTTATCTAACAAATTTTAAATTAACATAGAGACAAATTGATGATGTGGACTTAGACACAAGGTCATGAAGAAAGTCTTATTTAGACTTTCTCTTCCACCTCCACGTAATTATGTCACAATTTCCAAGGACCTTAACCTTTGCATTGGAGATGGAATTTTTGTAGAAAAAATCTTAAATCTTAGGTGGCACGGTTTTTTATGACCTCCACCCCTTGCATTGGAGATGCTTTTATAGTCTTATAGGGAGTAACGGGATTACTAAATAACGCGGGGCTAACACAGCACACCATCAAGCCAAGAGGTGGAGAATTCTCTGATGATGTATTTTGCCCTATAAGATCAGTTTGGGATGATACTAGTAGTATGTTGTAATTGGCGCGGGGAGGAGGGAAATGGCGAAGATTTTTTATTTTATTTTTTAAATTGATCTCCTATCGGTCATTGACTCATTGGTTTGACATTTATTACTTCACACATTTAAAGTTTTAAATTTCGCGACTTATAAAGGGGATACCAGTATTACTTGGGGTGGTACCAATCCATATATGATAAATAAATGTTAATAGATCCAGATCGTCGGATCGTTAGATTGGTATCACCCCCGCTAATAGTGGTATTCCTTTTATAAATCATGACTGTAGGTAAACATTCGTGAACGAATTGTTTCTTTTACGGTCTTGTCAATCTGCCATCTGAAATCAGGGGCGGAGCCAGCCCATTGCAAGGGGGTGCACTTGCACCCCTGCCCAGCTGGCTCCAAGGCCTATTAGAAAAAAAATTCCTATATCCAAGCCTATATTTGTATTTTTGCACCCGTAAAAAAATATTTTGCCCCTCGTACCGAATTTCGATAACAAAAATCTTGGCTCCGCCCAGCTCCAAATACTAGTTCATTTACTAGCCTTCGCTACTTACTGCACATGCACAGTCCTAGTTCTTGATTGATGTCATTCTCTCTCGGAAAAAGGACGACTGGAGCTTTTATTGAACGGTACATGTCATTCAGTCATAGCTGTATGTCTGGTTGAAGTGTAAATAGCCTTGCAGATGTTGGTGGAACATGGAAATTCAAGCATGGCTAGGCAGATATTGTATTCCGTGCACCGACCATGCCAAATAACGTGTGAACAATGATAGCTAGCTAGGGCTTAGGCGAACCATGGCTAGGATCACATGGTGGTGCTCCCACAAACACCTCAATTTTCCGTCGGTGAGAATAAACATGCTTATTTGCCTCTGGACATGAAGTTTTTATGTCAGATAAGTGAATCATAAATGAGCCAAAATGAACTAACAAGCATTTCCGTTTCATGCATGCCTGGCTTTGTGAGACTACAACGGAAGGAAAAGATTGATAAGTGGAAGAAAGTACCATAATTTCATCTGTACCGTAATTTTGATATGCGGAATCGTGAACAAGATTACGACAGAGTGAGGTATCGGTGGGAATTAAAATATGAGAAAATGGGTCATTTGCCCAAAAAAATTTAAAACACGGTTCAAATGGACAAGTAAAAAAAAAGTACGGGTGAAATAGCCAAAAAAAAATAGCAAGGATGAAACTGGATTTATCCTGACTTATACTTAAAAAATAGCAAGGATGAAACTGGATGCATCCTGTGTAAAATAAAAATAAGAAAAAAATATTTGAAAATGGACAGGATGAAACTGGTTACATCCTGCCTATTTTTAAATTTTTGTCCATTTAAACAGTATCTTTTTAATTTTTGGCTATTTAAACAGTATCAAAACCTAAGTGTCTTTTTGATGAGAAGCGGAAGCTTACAATGAAAATAAATTGAAATGGATAACTTGAAAAGGATAAATAATCAACCAATTTAGTTTCTTCTACCCTTTGAATAAAGGAAGAACCTAATAATGGAGATTCTTCTCAAATAACTTACAATTTCTACCCAATTAAATTGGAAACTATAAGATTATGAGAGGCATCTAGTTGATACTCTAGAATTAGATAATCTAATTCCCCCTAGAGATAACAATTAGGTTTGAAAGAAGAGAACCTCTCATTCTTCACACAAATGTTCTAAAACTCAAAAACCTTCCTACTCTTACCTTATCTCTTCTAATTTATAGTATCTACCACCAAGGGCATATTCGGCATATTCAAAGTATTTCAAAGATAGAAGATAAGTGGTGCTCCAATATTGATACGGGACATCCACAATACATCATCCTCCCCTTCTTTGAACAAATTCGTCCTCGAATTCTTCAAAGCATATTCTCCATTAGTGCTTGAACTTCTTCCTTGTTTGAAGACAATTCTACCTCTACACCTTCCATTATAATTACTCACCAAATGTAGCACTTTGTTGAGAGCATCTCCAAGTAGTAATGACATACCAAGTATTTCTTTGTTTGTAAATACATCATCCTCCCCTTGTTTCAACAAATTCTTCCACGAATTCTCCAAAGCATATTCTTCATTAGTGCTTGAACTTCTTCCTTGTTTGAAGACAATTCTACCTCTACACATTCCATTGTAGTTACTCACCAAATATAGCATCTTGTGGTCATAGTTAAGAGCATCCCCAAGTAGTAAAGAAACACCAAGCATTTCTCTCAACCTTACACGAAGACTACAATCATGAAACTTATCTTCAATGAAAGCCCAAATTGGATTCATATATATTGCCTCCCCATTTTGTTGTAGCTTGAATGAAGGCTTGCTTCCGGTAGTCGGTTCACATATTTGAATTTTTTCTCGAGATGCTTCTAACATAGCATTTTCCAATTCAATATCATACCTTGGTACACCAAAATCTTTTACTTCACTACCATTAATTACCCCATCAAAAATTGAACACAAAGGATTGTATTCTTCTTTCTCTTGGTTCTTACATGATAGAACTTGCTCCATAGTAGTGAAATAATTAAAGATTTGATCCACATTCATGCCATCTTGATAGATTGGAAGATTACCCACTATTTCACTTTCCCCATGACTCAAATAACTATCAAATTTTGGTGGAGACATTTCATCAAACTTCTTGTGGGCAATTTGTTCATCCTCATATCCACCAACCAAAATTGATACATCTAGTTCACTTACATCATCACAATCATTAGGTAGAATCCTTTCTTGGTTTTGGAGACTTACAAGTTTCCAATAATATTCTTCACAAATTTCTCCCATTCTTAGATACATATCATCAAACACTTCATGTACAATATTTATTAACACATCCTTTGAATGAATCCTACCCAAATTAACTTCTCTTTTGTAAACCATAGTGAAATCAATATAAGATTGAAAAACCCAATTTGAAAATACTATCAACAAACATAAAAATCAACCCAAAATACTTGATAAAGAGATTAGTAATGTTCACCTCAAGAACAAGTATCTTCACCAATCACCACCTTTTCCCCTTGAGAATCAAACCTGGCTCTGATACCAAATGATGAGAAGCGGAAGCTTACAATGAAAATAAATTGAAATGGATAACTTGAAAAGGATAAATAATCAACCAATTTAGTTTCTTCTACCCTTTGAATAAAGGAAGAACCTAATAATGGAGATTCTTCTCAAATAACTTACAATTTCTACCCAATTAAATTGGAAACTATAAGATTATGAGAGGCATCTAGTTGATACTCTAGAATTAGATAATCTAATTCCCCCTAGAGATAACAATTAGGTTTGAAAGAAGAGAACCTCTCATTCTTCACACAAATGTTCTAAAACTCAAAAACCTTCCTACTCTTACCTTATCTCTTCTAATTTATAGTATCTACGACCAAGGGTATATTCGGCATATTCAAAGTATTTCAAAGATAGAAGATAAGTGGTTCTCCAATATTGATACGGGACATCCACAATACATCACTTTTTCACCCAGGAATTGTTGATTTTGGTCTTTTTGACCAATTTTGTGTTAAAATATCAAGAATTATTCTTTTAACCATTTGAAGTCTGTGTACGCAAAGCAACATAACGACTTTTCTTCCAAAATTGATTTTCAATTGGTTTGAGTTGTTGCATGTGTCGTCTGGTATAATTTGTTTCCTTAAGCTGATTTATTCTCTCGGGATTTAATTTTTGGGTCTTGTTAACTTGTATCTCCGTATACATGTTAAGGTTCATTAAGACAACAACTTTTTGCATTGGAAACAAGATTTGTTTGTTTTATTGCATTGAAAACAGTAATTCATTGCATTGGGAACAAGATTTGTTGTTTTTTAATGCAAGAAAAACTAATTTCTAGTAGAATAAGACAAAAAAACATAATTTCCAAAGAAATAAAATAATTGTTTATTAAACCTTAACATGTATACAGGTATACAAGTTAACAAAAGCCATTTTTTAGAGTTTCAAAATATATCTCGTATGCTACAGACTCACGGGGAAATAAAAATTCCCTAGTGATCGTTTTTCATTTCTAACTAAAGTTCTATTTCCCTAATTTATGTTCCTCTATTACTTTAATGAAGTTCACTCTTCAAAAATCATAAAAAGATTAATTAATGGCAAATTGATTTACAGTAATTCATGGAGTGTGGCTTGTTTGAGTTTGTTTATTTTGGTAGACGGGATTATAGGGTATCAACACAAAGCAATATATATATATATATATTTTTTTATTTTTTTTATTTTTTTTTGCAAGCAATATACTCTGTGATAAAAAAGCTAGTTTTAATAATTTTATGTATGTATTCTCGTTCGTAGGTATGTTGGTTAATCAAACTACAAGGTGGTATTAATTTGTTTTATTTATCCTGGCGAGATTGGGGTATACCCAAACTAATTGAGCAATCCTCACCCAAATCCAAAGATTTGAGTTTTTCTTTGTAACCATGCTAAGTTTCAGTCATCTCTGTTTGACGGACAGGGTTAATTCAGTCAAACCTGGTAGCCAGTGAATCGTTGTGAAATTACGTTTAAGTCCTTTAAGGTGGTTCTGGTAAAGTAATCACTTTTTCTTCTCTTTTCTTCTTCGTTCTTCCTCTCATTTTCTTCTTCCCAGCCTTTGGATTCATAACGTATTAGCTCAGAGATTTGAACGCTACAAATGGGAATTCGATTCTAGTTTTATCATGTGATTGATTATGATGATATCAAGTATGTGATGCTTTACAGTTTATTGGTTTTTAATAAGATAGGGGTAAAAATGAAGTAAAATCTCTGAATTTAAGCCGTAGAACATTGTTAACCAGTTTATTTGGTTCTGTGTGTTTTCAAGTGGTTGCTGCGACGATTGGTGTCCATGTCATTAGCTTGGAGTTTTCTGGGTGAGATTTGGTTTGAAAGAACTGTTGCTGCTGTCGATATTGAAGAAGGATTTTGTTTTAGGCCGTCATGACCGGGAACACTGTCGGAGATTGTTGACGTGACCAACTCTGGATTTGAGAAGTACTTGGAGGAGAAGAATGTCGACATGAGTATCCAACTTATGACAAAGTGTGGTCCTGGATTTGAATACTATAGAGAAGTCGATACATCAGTTGCCGTGAATGCTCTTGTGCCGTGAATTAGATCAGTTTCTGCTCAGAGGACGAAGGGTCAGCGAGTATAGCAAATAACAAGTAATGTTCTTGGTGTTTAATGGTGTTGTTTCGGTTGAGTCACAAGGGTTTAATTTGTGTTACTTGGCTGAACTGGATGCAATCAGTTGGAAAAGAATTAAGGAGGTCAGAGAATAAGAAATGACAGCGGCCGTGCTTGAAGAACTGAGTATATGTTGTGATCGATCTTGGGCGTGACTTGAATAGGAAATGGAGATGTTTGTTGGCTGAAATGCTTGCAGGCACTGCTAGTATTAAATGATGGTAAAGATTGATTGGTTAGTCTGGCTGCTCTTGTGAGATCGAGATGGTGCTGCTGATATTTGTACTGGCAAGGAAGGCGATGCAGATGGAGTCAATTTCTGTGGCTGGAGAAGTGATGGAAGAAGTGTCTGGTCCGAGCAGTCAACTGGAGCAGTAAATACCTAACTATGGTTGGTTATTAACTCTGCTGGCGGGGTAAGATAGTCAAAAAGAAATCAAAACTTAAGATACATACACGGACATAATCGTTTGTCCTTCCATAAGGGAAAAATGAAGAGTTGGCTGAATCGGTGGGTTGACGCAAAAGATGGGATTTGGGTGACGATTTCTCCTAGGTATACCCAATAAGACAAAATAGGGTCATTTTGAAGTAAAACCAAGCCACACCTTAACCTTGTATTTTCAAAATGGCAAAATTGCCCTCGTTTAGTTAACAATAAAATTTTGATTAAATTAATTAATTAAGTTTAAATTGATTGAATAGATTAAAACTTATGAATTTTAAGTTATGAAATTTTGTTTTTGATTGAACTTTTGTGGGATGATTTTTGATGATTTTTTTTTTTTTTTTTTGAGAATATCTCTTGCAACGAAAATGAAGCACACAACCGAAATACTTCTAAAAAGGGGATTGCAAATCTGTTATATGAAATCATACTCAAAATCAAAGAATAAATCAACACTTTCAGTTCTGAAAGTATGAAAAGTTGGCAAGGTCGACTAATGAAGATCATACCGGCCAAAAGTGGTCGGCAAGATCTTCATCGTCGACCCCGCCGTCCAAAAGTGGCCGGCATTATCTTCATCGTCGACCTTGCCAACTTTTATTTTTTGACATTCAGGAGATGACATAAAAAAATTATTGGCCGGCGAGGTATTCAAAAAATACCCTTCCGGCTGTATTTGGACGGCAAGGTATTCAAAAAATACCCTGCCGGCTGTTGAAAAATTTATAGTCGCCGCCATGGCTGTTATGAAAAGTCGGCAAGATATGCATGTTACGACCTTGCCGACCAAAAACACAGAAATCATAATTTTCGATTTCTAACCTAATATAACAATCAAATCACACAACACAATGATGGGTTTGAGTTTAAACATCATTTATAGTCTTCTTTTCGCTGGTAGAGTCAACAATTTTTTTGGAAAATCAAAGTTGAAGATTTTTATATGGCTTTGGTTGATGGAAGATGAAGATGAAGAGAAGAAGATGAAATGAAGAGAATAAAAACTGATTTAGGGTAATTAAGATTATTAATGGGTAAGGGTAGTTTTATAACTTACCCATTAGGACTCCCCCTAAAACCCAAAAAAAGTGTCCCTTTAAAATTGGGTATACCCAATTAGTTTAAGTATACCCCAATCTCGCCAGGTTATTTATGTCAAGTTATTTAAATTTGAAGTCTTAGGAAATTTATTCGAGAATATGACGGTCATCATTAGACATTTAATGCGGGCATAAATTTGGGAGTAGGATGATTTCTAGATTTTAAATTGTCATAAAATTGTTTAATTAATGAAAATTATCTCCTTATTTCCAGAAGATTGTGCAATATAATAAAAGTTTAATTGGATGGTCCGACTTTAAGAGCATCTCCAATGGATCCTCAGTCTATTTCATAGATGGGCATTTGGAAAAACATTCTTTTGTTGATGTTTAATGAAATTTTCCTTAATTTTAGCAAATTTAAGTAAACCATCTCCAACGGGGGATATGAATTAGTAAATTGTTTGCCTATCTGTAGGAATACTAGAAATAACCGTCTTAGTGAACGACACGACATGAGAAAAATTAATCTTAGTTCATGGTTTTCTTGCAACAATTCTCAAACGTTACAAAACTTGATGAATGTTTATTGTTCTTATTCTAAAAATATATGAGTCAAAATATATTTTTCTTCTTTTTGAATAATAAAATATGAGTGTAATAATATTAGTTTTAAATCGTTGTAACAATTAATTTTTCATTTTGTTGTTTTGTTGCTACATTAATTCTTTTAATCAATTGGTGAGGAACTAATTATGAGGGTCATCAATGCATATATCTGTAATGGAAGGAGGTTAAAAATCTTACATTCGTCGGATATCTATGAGTGGGGTGAGACCAGGATGGTCGGATGCAAATGTTATCTGATCGTCCTAAGCTCACAGTTTCTTTTTATAAATAAAGCATGTCGTAACGGCCTTGCCTTGATCTGATCCGTGATAAATTTTTAAGTCACCAGAATCTTCTAAATTACTGGTGGTGCACCTGCAGGAGAAAAACTATGTTGCCTCCTCCATTTGAAGACCTTGTTTGTAGTTTTGATAACAACAGAATTTGTGGTTTAAATAAAATTTTCTCTCATCAATTGTGGTTTTATTATTCAGGTAAAAATCCAGAGCTTGGTGATTTTTTAAATTTTAGTACTAACAAAACCATTTGGTTATAATATTAATTCATTAATTTTAGAATGCTTGTATGGTAGTATGACACCAAATAATTCCTTAAAAGTTTCCACCAAGTATTAAATAATGATGTTTTTTAAATAAATATTCGACCTTGTAACGGAAAAATATAACCAACTGTAATTTTTTTGCACCTTTACTTCAAAATTACTGTTAGTATACAACAATGCTCAACATTAGACTCTATTGGAATTTACATAACCTGCAAAAAAAAAAAAAAATTTACATACATTCACACATTATTCAAAATATTTCTTCATGGTACCTTATCGTACTTAATTTGTTCCAAATTTATTTATTTTTTAAATATTGATAAAGGTTTTAATGTTATTTTCTATATAGGTTGACGAATGATGATTAATTATTACAAACAATAATATCAACTATACATGTTTTTAACTCCAAAAATGTAAATGATGGTCATAATTTATCTTTTTGTCACATTTAATGTTTTTTTAAGATCATAATGGTGAGAGGAATCTAATTAATGTATGTTGATAATAAAAAGAAGTTACAATTGCTACATCCGTCGGATGTCTTTTTTTAGGATGAGACTGGGGTGGTCGGATCACATGTTTGTCTCTCAAAATGTTATCCGACCGTCAAAAGCTCAAAAACCCATGCTGTTTTGTATTATAGATAATTGGTTAGGCAGTTTTAGAACTCTAAATTTGTAAAAAGTAAACTTGAAACTACCCAATTAATTTGGATAAAGTATGACTATGATCTTCACATCCTCTAAGAGATCTTTTAAAACGAGAGGATCTACTTGAGGATGTCAAGCTAACTGTTTGACACCTAATCCTCACATTCTTTGTTCACATTCCCGTTGGGGACTAATTTTTATTAAGTTCTCAATAAATTCTATGTGGCCAAGAATTTAGGAATTTAACATCCTCCCAACGGAGATGCTTTAAGAGCTTATCCAATGATCATTGTGTGTGTTTCCTAGGTAGTAACATAATCAAGAATCCTCTTTCCCATTTTAGTTTAATTGTTCATTTAAATTAGGTAGAAAAAAATATCCATCTCCAAATCTATTGTTTTTGACTTCTTATTTTTCTTAGGTGTCAATTTTATTTTCAATAAACTTAAAGTTTTATTTTGGATTTTTACGCAATTCTTCGGAACTGAATTTCCCTCCAACCATTATTATGGCAGGAAAAATTAATATGATAGTAAAAAAAACTCCCTCCAAAGTTGAGCTTTAGGTTTTGTCTATAAAAGGCAGAGTAAAAGAAGAGTAAAATCTCATTGGAAAACAAAGAGGGGGTGAAAGATCGATGAAAATAGATCTGGAAAATAAAATAATTTACAATTTAAAATATATGCTAATTGGTTACTGATAAAATCAAGACAATCATGATTGGTACACAACTTTGGTTGGTAGACAATAATTTTTTAATAATAAAAAATATTAATTAAGAAAAGCTCACCAGGATGGTAGACAATGTCAAGGAAAATGTTTAGAGCTAGAAGAGAATGAGAGATAAGAATTTCATTTCAAAACAACAAATTCCTTTATCGAATGCACATAAACTACAATAATTTATATCAAAATAACACACCAAGTTAATTTGCAAAACACAACATTGCAACGTTGGTATAGTGGACAATAAAAAATCTTACAAAAGATATTTTTTGGAGTATCTTTAAATATTCAACCAATCAAGTTACATATATCTAATAAACATCTACTCAGATGTATTATAATGATACCAAATTTTATTTAACTTGGTAATGAATTGTTGATGCAGGGATATAGGATTAAACACCAAAACTGATGCAGGGATATAGGATTAAACACAAACTGAACATAAAACTCTGCGAGTTTCAAACTTTTTTCTAATTAATCAACTGCCTTCCAATAACAAACTGGCTTACTTGAATAGACCATAAAACTTGGAAGCTAAGAAAAAGATAATCCTAAGATAAACATAAAAGGAAAGATAAACCTTAACTAGATGCGAAGAAATCGAAAATCCTAAAAGCGTGAGTTGACAGAAAAACCAAACTTTCCTAAATTACTTGCGTATTTGAACCACTGTCGGGTACTTTGCTTCCATGTAAGCCAAGGAAAACTCTTCTACTTCATCATTCTCCCCAGCAGAAAGAAAATTCGTCTCTTAATTTTCCTCTTCATCTTCTACGTTATCACCATAGTAAGGAATGAGATGCTTCACATTGAATACATCTGCAGTTTTTAAGTGACTTGGAAGTTGTAGACGATAGGCATTAGAATTTATCTTCTCTAGCACTTCTAGGGGTCCAATCTTACGAGGGCCAAGCTTGTTGTACTCCCCAGCAGAAAAACGATCCTTTGTGAGGACGGCCCAAACACGATCACCGAACTCAAACTCAACAAAACGACGACTCCGGTCCGCTGCAGCTTTATACTTTGCATTCGTTTCTAGGAGTTTCTTGTGTACATCAGCATTAATATCATGTAGTTGAGTGTAAACCTTTGCAGCTCTTGCTGGGAACTTATTCAAGTCAGGAACAGGAGCTAACTAACGCTGACATTGGATTGTATTCGTATACAATATAGAAAGGACTAAACCCGAGACTCGATTAATCGACTGTTAAAAGCAAATTCTCTTTGGAAAAAATTATTGATCCCATGACTTAATGTTAGAGCCAACCAAACTGCGTGAGAGATTACCCAATGAACGATTAACAACTTCGTCTCGCGCCGTCCGTCTGCGGATGGTGCGTATCTTGAAGTTCAAACTTGTTTGTAACATCTTCCATAAACTTTGCCAGAAATTGCTTACGAACCGTGTGTCCTTATCTGAAACAATAGTGGATGGAAGCCCATGTAATCGGTAAACATCTCTAAAGAACAGTTGGGCTACGTTTACAACATCCGTTTTCCTCTTGCACGCAATGAAGTGTGCCATCTTCGAGAACCTATCAACCAAGACAAAGATAGAATCCATTCCTCGCTGGGTTCTAGGTAAACCTAAGAAAAAATCCATGCTGATGTCAGTCCAAGGTGTCATTGGAACCGGTAATGGCATGTATAAACCTGCATTGGTTGCAACCCCTTTCGAAACTTGAAAAATGTGGCAACGACTGACAAATTTATCAACTTCATTGGTTAACCCATGCCAGAAATAAGAATCCGCGACAAGGAGTAACGTCTTATCACAACCAAAATGGCCCTCACTATGCAGTTCCCACTAGTGGAAAATAGCTGTTTTAAGATAGTTGAAAAGTGTCGTATTAGCGATAAATAAGACACTTTCGAGTTGCCGCTGAAAGTGTCGTAGATTCAGTGTCTTTTTCTGGAACGACACTTTCAAATTGAATAATAATTACGATACATTCGAGTTGTCGTTAGGTACGATACCTAGTTTACGTCGTTGATTTAATTTATTTTAATATAAAAAAAAAACAATTCACATCTTGCTGACTGGTTTCAGCAATGCTAACTGGGCTGAAATAAATTTGATTCAGACTCAAATCTCAAATCACAAATCAAATTACACTGAAATTCAAATTCAGATTAAACACAAACAATAATTCTTTTCATATAAATGAAAATTCCATTATTTTAAAGTTGTAAATCTAGTTCAAAATCATACAAGAAAGGATTCATGTCCTAAAGAGAAGTGCTACAACTAAAAAAAAAAACAAGTGAAGATGAAATGAGTTGTGCTTAATTTAAAACTTGCAAGTACCTGTAGAAAAAAAAAGTTTGGGCATCAGAAGTTTAAACGCAAAGAGGTCATAACCTATCCTTTTTACAGGAAATAATCCTATCAAAATTAAGCATGCATTCCAGTATTCCATCCATTTTGGTATTTCATATGATACATTTTGTGCACAGAAACAAGAACAATTTCCTTTGGCTACATTACTGAACCCATTCTCCACAGAATTTAGACTTTATAAATACTAGAAACATTTATTAGACAATAACGGTTAACATCAATATAGAACCTAAAGGCATCATAATCAAGAAACAAAAACGATTTGAAGCATGAAATACATAGAAATGTACCCATACTTGACCATATCGCCATTGAAAGACTTAGTTCTATAAAGTCCTAGACAAATCGTCATCCATGTCTACAAAATCAAAATTAAAACAAAATATTTGATATATAAGTGCATAACAGAACAAGGTAACAAGGTAAAGACTTAGTAATGATGAATGTAAATTGTTAAACAAGTCTAATTTACAAGGAAGCATATAATGCGAGTTGAGGTACGCAAACACGGATGGTAAAACAAACCAAAGCTAGTAACATAGAAAATTCAGTGGGTTGGAGTCGTGATCCAATAGAAATTCACAGAGAATAACAAGATTATACGATAAGGTGAATAATTTCTACAATGAAAATATGGCATCAGTTTACGATATCGGCAACTTCAACTTACCAATTCTACTGAAAGGAATAACTGATTGAAATATAGCCGAAACCTTGCAAGTTTGTGTCTCTGCAAACCTTCGCATAACTGTATCCACTTCACTACAGCCTTGAGCTGCAATCAAAATTCCAACTACAATTAACTACCACAAAATGAAGGAAAAAAATATAAGGCATAGGAAAAAAATTCACTAGCAACTAAAGTCTACAAATTATATACAAAGAAATATTGGCTAGACAAATATATTACAGTATATGGAAATTATGTTACACAACCTGTCCTTATTCCCACCAAGATTCGCAGCTGATGTCTCCCTCTACATCTGTATGACTAGGAGTCCTACTTCTACCCAAATCTCGATGACCAACATTTTAATTGACCAAAATATCTCTTTCTAAGCTTCTTGCAGACTTTCGGTGAACCAAGTTTCCACACAGACCTGTAATAGAAACAATTTTCGGTCACATACAACTTCCTAGGTACAAGAGATGCCCTTATATCTGAATGAATTAAAATAAATAATCTGAGCAATAAGAATAAAAGATGATGTCATTAAAAGATGATTAACAATTTGTTAAGAATAAGAATATATACAAAAACCAATATGACAAGAGATACTAGATTACATCACTAACTTGGCCTGAAGTATGGGCATCGAATCAATCCACTCCAATCATGCCCAAATTGGAGACTGTGAACATTCCTGCGTATTCAACATATTAGCATTGAAAGAATACATGGTAATAATGTGCCCCAAAACCTTATCAGCATCCTGAAGCAAAATTGCTATGAGCCCACCATTAACTGCAACTATCACTGCAATATTTATACTTGTGTTATAAGTGAAACTCTTCCCATTTTTGTAGCTGCCATTCAAAAATGGATGTTGAGCAAGCGCCATAGCGGCGGCTTTCGCTAACAATGTAGTCATAGTTATTCTTTAAGCTTCGCCTGTGATTTGATCGAATCCCATATGAAGTCAAAATAAGAAAACAAACAAAACTCAAATTAGAAGTAAAAAATATGAATATGAGATATATAAGAGTACCTTTTCATGAAGAGCATCTAAGGCATCAGTTTTCATAGGATTACCAACTCAAAAAGAATGAACTAAAAGACTTATCACCATACTTTTCGAGCAGCCCAGATTTACACATTAGACATATGAAAAAATACCCACTTTTACTCAAGCACCCTGCCGTAAACTCTTCCCAAGCTTGATGTTTCATTCTCTCCTGGAATTACACGGGAAAACAAAACTGAAAGCAGTGAGGCACAGCCCGGGATGGTTTAAAACAAAATAATATGCCAAAAGGATACTGCTTAACAAGGCATGTACGAAAAGGCAGTCCTTGAAAGTTTCAAATACCTCTTTAAATCATATAATTATCACACCTTTTGAACTTATTATAATTCATAACAGAAACTAACGTATGAGAGTTTTTTTTTTTTTGGAAGCATACGTATGAGAGTGGATATTTCAGAGATCCTACAGACTTGGAGCCAACATATACAAAAACAAGTAAATATGAGTCTTGTCACATAATCTATGCATAAAATACATACACTGAATAACTGAAACAGCCTAACTTGTTAGCACAAACTAATCATAGCATACCATAATATACAAATCTCCTTGCTTTCTCTTTTAATGAACTCTCAGCACCCATGAGTACCACCAAGTGTGTTGCACAAACATAAAAATAGTAAAAAAGCTATTTCTTTGATTTGGAGTCTGGGTCGACAGATTCCTTTGATTTGAAAGTGTAATCTGAATGTTCTTTGGTACCGATTTGATGTGAAATAGTATTTTTAAAATTTGGTTTCATGTGATTTATGGTATCTTAAAATAATATATAATTTTAATGTTTAAATTGGATAATGATGTAATTTTTTATGATATTTTGTGATGAAGAGTTTTTAGAATAAAGGGAGTGATTTTGAGTTCTGTAATGAAAATAGGATTAATTTAATGGTAGTAATGTAGAGAAACCGATCTTTGATTAATGACAAACTAGTTGATGAAGTTTCTTGGTTCCTCAAATACATGACATCAAATTCTGAACTACAGGAAGAATATAATAGTGATGTTCCACAAGGATATGAATTCTTGCATTGCCGGTTACTAAATTTGGAAGCCACTAAACTGTGACGGAATGTTAATGTGATCGAAATGTTCTTAATGCTGAGCGAAAGTAAGCTTACAAGTTACAAACTATTTTGCCCTGTCTTTTTTGCTTTCACAAAACTTTCTCAGCTTGTATTTCTTTTTGCTAGTCCAATTACAAAATTTCTTTTTGCTAGTCGAATTACGGAAACTAGTCGTCTCAGAAGTGAGTATTTCCTAATTCTCACTCTAAACTTTAGTTGAGACCAAGGTTATAATTCATATATGTGTATCCAGATGTATGTAGTGAGAATAATTGGGTTGGACATATGGATGACCAAATTGTCTATGTACCTTCATTTTTGCTGTATTTTGTTAATTTAGGATATATTTTTCCTAGTTTAGTCGGTTTTGTTTTTCTAGTCTTAAAGGATATTGAAGCCTATATAAGAAGGCCTAGGTATTATAGAGAAAGAAATCTTTATTTGATTACTTTCACATTGTTATTCTCTAGTTTTGCTTTTGTGTTTATGAATCCGTTGATTCACACAAGTTATTGTTTCTTTTGTTTTGCTTTTGTTTGCCGAATCACCATTTTTATTGAAAAGAAAGGAGCTAAAATGTTTTTACAATAAAAGGAACAAAATAACAACCAAAAAAGGAAGAAACAAGATAACTAAGAACACTCAATAAAATCTATAGTATTTCTTATTTGGCATCTCAACCTGTATTAAGTGAGCTGGTCTTCCAATGTGATGAATAACTTCTCCCATTTGCAGATTTACTCCTTTCTTAGCCAAACTGTCAGCAGAGAAGTTGATTTCTCTATAGCAATGTTCATAAAAGATTTGGGATAGAAGATTTATAGCTTTAAGCCATCTTGATTTAAAACACCATGGAATATGCCCCTTCTGAAAGTCTTATACCACTGTTTTTGAGTTTGATGTTATAATGATCTTATCACAATGCATTTTTACGGACCACTCAATAGCCCAAATGATTGCAAAAGACTCAGCTATATAATTTGAAGCAATTCCAAGTCCTCCTGAGATAGTACCAATAACAGTGCATTCATGATCTCTTGCTATTATGTCAAAGCCTGCTAGACCTGGATTTCCTGTTGCAGCTCCATCACAGCAAAACAAGACAAAGCCTCTAGGTGGATTCAACCAGCAACATTCTTTAATATCAGTGAACTTAGTGCTCCAATGACCCAATTGGAAGAAATTTAAAATTATGGAATCATAGTCTTGACTCCATCTAGTCCCTTTCATTCTGTACCCTCCATAGTGAACCAAGTATAGAATTCCGCTTTTAAAAGCATTTTCATTTGGTTTTACATTTTCAAACATGATCTTATTTTGAAAAAACCACAGTTCTATCATAGTGCATAAAGCTGCAGTAATCCATACTTCTCTGACTATATGACTATGAAGTTTTGCATAATGTATGATATTTTCAAATGAAGCAGGAGTGGGAAAGTTGAAAATGTTACCTAACCACTTCCAAATTTTCAAACTGAAGCTGCAGGACCATAGAAGGTGGGGCATGCTATCTTGATCTTGCTTGCAGATAGAGCACATAGAAGCAATAGAATAACCTTGAGCAATTTTCATTTGATCATCCACAAAAACTCCTTGTCGAAGTTTCAAAATATTACTTGATATGCTAGGGTGCAAAAAAGTTTTCCATATGTGAGAAGGCCAATGAATGATTAGTTCTCTATGCCTGGACTTATTAATTGCTGCAGCTGTTGAAAAATTTCCCTTCATGTCACCACTCCAAATAATTTCATCTAGGTTGCCATTTGCTATTGGAAATGGCAGAGAAATGAGGCCTTGTAATTCAATGGGTATTACCCATTCATTATTTTGTAATAAATCCTTCACTTTTATTTGCAAGTTATTTTTGACATATTCAGTAAAACCAATTCTGTCAATTAGTGGACATTCACCAGTCCAAGTATTAAACCAAACTGAGATGTGCTCTCCATTGCCAATAATCCATCTGAAATCATTCTTGAGAGACTACCAAGCCCATTTCAATCCAGGCCATACTGATGATAATTTCCTTTGTAGAGTCCATTGCCCATTTTTATCTTGGAATTTAGCTGCAAAAAACAGAGACTATTCCTCTTTAGATGTTAGCAGCTTCCACATCATCTTCATTAATAATGATTTATTTACATCTTACAGTCTTCTAATGCCCAATCCTCCTTCATTGAAGGGAGTACATACTCCAAGAAATGGTTTTAGCTTTTCTAATATCTGCATCTCCAGACCATAGAAAATTTCTCATTATTTTTTCACATTGCTTAATTACTGAAATGGGCCATCTGTATACAACCATGTTGTATATAGGAATACTAATGAGCACATGGTTGATCAAAATCAATCTGTCACGAAAAGATAATAATTTTCCTTTACAAACTACCAAATAGTCTTACATCATTTCAACCATGGACCACACAGATGCAGATTTAATTCTTACTGGATGAATGATGACTCCAAAATATTTATCTGGAAATGATGTGAGTTCCATGTGTAACATATATGATATCTGAGATTTTCTAATCAGTGAGCATCCATCAACAAAGCATTTGCTTTTACTCTTGTTAATGATCTGTCCAGAGCAGCTTTGATAATCTTCAATCAGTTTTAAGATATTTTCTATACTTTTTTTTGAACCATTACTGAACATAAAGATATCATCAACAAATAGTAAGTGTGTAGGGGCAATACCATTTCTTATCACCATTGGTTGTATCTTTTTTGTCTCCACCATTTTTGTTAAACCTCTACTTAATACCTCCTCCATTAGAACAAATAGAATTGGAGATAGTGGATCTACTTGCTTGAGTCTCCTGTGCATGGAAAAGAATCCATTTGGTCCTCCATTAACCATCACAGATATTTTGGCAGAAGATAGAAGCACTTTTAAACAATCACACGAAGCCACAGAAAAGCCATATTTTTGAAGAACTTTGAAAAGAAACTGCCAACTCACTGAGTCATATGCTTGAGAAATATCAAGTTTCAAACTTAAGTTTCCTCCTCTACTTTTTTTCTTCATCTCATGTACTAGTTCAGAGGCTTAAAGAATCTGCTCATGAATGTTTCTACCCTTGATGTATGCTACTTGTTGAGGAGAAACAAGCTTATTCATAAGACTTGCCATTCTTAGTGAAATAATTTTAGCGAAAACTTTATAGCTGAAATTGCTAAGACCAATTGGTCTAAATTGATTTGGTTTTTTTGCACCTTGCACTTTAGGCAATAGAACCAAAAAGTTAGAGTTTAAACCTTTGGGTGTATACTTTCTTCTCCAGCAGTACTGAACAACATTGATGAAGTCATGTTGTATAATTTCCCAACATGGTTTGTAAAACATCCCTGAAAAACTATCTGGTCCAGGTGCACTATCACCATCCATTTCAAAAACTGCAGCTTTTATCCCATCTGCTTCAGGAGTGACTTCAAGCATGAATTGATCAGATTCAGTAATAATGGTTGGAATGACATCAAGAATATCTTCATTAATTTCCACATCCTGATCTTGAAATCTGTTTTCAAAAAATTCAACCAAAATATTAGCAATCTTTGTTTGATCAGATATTAAATTTCCATTCTCATTCTCCAACTCACAAATAGTATTTCTTGTTTGTCTGATTTTGACATTTGAATGAAAGAAAGTTGTATTTGTTGAACCCTCCATTACCCACTTTACTCTAGATTTTTGTTTCATCATAGTGATGTATTGAGTTTCTCTGGAGTTGAGTTCATTTTGAGAAGTAACCAAATCATGCAAGGCTTGGTCATCATGAGGATTTTTATCTGAAAATTTCCATTTTTGCTTTAACACTTTGTTCTGCTTCTTGAATCTTGACCTTAACATCACCAAAGACTTTCCAGTTCCATTCCTTGAGAATATGTTTGAGATGTTTAAGCTTTTGCATAAAAATATAAGGAGCATCACCATGTATTTGTATTGCCCAACTATCTTGCACTACTAACATAAATGAAGGATGTTCTAACCATATTTTTTGAAACCTTAGAGAGACATTTTTTGGTTTTGGAACACTTGCACATCCACCTAATAATGAAGAGTGATCAGAAGCAATTATGAGTCTTACTTTATACCCCTAATCACTAAACATCTGCAACCACTTCATGTTGAACCCAACTCTATGAAGATTGCAAAGAATCCTTTTGTTGCCTTGCTGACAATTGTACCAAGAGAAATCAAGACCAATTTTAGGAGCCTGCACCAATTCACAAGAATTTAAGCAATCATTGAAGTCTACCATCGAAGCTCTAGATGGATCTACCTTCCATTTTTTCATCCATAGAAAGAATTGCATTAAAATCACCTAAGACTGCCCAAGGCTTCTTGAACTCGCTAATAATCTGCATCTCATACCACAAATGTTTTCTTTGAACCACATTTACATGAGCATGAACACCAGAGACCAAAACTTCACCTACAACCACATTAATCATTTGACTGGAGATAGAACTACAGAAGGAGTAGCAATTGATCTACTCCAGAAAAGCCAAATATTACTTTTATGATCATTAGTTTCATTATGAATTACCCATATATATATTGCATTCCTGGTAAATTTAATTTACTACAAAAAGAAGAAGAACACTTAATTTTGGGTTCTGCAATCCAAACAAGAGTTGGATTAAATTGATGAACTAAAGAATGTAATTTTTGTTGAGCCTTAATCCTTCTAAGGACCCTTATGTTCCAAAAAATAATTTTCATGGTTTGGTGTGGAGGTTTTTGGGACCTCCCTTACCAACATTTCTTCTAAAAGTATATTTTTGTGCTACTGTATTAATAAGTTTCTCACCAGAACTGTTACCTGGAATGATGTTTTTAACTAATTCATTATTACTTTTGAAACTGAGCTGCTCATCGGCATTAATCTCTGAATTTGTATTATTAGTAGTTGCATTAAATTCTTTTTGCATGCTGAGGTTTTAACCACTGAAGACCAAGTAGTGAATGAAACTGGCTCTGAGCTGACCTTTCCTGAGCCAGCATCAATGAATTTAACAACACTGTTCTCCAGTTCAGTAACTTCAGCAATCTGGAGTAAGTATTGTGGAGCTAACTCAACAGGGATATTCTCACTAATGATTTCTTCTTCTTCTTTATCTCCACCAGAATCTAAAACATTGAATATTCCTCCTACTAAACTAGTATTGATGGTACTAGAATTGTGTTGTGTATTTATAGGTGAAATATTGGTAATGAGGGAGTCTCTTTCTGGTTGTTGTTGAAGAACTGAATTAGAAGTACTAGGTTGTACCTTTGATGGAGAGTTTTCAACTTCTGATCTATCACAAACGTCAAATGTTGTGTGTAGAATTTCAGCATTTGCTTTAGGCTGTTGTGGAGCTCTGCTTTCACCATGACTTTTGTTCTACTCATTTCTGCAATCTGCTGTTAAATGTCCAATAATCTTACAATGATGACAGTATTTTGGAATCACAGGAATTGACATATTTTGAAAGAATCCCCCATATTTAGTACCAATCCATATTTTATTAGGAATTGGTTGAGCAAAATCCACCTCAACCAATGCAATGTACCAATCTCTTCACAGATAGTGAACAAAATTTTTCCTTCCAGAATTCTAAACCCAAACCAGGAAGACGAACCCAAACTTGAGCCTTAGAAGTACGCTGATTTGATGGTCTAAAATTAGATACCCAATTTCTGATCTGTAAAACCTGATTAAGAACCTCCCATTGACCTGATTTGATGAATCTTCGATCAATTTCCCAGTGGGATAAGTTTACGATCTCCAACTAGCTTCCATTGTTGTCGTAAAATAACGGCAGCGTCCACAAATTTGATATGCTGTAAATCTAATCTTCCTATTAATGAAAATTTCCAAGGGTTTAAACCTTCTTCAAACAAATCATCAGGCGGTTCTACAGAAGGAACCTTCTGAGAATTCAAATTTTCATTAAAACCTAAATTATCTGAATGATGAACTTCATTACTAGGTGTTTTAGGACCCGAATCCATGGAGAACCACCTGATTTAATGAAAGTTAATCATTAAGGACTGAAAACGCGACAAGTTAAATCAAAATTATCACCTGAATGATTATCTGAGAAGCACTTAGATCGAGAAATTGAGAAGAAAAAGGGAATTTTAAAAAATGCCCATGTGGGGATTCCGTCTAGCCCCATCTGATTAGTCATTTTTCGTTGACTTTGGTCCATTTCTCACCTGCATTTACCTACTTACCCTTTACCCTAATATGAAAAGAAAACTCTCTGTCTCCCTTTCATTCCTGCCGCCTCCTTTTCAACCACATTTCTTCCATTTTTTTTTGTGTTCTTTGTTCTTTGCAACTAAGATGAAGACGCTGACAATCATGAGTTTTTGGGTTGATTTCGAATGTATTGTGTTGGTTGCTTAACAAACATACAGATTTGAAAGAGAGACAAATTGATGTCAAGATTAAGAAATCATACTGTTATGAGTTAGCACTGCAGAGGTAAGACAAATTGTTTCAAGGGACTTGGGTTTATTTTTCTTGTCCAATTAGGGATTTTGTGTTTCTCTTATATGGTTTAATTACCTGGCGAGATTGGGGTATACCAAAACTAATTGGGGTATACCCAATTTTAAGTGGACATGTGACCTTACTAGGGGGAGGTCAAATTTGGTTGAAGTTACAATACTACCCTTGACCTTTATAATTCTATTACCATAATCAGTTTTTTTTTTTATTTTCATCTTCCTTATTCTCTTCTTCTCTTCCATAACCAACCACACCGGCTCCTTCCCCACCACCACCACCAAAACTCGTCGATTAATTCGTTAACATCGTCGATTCGAAAACTCCGAGTAATCTTCAACAATGGAACCACCACAGCGTAAGGGAACTCGTATGAAAGGCGCCAATCGCAAACCCAATCAATACAACCCTGAAATTGCTAAATTAGTTCAACAAAAAGAGAAGAAAAAAACCGTCGAAGAAGAACAGATTGAACCCGCTCAAAACGAAGAAATGGTGCGATTAAGAAAGTAAGGGCCTACTTAAACTCACTCTAGTACTTCGATTTCATGTTTGCATGTCAAATTAGGTCAGAAAAATCGAATATTTGAATTTGCAGTTATTTCGTCGGCAATGTGTTTGTTTCATGACCCTGCCGAGATTTCATATTTAGTGTTCCGCCGGGATGCTCGTTGGTTGAATATCATGCCGGCGGTTTAGTTATTGTAACTGCTTTCACAGGGTCGGGATGTTATTCAACCTATAATCTTGCCGGCGAAAATTTTATTTTTTAAGCCGGGTTGGTTAAAAATTTTAAACTTGCCGGCGGGATTTCAGATTTTTAGCGTCTCCTGATGCCTTGAATGATAAATGTCGGAATGGTATATAAATAATACAACGCCGGCTTTATGTTAGCCGGTGTTGTTTTTATTATATACGTTGCCGGCGTTTGTAGTTGAAAACCCAGCCATAGTTGTTAAAAGCCGGCAGGTTATTGGAATAAAACCCTCCCGACCCTTGTTTAGCCGGCTTGATGTTTAGATATCGACCCTTCCGACCTTAGTCCGCCGGAATGGTTATATATGTTGAGCCTTCCGATTTTTTTTTCTTTCTTAATTGTTCTTGTTCAGGTTGCAAAAGGCAAACAAGAAATCTCTGAAAGCTCTTAGTCCTCCTTCAAGACATCCTCGTGTTGGTGACAAACTCTTGACTTTAAGACATCGAGGGGCATACGTTGTGGCGGGAACGACAAAGATCCGTGTGTCCGAATGATGATTATCAACCACCATCAGAACCCAGTGATTCAGACGAGACTCCAGATGAAGACCAATCAATTCCATCTGGTAGAAGAGGTGAGGATGATGATGTTGATGAAAGAACTCCATTTCTTGGAGGAGGGAACAATGATGATGATGATGATGGTGATCAAGACATGCCTAATGTTGAAGGAGGTAATGATGATGATGATGATGGTAATGGAGATAAAGGTAAGGGTAGAGAAGATGAAATTGTTGAAGAGGTAGTGGAAGAAGAAGAAGAAGAAGAAGTTGGGGAACAAACCCAAGCTGCAAGTACTAGTACAACCGGGAAGAAGAAAAGGGTTATCACTAAACCAGCTAATTCCCACATGCCTCCTCCGAATTGAAGATTAAATTGAAACCAAACGAGCTTCCACCGGGGACCCCGAGAAGATGGTGGACGTGTTTTTTTTGGATACAAAGACTCGTGGGCATGTGAAATCCAAAATACTATCGTAAGTAATCTCAATCCGTCTTTGTTTTTCATTTAAGTGTGTAACTATCTTAAATTTGTGTCAAGTATTTGTATTTCTTTTCATTTTGTGTTTTTGGTATTTAGGATCACAAGCATGCTATCCGTCTCATGAGGCGCCAAGCTTCATGTTCAGTGACTAAGACTTGGGATCTTGAGGATGAATGTGAGGAGGTGAAAGTGATTGTCAAGAACTTCGGGTTGTTGCCTGCGGTGGAGAGTTCGAATGTTGAGTATGATAGAGTTACCGTATCTGCATTCTGTGAGAGGTTCTACGGAGAGACCGATACAATGTTATTCCCATTTGGTGAGATGGCGATAACTCCCGATGATGCTCATCAAATTCTAGGCCTCGAGGTTGAGGGAAAAGCAGTCAGTGAGGGCTTCGATAATAACATTTCTTGGGAAGATATCTTCAAATTGACCAACACTTTGTTCGGTTGGGATCGATTAAGACGGAGTCTATGCTTGCGATGAAGGATGGTAATCTAAGCAAGAAGTTTAATCAAGAAGCCGAGGATACATTGTCCTGGGACCAAGAAAATCTTTGATGTGGAAGGAAGGGTGAACCCCGTGCGAATCAATGCTACCGCGTCGGTTATTTGCTCTACGTCACAGGCGGATGTATCTTCCCACAGCCGATTCTGGAAGCTTGGTCGACGCCGATTATTTGCAACTATTGGATCCCTTAGATAAGATGCATGAGTATTCTTGGGAATGCTGCGGTGGTCGCCTTCTTGAACAATGAGTTGACAAAGGCTTCAAGGGCACTCATGCATAAGTTAACGGAAACATATGTCTCTTCCGGGTAATTGTATTGTCTAAATCATTTATATTTGCCAAATGCTTGTAATGTTTGATTCTTACTAAACTTTGTGTTTGCATAGGTTTAGATATATGAGCACTTCCCTACTTTGGTGAAAACCAACTCCACGTCTAAGTGAATGAAAAGCTTGCGATTGATAAGCCAAGAGCGCAAAGATACAGTTTTAAGGGTGCTCGGGAAAGGATATGCCGCAGCTGCTTATTAACGTGCGAATCGCCTTGGACAAATTGACTGCGGATGAGGTAATATTTGATCCTTACCGAGATGCTAGAAATCAAGGTTTAATCCAAAGGAGAGATGATGTTGCATTATACTACGGACCCTTGTTGTTCTCCCATGGATTTTCAATGTACGATCCACATCGGGTAATGCGACAATTGGGTTACGTCCAAGAAGAACCCCATTTCGATCTTGAGCCTTTCTTTAAAGTGTTAAGGGAGGACTGCAGCACATCCCAAAAAACTATTAACGTCGCTTACGCTCCACCCCCAACTCTAGGACATTGGAACGAAAGACTTGACCGTAAAGTCGATACGAGTCTTTTGGACGAGGTGACCGAAGGTCATGAAGCTCAGGAGAGATACATGTCGTGGTACTTGGGTTGGGCTCGTCCTACTGTGATTAGGGAAATGACTGGTGAACAATTGGCTCGTAAGAGGAAGATGGCATCAAATGACTCAACAACAGTTCCTAACTTCCTTGTAAGTATTTTGGAGTAGCTCTTACTGTTTTAAGATTACATTATCGAATAATTCTATTAATTGTTTGTTGTTTAACCGAAAATAGAAGGGGCATTTGAAGACCTTTGTGAAGTTGTTGTGTTGCGCGAGAGAAAGAGGAGAGCCTTTGTCGATTGAAGAGCAAACCAAGTACATTCACTATGCTAGCAATATTGACAATGAGGATGCCCATGAAATGTTCAAGCAAGCGATCTTTGAAGTAAAGAGGGAAGAAAAGGCCAGGAGGGAAGCACAAGCCAAGATGAATGCTGACAAAAAGAGGGCTCGTAGTGGTCGTGGTGGTGAAGGTAGTAGTAGTGCTGGTGTTCCTAAACGGGGCCGAGGTCGTGGTCGTGCTCGTGCTCGTGGTGAATGAATGCAGTCTCTAGTTTATTTCTTTATGTTGGGTTGGACAAATGTCAAGGTTAATGGTTGGACAAATGGTTTTTTAAGGTTTATGGGACATGTTTTCTTATTTTGGACAACAAGTGTTTGATTTCTAATTGTTGAATGAAAGTTTTGTTTAGCTACATAAAAGTTTCAAGACAAATAGCCGGTAAGGTTCTTTTAATTCACCATGCCGACCATACCAGGACCGGCAAGGTTTTTAAGTGTCAGACTGCCGGCCCTGTCAGCGGAAAATGCTTGCATACCAGGGTCGGCAGTGTATTATGTTTTCGAATAAGCCGGCATTTTGTTACAGAAAATACCTTCTCCTGATGCCAAAACCATCATAACGCCGGCATGGTTTTAAATTTATACCCTTCCGACCATATCATCGCCGGCAGTAAAACTCAAAATATATTGCCGGCGTATTGACAGAATAAAATGATTTACTGATGCCAAAACCATCATAACGCCGGCATAGTTTTAAATTTATACCATTCCGACCGTGTCATAGCCGGCATATTGAGAAAAAATAATCGCGCCGGCGAATTCAAAATTCAAATTTTTGGCAAGTACAATTTCATTGATTGACTTGTACTAGGGCACTATAACGGCCAAATTTGGACACCATCATATAAATACACTAATTCTCTCTACAAAACAACATACAAATAGTTTCATATACTCTCCAAAGCTCATATCATCATACAATCCATCAAACTCACCCAATAGCTAAACAACAATGACTTCATTTGATTCAAATGAAGATTTGGAAATCACCAAAGCATGGTATGCGGAAAATCGACTTAGACGTCAATCCTCCGAAAGGGAGGATTCCACGACCTTTTGGGCTAGGGTACACAACAAATTTTGCGGCGAGTTTGGTAATCCTAATGGAAGAAGTATTCAACAAGTCCACGAAAGGCACCTAGTCATCGAAAACGCGATACTTGCTTTTGGCTCTCCAACCTCGGATTTTTAACACTCGCCCCTTCACCTTGTCCATTGCACAATTTGTAAGCAATTTTGTGGTTTTTTTTACGCAACCCATGTTGTTTTATCTCCCAATGAAACACCACTAACATATGTAAGTTTGTTTTTGTGTTTTTGTAGCATGAAGTCGTGAAAGCGCGCTACTTGGAGGAAAAGGGGGAAGCATTCGCGTTCGATGCAAGCTATCACTTCTTGGCGCAAAGAATCCCGGAGGATAACCCGGAGTACTTGGATGCCGTATCGTCTTCGGATGAGGAAGATTGATGGCTTTAGAAGTTTTTGTATAGGTTTTGTGGGTAGACCTCTATGTAAACCCTCCGTTTCAATCAATGTAGTAACCAAAATTGCATGAATAAAGTGAATTAGATCTTCCGATATTCTATTTTATGTTTGGTATATGTAAATGCTCGGCATGGTTATAAATCCTTAACATGCTCTACTACACATACGCCGGGCGCTGTCATTATAATGTCGGCATAATCTTCATTCAAAGACCCTTCCTCGCCACAAAACGGTCGGCGTTTTATTCATCCAAGGACCATGCCGCTAAAATTGGTCGGCATTTTATTCAAACAAATACCATGCTTCGCTATATTATAGCCGGCACTTTATTCAAACCTGGACCCTGCCGACCTTTCATATTTTCAAAACAAAATTTTTGGATCGAAATCGAACTCATAAGACGGATCAAAAGGTTAATCTACTGAATTCATAATTTGAAAATTTTAATCTAAACTCAATTAATTAACCTAATCAGAATTTTAATATTAATTAACCAAGGGCATATTAGCCATTTAGAAAAAATAAGGTTAAGGGGTGGCTTGGTTTTATTTCATAATGACCAGATTTTGTCTTATTGGGTATACCCCAATTAGTTTGAGTATACCCCAATCTCGCCAGGTTTAATTAGTAGTGATCATGGTTTCACCACGATTTTGTTTAATGGCTGATTTGGGGTTCAAGTAATTATGGGGTATCATTTGGTGGCGGTGATGTGGAGATCTTAATTAGTGGGTAGGGTGTTCTTGCTGTACACAGTAATAGTAGGTTCCGTTTGGAGTTCTAACTATACCATTCAATTGTAATTCAATGTTGCAAAAAAGGAACTAGAATAAATTTTAAGATTTCAATTTGTGACGAAATTATTGGTTCTTAATTTTCCTTTTAAGTTAAATTCATTGTTATTTCTTTTGGTTGCTTAATTATCTTTGGTCCTGAATGAATTGCATTATAGATCTGTTCTTCAAAGTACTATTGATGGAAATACCGAGTTTGGGAAGAAGACAATCCGAATTTTGATACAACCCCGGTACTGTGCTTGCGTTCGATTGAGTAGAACCATTATTGAGTCAGACGGGTCCGAGTCAGATAATTTAAATCGGTCAAAATTTGATAATTTGGGGTGGTTTACGTCTTTTTGCAGACTGGTATTACCGCCCCTGTACACTAACGTCAGTTAACCGTTTTTTTCAATAAAACGGGACGGAAAAAGTCAAACCATGGGCACTTAATATATTATAAAAAAACGTGGGCATTTTCTTAAATGTTTTTCGCCACATGGGCATTTTATTAAAACTACCGAAGAAAAATTCGCCGAGTTTCACCAATTCGCTTATTACTTCTTCACTCTTTACACTTTCAGTTAGATAAGTTTTAGTCGTAATTTTGAATCCTCCATAATGTTAGAGAACTGAAGGGTCCTGAGATTCTGTACATGTTTTTAGGGCTTTCTTTTTCTTTTGTAAAAAGACAAGGGTCCTTAAGGTTTCAGTTTTGGCATGCTTTATAACTTCTAAAAACAGACTAGTGTGAAACCTTGGTAACTTCTGACTCGTTTGGTTATTAGGGAAGTTTCCACCTCCTCCGGATTTCTATATATATACACAATAAAAGTAATCAGAGACATAATCAAATTAGCCAGACTAAGTTATTATTGTCGAGAACTTGAGATCAAGGGTTTCTCTGCTTCTCCTTCTTTTCCCTTTGGTGATCTTGAAGGCCGTGCATCATGTTCAATATGGTGGGTCTTCCTGAAGATATTGTATCAAAAATTCTGTCATATGTAACTGGTGAATTCATCTTAAGCTGCAAATTAGTTTGCAAGACATGGGAAACACTCCTCCGTGATAGAAAGGCGAAGGCGGGTCTTCTTTTAGCGACGGCATTATTGGACGAGGAAAAGGTCACACTTTCTTATGGATATTATGATGACATTATGAGTGATAACCACCCAGTGAAGTGCTCATTCAATACGGTTACTAAGAGAATCAAGCATCCACCAGTAGAAATGGTTGAAAAATACGATGTCCTGGTGATAGGCTCTTGCAGTGGTTTGATTTGTTTGTCTGTACCTAATCACGGTTTTGGTGATCCAATCTACGTCTGCAATCCGTACACTGGAGAATATGCCAATCTTCCAAGGCTAATCATTGATGAGTCTCATGATACAATAGGTGGATACTGCTACCCAAATATAGTAGTATGTGGATTCGGTCATCTTCAAAGAAGTAATGAGTACAAGGTTGTGAGGATTTACTACCCCAGCTATCCAGGCGTTGGTTGGGTCCAGATATACACTCTTGGAAGTTGCAGCGGCTGGAGAAGCATTGGAGAAATCAAATACAGCTTGTGTTTATCTGGTGTCCAAGTAAAAGAAATACTTTATTTTATGGATGCCGGAAAGCAGGAGATTGTAGCCCTCGATTTGGCGGATGAAGAATTCCGACCGGTGTCATTGCCTCCATCTATCCAAGACGGTGATTATTGTAATGCCAACTCGTATGTCAAGTTGATAGGGGAACAATTATGTGTCGTTCATGAACAGTACGGGAAACGGGTGGATATTTGGTCCTTCAAAGAAACCAAGCAGAAAAACATATGTACAATGGGAAAGGATCATAACTCCTGGAGTTGGAATCTGGACTACGGTATACCTTGGGATTTCCCTGACAACAATGGTTCATGTATGCCATTTTCCTTGACAAAGGGCAATGAAATTTTGTTGTGGTACAATGCATGGACACTTGTTTCTTATGCTCCTGAAAGTGCAACATTTAAAACAATTGTGGATGACCGGATGACTTATGAAATTTTCCAAGCAATTCCTCACCGACATAGCTACGTTTCACTGAGATCCCTTGGAGTATGTTCGAAGATGATTGCGATAGAGGACGAGACGCCGCCTCAGGGATTAGGTCCCCAAGGCAGATGCCGGGAGGCTAAGAAGAAGAGTGCCAAAAGTAGACTACGCTTAATGTGTTGTCTCAGACCAAGAACGAAGTAACTGGGCTTCTCTTTGTTTGGCCATGTTATTTATTTTTGTAATCGACTTTTTTGATACGGGAACAAGATTTATCATTTATGGGTAGATGTGTCTTTCGTGACTTGAATCATTCTAGACAATGCTTAATTTATCCCGATAAATCCACCTTTCTTGTGTAGGCACTAAATTACAAATGAAATCTCTTTTTACAGTAATTCAGAAACAATGGCTTTTTCTTCTGCTTCCATCCTTAAAACAATGACTGAAAAGAATAAGACTACTCAAGAAATTAAATAAATACTGCGTCTAACTACCAGCAAGTTTTTTTGCTAACGTTTACTAGGAAATTGGATTTGATTTTTATGGCACAGGCATACCTTTACTCTTGCAATATTGAGCAAGAGACAGGTACAAGGATCAACCAACGGAATAAGCGCTGCTTTCCGGTTCATCTACTGATGGTGAATGATTTGATTATCTTTAATGGAAACAGGAGGGTGGCCGATGAAACCATCAGAGAATATTGTTTTGGACTTCAGTGACTTGGTCGTTCAGTTGACTTTTGATGAGGCTAGATGATTATCCTTATTCTTAGTAGTTAAACTAATTTATTACTCCCTCCGTTACTTTTTAATAGGCCAGTTTCTATAAATAAATGTTACAAAAAAATAGGCTGGTTTCTTAATTGGGAAAGTCAAATGTTAATTTAATTTTCTGGGACCACTTTTCTTTTAACTTCTTTTGATGACAAGTGTTATGTGGACCATTTCAATTACTTCTTTGACACAAGTCATGGGGACCATCTCACTTCACTTCTTTTATTGACAAGTGTCTAGATGACCACTTTCAATGATTAGTTCTCATAATTTCCTTAATTTTCTCAAAAAACAAAACTGGCATATTAAAAAGTAACGGAGGGAGTATTTGTTTATTATAGCTTAGTAGTTAGCAACTTAGCATTGATATTGAGATTAAACTAATTTGTTTAGTTAACTTTTAAATCGTCGTGCGATAGTGATCATAAAAGAACAAGATAATGCCACTGTAAATACTAAATGCTAATACCTTCTGTCCAAGTGGCACCAGCAGAGGATCGAGAGTCGAGGATATAAAAGAGATGAAAGTCGCGTATGAGAGAAACACTATATAATCTCTTCACCAGAATGATTCGAGGAAGTTAGAGCATTTGATCTCCATGCTAGGGGTGGAGGTGATCCTACGTGGAGGTTTAAATATCACATTTTCTATGAAGGTCACTCAATATAGACAAATGCAAATAAAGTTATACATTTCAACCCAAACAATCATCTACAATCCTCAAGATTTTATCTAACAAATTTTAAATTAACATAGAGACAAATTGATGATGTGGACTTAGACACAAGGTCATGAAGAAAGTCTTATTTAGACTTTCTCTTCCACATCCACGTAATTATGTCACAATTTCCAAGGACCTTAACCTTTGCATTGGAGATGAAATTTTTGTAGAAAAAATCTTAAATCTTAGGTGGCACGGTTTTTTATGACCTCCACCCCTTGCATTCGAGATGCTTTTATAGTCTTATAGAGAGTAACGGGATTACTAAATAACGCGGGGCTAACACAGCACACCATCAAGCCAAGAGGTGGAGAATTCTCTGATGATGTATTTTGCCCTATAAGATCAGTTTGGGATGATACTAGTAGTATGTTGTAATTGGCGCTAGGAGGAGGGAAATGGTGAAGATTTTTTATTTTATTTTTTAAATTGATCTCCTATCGGTCATTGACTCATTGGTTTGACATTTATTACTTCACACATTTAAAGTTTTAAATTTCGCGATTTATAAAGGGGATACCAGTATTACTTGGGGTGGTACCAATCCATATATGATAAATAAATGTTAATAGATCCAGATCGTCGGATCGTTAGATTGGTATCACCCCGCTAATAGTGGTATTCCTTCTATAAATCATGACTATAGGTAAACATTGGTGAACGAATTGTTTCTTTTACGGTCTTGTCAATCTGCAGATGGCGGAGCGCCGGAGCCAGCCCATTGCAAGGGGGTGCACTTGCACCCCTGCCCAGCTGGCTCCAATGCCTATTAGAAAAAAAAAATCCTATATCCAAGCCTATATTTGTATTTCTGCACCCCTAAAAAAATATTTTGCCCCTCGTACCGAATTTCGCACCCCATAACAAAAATCTTGGCTCCGCCCAGCTCCAAATACTAGTTCATTTAATAGCCTTCGCTACTTACTGCACATGCACAGTCCTAGTTCTTGATTGATGTCATTCTCTCTCGGAAAAAGGACGACTGGAGCTTTTATTGAACGGTACATGTCATTCAGTCATAGCTGTATGTCTGGTTGAAGTGTAAATAGCCTTGCAGATGTTGGTGGAACATGGAAATTCAAGCATGGCTAGGCAGATATTGTATTCCGTGCACCGACCATGCCAAATAACGTGTGAACAATGATAGCTAGCTAGGGCTTAGGCGAACCATGGCTAGGATCACATGGTGGTGCTCCCACAAACACCTCAATTTTCCGTCGGTGAGAATAAACATGCTTATTTGCCTCTGGACATGAAGTTTTTATGTCAGATAAGTGAATCATAAATGAGCCAAAATGAACTAACAAGCATTTCCGTTTCATGCATGCCTGGCTTTGTGAGACTACAACGGAAGGAAAAGATTGATAAGTGGAAGAAAGTACCATAATTTCATCTGTACCGTAATTTTGATATGCGGAATCGTGAACAAGATTACGACAGAGTGAGGTATCGGTGGGAATTAAAATATCAAGAATTATTCTTTTAACCATTTGAAGTCTGTGTACGCAAAGCAACATAACGACTTTTCTTCCAAAATTGATTTTCAATTGATTTGAGTTGTTGCATGTGTCATCTGGTATAATTTGTTTCCTTAAGCTGATTTATTCTCTCGGGATTTAATTTTTGGGTCTTGTTAACTTATATATCCGTATACATGTTAAGGTTCATTAAGACAACAACTTTTTGCATTGGAAACAAGATTTGTTTGTTTTATTGCATTGAAAATACTAATTCATTGCATTGGGAACAAGATTTGTTGTTTCTTGTGCAAGAAAAACCAATTTCTAGTAGAATAAGACAAAAAACATAATTTCCAAAGAAATAAAATAATTATTTATTAAACCTTAACATGTATACGGGTATATAAGGTAACAAAAGCCATTTTTTAGAGTTTCAAAATATATCTCGTATGCTACAGACTCACGGGGAAATAAAAATTCCCTAGTGATCGTTTTTCATTTCTAACTAAAGTTCTATTTCCCTAATTTATGTTCCTCTATTACTTTAATGAAGTTCACTCTTCAAAAATCATAAAAAGATTAATTAATGGCAAATTGATTTACAGTAATTCATGGAGCGTGGCTTGTTTGAGTTTGTTTATTTTGGTAGACGGGATTATAGGGTATCAACACAAAGCAATATATATATATATATATTTTTTTTTTGCAAGCAATATACTCTGTGATAAAAAAGCTAGTTTTAATAATTTTATGTATTCTCGTTCGTAGGTATGTTGGTTAATCAAACTACAAGGTGGTATTAATTTGTTTTATTTATCCTGGCGAGATTGGGGTATACCCAAACTAATTGAGCAATCCTCACCCAAATCCAAAGATTTGAGTTTTTCTTTGTAACCATGCTAAGTTTCAGTCATCTCTGTTTGACGGACAGAGTTAATTCAGTCAAACCTGGTAGCCAGTGAATCGTTGTGAAATTACGTTTAAGTCCTTTAAGGTGGTTCTGGTAAAGTAATCACTTTTTCTTCTCTTTTCTTCTTCGTTCTTCCTCTCATTTTCTTCTTCTCAGCCTTTGGATTCATAACGTATTAGCTCAGAGATTTGAACGCTACAAATGGGAATTCGATTCTAGTTTTATCATGTGATTGATTATGATGATATCAAGTATGTGTTGCTTTACAGTTTATTGGTTTTTAATAAGATAGGGGTAAAAATGAAGTAAAATCTCTGAATTTAAGCTGTAGAACATTGTTAACCAGTTTATTTGGTTCTGTGTGTTTCAAGTGGTTGCTGCGACGATTGGTGTCCATGTCATTAGCTTGGAGTTTTCTGGGTGAGATTTGGTTTGAAAGAACTGCTGTCTTTGTCGATATTGAAGAAGGATTTTGTTTTAGGCCGTCATGACCGGAACACCGTTTCGGAGATTGTTGACGTGACCACTCTGGATTTGAGAAGTACTTGGAGGAGAAGAATGTCGACATGAGTATCCAACTTATGACAGAGTGTGGTCCTGGATTTGAATACTATAGAGAAGTCGATACATCAGTTGCTGTGAATGCTCTTGTGTCGTGAATTAGATCAGTTTCTTCTCAGAGGACGAAGGGTCAGCGAGTATAGCAAATAACAAGTAATGTTCTTGGTGTTTAATGGTGTTGTTTCGGTTGAGTCACAAGGGTTTAATTTGTGTTACTTGGCTGAACTGGATGCAATCAGTTGGAAAAGAATTAAGGAGGTCAGAGAATAAGAAATGACAGCGGCCGTGCTTGAAGAACTGAGTATATGTTGTGATCGATCTTGGGCGTGACTTGAATAGGAAATGGAGATGTTTGTTGGCTGAAATGCTTGCAGGCAGTGCTGGTATTAAATGATGGTAAAGATTGATTGGTTAGTCTGGATGCTCTTGTGAGATCGAGATGGTGCTGCTGATATTTGTACTGGCAAGGAAGGCGATGCAGATGGAGTCAATTTCTGTGGCTGGAGAAGTGATGGAAGAAGTGTCTGGTCCGAGCAGTCAACTGGATCAGTAAATACCTAACTATGGTTGGTTATTAACTCTGCTGGCGGGGTAAGATAGTCAAAAAGAAATCAAAACTTAAGATACAGACACGGACATAATCGTTTATCCTTCCATAAGGGAAAAATGAAGAGTTGGCTGAATCGGTGGGTTGACGCAAAAGATGGGATTTGGGTGACGATTTCTCCTAGGTATACCCAATAAGACAAAATAGGGTCATTTTGAAGTAAAACCAAGCCACCCCTTAACCTTGTATTTTCAAAATGGCAAAATTGCCCTCGTTTAATTAACAATAAAATTTTGATTAAATTAATTAATTAAGTTTAAATTGATTGAATAGATTAAAACTTATGAATTTTAAGTTATGAAATTTTGTTTTTGATTGAACTTTTGTGGGATGATTTTTGATGCTTTTTTTTTTTTTTGAGAATATCTCTTGCAACGAAAATGAAACACACAACCGAAATACTTCTAAAAAGGGGATTGCAAATCTGTTATATGAAATCATACTCAAAATCAAAGAATAAATCAACACTTTCAGTTCTGAAAGTATGAAAAGTCGGCAAGGTCGACTAATGAAGATCATACCGGCCAAAAGTGGCCGGCAAGATCTTCATCGTCGACCTCGCCGTCCAAAAGTGGCCGGCATTATCTTCATCGTCGACCTTGCCAACTTTTGTTTTTTGACATACAGGAGATGACATAAAAAATTTATTGGCCGGCGAGGTATTCAAAAAATACCCTGCCGGCTGTTGAAAAATTTACAGTCGCCGCCATGGCTGTTATGAAAAGTCGGCAAGATATGCATGTTACGACCTTGCCGACCAAAAACACAGAAATCATAATTTTCGATTTCTAACCTAATATAACAATCAAATCACACAACACAATGATGGGTTTGAGTTTAAACATCATTTATAGTCTTCTTTTCGCTGGTAGAGTCAACAATTTTTTTGGAAAATCAAAGTTGAAGATTTTTATATGGCTTTGGTTGATGGAAGATGAAGATGAAGAGAAGAAGATGAAATGAAGAGAATAAAAACTGATTTAGGGTAATTAATATTATTAATGGGTAAGGGTAGTTTTATAACTTACCCATTAAGACTCCCCCTAAAACCCAAAAAAAGTGTCCCTTTAAAATTGGGTATACCCCAATTAGTTTGAGTATACCCCAATCTCGCCAGGTTATTTATGTCAAGTTATTTAAATTTGAAGTCTTAGGAAATTTATTCGAGAATATGACGGTCATCATTAGACATTTAATGCGGGCATAAATTTGGGAGTAGGATGATTTCTAGATTTTAAATTGTCATAAAATTGTTTAATTAATGAAAATTATCTCCTTATTTCCAGAAGATTGTGCAATATAATAAAACTTTAATTGGATGGTCCGACTTTAAGAGCATCTCCAATGGATCCTCGGTCTATTTCATAGATGGGCATTTGGAAAAACATTCTTTTGTTGCTGTTTAATGAAATTTTCCTTAATTTTAGCAAATTTAAGAAAACCATCTCCAACAGGGGATATGAATTAGTAAATTGTTTGCCTATCTGTAGGAATACTAGAAATAACCTGTGCCGTAACCGAACGACATGAGAAAAATTAATCTTAGATCATGGTTTTCTTGAAACAATTCTCAAAGGTTACACAGCTTGACGAATGTTTATTGTTCTTATTCTAAAAATATATGAGTCAAAATATATTTTTCTTCTTTTGGAATAATAAAATATAAGTGTAATAATATTAGTTTTAAATCGGTGTAACAATTAATTTTTTATTTTGTTGTTTTGTTGCTACATTAATTCTTTTAATCACTTTGTTGTTTTGTTGCTATATTAATTCTTTTAATCAATTGGTGAGGAACTAATTATGAGGGTCATCAATGCATATATCCGTAATGGAAGGAGGTTAAAAATCTTACATTCGTCGGATATCTATGAGTGGGGTGAGACCGGGATGGTCGGATGCAAATGTTATCTGATCGTCCTAAGCTCACAGTTTCTTTTTATAAATAAAGTATGTCGTAACGGCCTTGCCTTGATCTGATCTGTGATAAATTTTTAAGTCACCAGAATCTTCTAAATTACTGGTGGTGCACTTGCAGGAGAAAAACTATGTTGCCTCCTCCATTTGAAGACCTTGTTTGTAGTTTTGATAACGACAGAATTTGTGGTTTAAATAAAATTTTCTCTCATCAATTGTGGTTTTATTATTCAGGTAAAAATCCAGAGCTTGGTGATTTTTTAAATTTTAGTACTAACAAAACCATTTGGTTATAATATTAATTCATCAATTTTAGAATGCTTGTATGGTAGTATGACACCAAATAATTCCTTAAAAGTTTCCACCAAGTATTAAATAATGATGTTTTTTAAATAAATATTCGACCTTGTAACGGAAAAATATAACCAACTGTAATTTTTTTGCACCTTTACTTCAAAATTACTGTTAGTATACAACATTGCTCAACATTAGACTCTATTGGAATTTACATAACCTGCAAAAAAAAAAAAAAATTACATACATTCACACATTATTCAAAATATTTATTCATGGTACCTTATCATACTTAATTTGTTCCAAATTTATTTATTTTTTAAATATTGATAAAGGTTTTAATGTTATTTTCTATATAGGTTGACGAATGATGATTAATTATTACAAACAATAATATCAACTATACATGTTTTTAACTCCAAAAATGTAAATGATGGTCTTAATTTATCTTTTTGTCACATTTAATGTTTTTTTAAGATCATAATGGTGAGAGGAATCTAATTAATGTATGTTGATAATAAAAAGAAATTACAATTGCTACATCCGTCGGATGTCTTTTTTTAGGATGAGACTGGGGTGGTCGGATCACATGTTTGTCTCTCAAAATGTTATCCGACCGTCCAAGGCTCAAAAACCCATGCTGTTTTGTATTATAGATAATTGTTTAGGCAGTTTTAGAACTCTAAATTTGTAAAAAGTAAACTTGAAACTACCCAATTAATTTGGATAAAGTATGACTATGATCTTCACACCCTCTAAGAGATCTTTTAAAACGAGAGAATCTACTTGAGGATGTCAAGCTAACTGTTTGACACCTAATCCTCACATTCTTTGTTCACATTCCCGTTGGGGACTAATTTTTATTAAATTCTAAATAAATTCTATGTGGCCAAGAATTTAGGAATTTAACATCCTCCCAACGGAGATGCTTTAAGAGCTTATCCAATGATCATTGTGTGTGTTTCCTAGGTAGTAACATAATCAAGAATCCTCTTTCCCATTTTAGTTTAATTTTTCATTTAAGTTAGGTAGAAAAAAATATCCATCTCCAAATCTATTGTTTTTGACTTCTTATTTTTCTTAGGTGTCAATTTTATTTTCAATAAACTTAAAGTTTTATTTTGGATTTTTACGCAATTCTTCGGAACTGAATTTCCCTCCAACCATTATTATGGCGGAAAAATTAATATGATAGTAAAAAAAACTCCCTCCAAAGTTGAGCTTTAGGTTTTGTCTATAAAAGGCAGATACTATGTTCTACCTTCACACAAACTTTGATCTGTTATTCTGAATTCTATAGATAGCAAAAAAAAAAAAAAATCGGTGAGTTAGGTTTTCAGTAATTGTTTTTCTTTTTCTTATCGATATTTCTTTACTCGTATGATTTGGTTCAATAGATAGTCATGGTATATTTACTTATCATCCAGTCTTTGTCTATGATGATCTGTAATCAACCTATATTATATGAAAGTATTTGTCATAACTGTTTAATGATAAAGAAATTACAGTATTTTGTTATGACTGGTTAATTCATGATATCAAACTTGTAAAACATGTTGTAACATAAGTTTGTGTCAATAAGTTCTCTACTATGATTGCCATTTGTATGCTACACCTTCGTACTTTAGGGAACTTACACGTTTTCATATTTGTAGTTGTTGTTCAACTATGTCGGACGATAACTCAATCGAGTTTCATCAAGCAAACAAGGAAAAAAACAAGGAGAATGAAGAAGTTCGTGTTCGCACAACCTCTCCTGATCCGAGTGTTGTCTTTGGTACTCCACAAACCCATTATCACCACATGATTGTGTGATTTTGATTTAGTATCTTCTTTTTGAACGACTGCTTGAGAGAGAGGGGAAAAAAAAAAGAAGAGTAAAATCTCGTTGGAAAACAAAGAGGGGGTGAAAGATCGATGAAAATAGATCTGGAAAATAAAATAATTTACAATTTAAAATATATGCTAATTGGTTACTGATAAAATCAAGACAATCATGATTGGTACACAACTTTGGTTGGTAGACAATAATTTTTTAATAATAAAAAAAAAATTAATTAAGAAAATCTCACCAGGATGGTAGACAATGTCAAGGAAAATGTTTAGAGCTAGAAGAGAATGAGAGATAAGAATTTCATTTCAAAACAACAAATTCCTTTATCGAATGCACATAAACTACAATAATTTATATCAAATAACACACCAAGTTAATTTGCAAAACACAACATTGCAACGTTGGTATAATGGACAATAAAAAATCTTACAAAAGATATTTTTTGGAGTATCTTTAAATATTCAACCAATCAAGTTACATATATCTAATAAACATCTATTCGGATGTAATATAATGATACCAAATTTTATTTAACTTGGTAATGAATTGTTGATGCAGGGATATAGGATTAAACACCAAAACTGATGCAGGGATATAGGATTAAACACAAACTGAACATAAAACTCTGCGAGTTTCAAACTTTTTTCTAATTAATCAACTGCCTTCCAATAACAAACTGGCTTACTTGAATAGACCATAAAACTTGGAAGCTAAGAAAAAGATAATCCTAAGATAAACATAAAAGGAAAGATAAACCTTAACTAGATGCGAAGAAATCGAAAATCCTAAAAGCGTGAGTTGACAGAAAAACTAAACTTTCCTAAATTACTTGCGTACTTGAACCACTGTCGGGTACTTTGCTTCCATGTAAGCCAAGGAAAACTCTTCCACTTCATCATTCTCCCCAGCAGAAAGAAAATTCTTCTCTGAATTTTCCTCTTCATCTTCTACGTTATCACCATAGTAAGGAATGAGATGCTTAACATTGAATACATCTGCAGTTTTTAAGTGACTTGGAAGTTGTAGACGATAGGCATTAGAATTTATCTTCTCTAGCACTTCTAGGGGTCCAATCTTATGAGGGCCAAGCTTGTTGTACTCCCCAGCAGAAAAATGATCCTTTGTGAGGACGGCCCAAACACGATCACCGAACTCAAACTCAACAAAACGACGACTCCGGTCTGCTGCAGCTTTATACTTTGCATTCTTTTCTAGGAGTTTCTTGTGTACATCAGCATGAATATCATGTATTTGAGTGTAAACCTTTGCAGCTCTTGCTGGGAACTTATTCAAGTCAGGAACAGGAGCTAACTAACGCTGACATTGGATTGTATTCGTATACAATATAGAAAGGACTAAACCCATTACTCCGATTAACTGACCTGTTAAAAGAAAATTCTGCTGGAAAAAATTATTGATCCCATGACTTAATGTTAGAGCCAACCAAACTGCGCAGAAGATTACCCAGCGAACGATTAACAACTTCTGTCTGCCCGTCCGTCTGCAGATGGTACGCGGTACTGAAGTTCAAACTTGTTTGTAACATCTTCCATAAACTTTGCCAGAAATGGCTTAAGAACCGTGTGTCCTTATCTGAAACAATAGTGGATGGAAGCCCATGTAATCGGTAAACATCTCTAAAGAACAGTTGGGCTACGTTTACAACATCCGTTTTCCTCTTGCACGCAATGAAGTGTGCCATCTTCGAGAACCTATCAACCAAGACAAAGATAGAATCCATTCCTCGCTGGGTTCTAGGTAAACCTAAGAAAAAATCCATGTTGATGTCAGTCCAAGGTGTCATTGGAACCTGTAATGGCATGTATAAACCTGCATAGGTTGCAACCCCTTTCGAAACTTGACAAATGTGGCAAAGACTGAAAAATTTATCAACTTCCTTGGTTAACCCAGGCCAGAAATAAGAATACGCGACAAGGAGCAACGTCTTATCACAACCAAAATGGCCCTCACTATGCAGTTCCTTTATAATTTTATACCGAAAACTTCCATCTGGAATGCATAAACGGTTCCCTTTGAATAAAAAACCTTCATGGAGGATAAAAATCTGTACGCTCCTTTTTCTGCACTGCCATAATTATCGGGGAAAAATACGGATCAACAACTAGCGACTCTCTTATGGTTTCAAAACCAAGTACCTGAGAAGTGAGTGTTGTAAGAAGCGTTCTACGTCGACTCAAAGCATCTGCAACTCGATTGTGGATTCCTGACTTATTCTTTATCACGAAGGTAAACTCTTGTAAATAATTAGACCATTGTGAGGGTCTTGGTCTTATAGAACTTGTTGCCCAATGTATTTCAATGCATCATGGTCGGTGTAGAGATCAAATGCACTGTGGATAGGATAATGCCGCCAGTGCTTGAGAGTTTGAACAACATCATAAAACTCGAGTTCGTAAGTACTGTACCTAACCTTTGCCCCATCCAACTTCTTGCTGAAATATGCCACGGGTCTTCCTTGTTGGCTAAGAACAGCTCCAATACCAACCTTGGAGGCATCAGTGTGTACCTCAAAGGTTTTCGTAAAGTCTGGAAGTGACAGTATTGTAGTAGTCATAAGCTTGTGTTTTATGTCATGGAAACTCCTTTCTGCCTCTTCCGTCCAGACAAAATGCCATGTTTTCAAATAGTTTGTAATGGGAGCCACTATAGTACTGAAATTTTTGATAAAACGCCTATAGAAAGACGCGAAACCATGAAAGCTCCTTGCTTCTATTAAGGTTGAAGGGCTGGGCCAAGTTCTCTATGCATAAATTTTACTTTCGTCAACCTTGATTCCTTCTTTGGTTATTACATAACCAAGGAAAAGAACCTTATCGGTGCAAAAAGAGCATTTCTTTGTTGCTACATACAACTTTTGTTTTCACAACGCAGTAAGCACCTGATTCATCACTCGCGTAAATGTGATAGCAGCATTGGATAAACCAAATGGCATTACCAACCATTCATATAACCCTTCGCGTGTCTTAAAGGTCGTTTTCCATTAATCCCCAAGCTTAATTCGAATATGATGGTAACCACTCCTCAAATCCAGCTTGCTAAAAACCGTAGCCTCGTGTAATTGATCTAGCAAATCATCAAGACGAGGAATTGGGAAGCGGTACTTAATTGTTATCTTATTGATTGCCCGGCTGTCTACACACATCCGCAAACTTCCATCTTTCTTCGGTGTAAGTAATGCCGGAACATCACAAGGAATTAAGCTCTCCCGAATAAATCCTTTTGCTAATAACTCCATAACTTTTCGTTGCAACTCTTCGTGTTCTTTCGGGCTCATACGGTAATGAGGACAATTTGGCAAGGAAAAACCAAGAACCAAATCAATCTGATGTTGAATGTCACGTAACGGTGGGAGTCCTTCATGCAGGTAAGTTGGGAAGACATCTCTAAATTCATTTAACAGTGGCTGAACCGCATCTGAAGCATCATAATCACAACCACTGTCCATTCCCATTAAAATATATACTACATCTAACTACTTCATTTCTTCTTCATACTGTTGCATTGTTAACAAGGATGGCATGCGGTTGAAAGACATATCCTTTTAGGGTAATAATACAATACGTTTAGCATCAAACACAAAAGAATAAGTGTTCTTTCTCCCATCATGAGAAACGTCCCGATCAAATTGCCAAGGTCTTCCCAACAAGAGATGACACACATCCATAGGTACTACATCACACCAAGCTTTATCGCGATAAGTAGAACCAATCGAAAACTGAACTAAGCATTGCTTAGAAACACTTACCTCGGTTCCCCTTTTATGCCATGAAAGCTTGTATGGCTTAGTGTGTTCTTTAGTACTTAGAAGTAGCTTGTTCACAACATCTGCTGAAATAACATTCTCACAACTTCCACCATCAATAACAAAGTGGAAAATTTTACCTTCAATGGTGCAAGTGGAATGAAATATATTTTTTCGTTGCCAGCAGTCATTCTATTCTTCTTTAGGAGTGAAGAAAACCCTTTGTACTACCATTGAACTCTTAGTGTAAGAAAAATCAACGCCACTGCAATCGTACCCAGACCCTCCAAGGAGTAGTAATAGACCGACATCACCAGAGAGTTTTTCTGTCTCGCACTCTTCCTTGTAATTTCCAGGTCATGCCTTTCTCCAACATCTTCAGTAAACAGATTTTTTCCAACAGTACCACCGTGACGTACTGTCTCAGGGCGAGCTATTTTTTGGCATTCATTAGCAAAATGACCAGCATCACTACATTTGTAGCACTTCAACTAGCCTTTGGATTTAGGATGAGTACTCCTCTGTTGCTGACTAGCATAGACAAATAGGAGGAAATGGATTTACCTTATTCTCAGAAGGCACAATCTGTCTTCCGCGGCGACAATATGCATGTCTTTTAAGACTAAGAGCCCGCTGATGTGCCTCCGACACATTCCAATGGTTAAAAAGACTTAAAGTGTCTTGATAGTGCTGATCGAGGCCACCGATATATCGCTTTCCTTTAGTGTAGTCATCAATAGGCATCCCATATTGACTCAGTCATTGAGTTCATTGAGCCAACTCCCTTGTATAATTAAAAAGAAGAAAAGCAGAACGCAGATGTTTCTTAAGATTTTCCCAAGAATCAATCTTCGCCTTGCCTTGTCTTTGGCGGTGAGATTTCAGCTGCTGCCACCACGATGCAGCCGTTCCCCTACTAATGAGACCCTTCGATCTTCTGGAACCCTTTTAAATTCCAGAACTTCTTCTACAACACAAATCCAATCAATCAATTCATCTGGTTGCGAGCTACCATTAAAGTCAGGAATATCAACTTTCAATTCTGATTCCCAATTCCTGGAACCACGGTATTGATGTGCAGTGTGTTGACTTTCCACCACGCTACCAGCGAAGACATTATACATGTCTTCCTCATCATCATCCTCCTCTTCTTGGTGATTTAGATGTTGACGGTGCTCTTGGTGTTGCTGCATAACAGCCAACTGAAGAGTGAGCACTTGAACCTGTCGTCCGAGTTCTGTAATCCTCTCAGACTCCATCACCTCCTATTCAAGGTGATTAGCACGAGTTCCCATTCGACGTCCTCCTCCTCTTCCTCGATCCATGGACGTGATTAGTTTCTAGCGCCAAAACTGATGCAGGGATATATGATTAAACACCAAAACTGATGCGGTGATATAAGATTAAACACAAACTGAACATAAAACTCTGCGAGTTTCAAACTTTCTTCTTATTAATCAACTTCCTTCCAATAACATTCCTGGCTTACTTAAGTAGACCATAAAACTTGGAAGCTAATAAAAGATAATCCTAAGATAAACCTAAAAGGAAAGATAAACCTTAACTAGATGCGATGAAATCGAAAATCCTAAAAGCGTGAGTTGATAGAAAAACCAAACTGTCCTAAACTACTTGCGTACTTGAACCACTGTCGGGTCCTTTGCTTCCATGTAAGCCAAGGAAAACTCTTTTACTTCATCAATTGTATACTCACCTTTTTTCAAATTGCTCCAAATGTTTACCGAAGAATTCAAATCTTTTGATAGTCTCATAGTAGATGTTCAGTGTATCGAATGTTGAACTAGTAAAGAAAGTGGCCTACATGATTTTAGGACCTTTTATTTATATCTCTTCAATGTTCTCGAGCTATAGTATAAATATGTGGCTCTTCAAAAAGTCTCGTTTGACGCTTTCTTGCATAATAATTTAACTAAATTTGCATATTTTTCCTCTAACAAAATTGTCCTAAATCATCTCTTTTTTAAATAAAATAAAATAAAATAACGCATATTTCGACTTTATAGGAATCATTAATGCTTCGATTTTGTATGATTCACTTATTGTTTCCTTTTATATGAGGTCATTCACTTCCGATCTTTGATAGACGCATTTATGTGTCTATATTGATCTCAATTATGTATATTGTTAGTACTCGATTTTGCGCTTATTTTGGTATTTTATGTCATTGTAGGTGTTTTGGGAGAAATAAGCTTTTGCGGCGGAATTGGCTCGAAAAGTGTTTTTTGGCGCTCGTGGGAGAAAACTACTATTCGGACTCTCAGTTTGGATAAGGGGTAACCTAATTACTAAGGGGCGTCCCACTCAGGGTAACTACTATTGGCAGAACGGAGCTGTTAGGGGGACATCACTTTCTTCTCCGTTTAAATCAACTTTTGGCGGGAAAAATATTTACAACAGAGAACTCCCGTGACTTGGATTTGGACATGACTTTCTCGTGGATTTTCGTCGGACCAAGTTGGTTTGGGCTTGGTTTGATCATACAGGCAAGGTACATGGATTAGAATCGAAAATAAAGGGAGATATGGGAATATTTCCAAAAACAGGGGTTGTGATATATATCGGGATTGTATTGCTTTATTTGGCAATTACAGTGGTATATATATTTTTTTTTTTTGTTTTTTTTAGATTATTCTTTTGTTCTATTTTACGTCTTTGGTATTTTTGTTTTTGTTGTGCAGGTTTTGCTTGAAACGGAAGTTGAAAGGTTGGACTTGCCATAAAAGGAGAAAGCCGAAGATTTTATTTTGTTTGGACCTTTTATTTTTGTTAGTTTCTTTATTCCTTATTTTTGGACCTGTATATATTGTTTATTTTTATATTATTTATTTATTAAAAAAAAAAAAAATTTACACGTGCACACACCAATTGCATCGTCAGACTACCGATTTTAGGAAAACTCGTGGATTAGTAAGTCAACCCGTGCCTTGGGCCTTATGGGAGTTACCAGCTGAAAGTCCACAAACCTCAGCCTCGTACCTTTGGGTATATTTTGCTGTGGTAACCTGAGCCTACCCATTTTAGTCGACCTTGCATTTGCATTTGCACAAAAATAATGTCGAACTGGTATTACAATAGTCAATACAATGAATATCCGACTGAATTTCAAAATGGACACTACTACTTTGACCACAGTGTGCATAGTGGTTGGGAACACCAACCTTTTCAAGGTTATGGTTCATATCATAGTGAGCCCAATTACTATTCGCACGCACACAGGTCATACGAGCAAGAAAATAAGGAATATTACAAGATACTAGTTCCTCGTCTTTGGACGACTTAATTAAACAGCTTGAAAACTAGTCCTTATTATGATCCTTCCGTTCCTACTCGTCCTATAGAAGAGTCTCTCAAACTCTTGGGTGCTCCTTCCGTTCCTACTCGTCCTATCGAAGAGTCCCTCAAGATTTTGGTTGAGAAAACTAGGGTTTTGAAGAACGAAAGAATTGCTCTAATAATCTTGATTACCAATTTAGCCTTAAAAATGAGAATAGTTACTCACATGATCAAGATGACGAGGTTAGAATTGGTAACACTACTTGTTTAGAAAAGGTTCAACCATTTTCATGTTATGATGAGGATAGTGTTGATGAAGAATCTAAAATATGTAGGCAAAGTGATCAGGAATTTGTTACTCCAATTGAGCTTTATGATGATAATATTTCTAGTTCAAATCCAAATAATTTTAATAATTATTCACCTATTCAAAAGGACGAGGATTTGACTAGAGATACTCCCGTTTTAGACGATGTAGTATTTCCTTTTGATTACAAAGCCGATATTGGTTTAGAGGAACGAGTTTATTCTAAGAATAATATTTTAGAGTCTACAGATTTAGAAACAACGAGTCTTAGACGACGAAGATGAACTCGTAGAGCTTTTAAATATGTATGAGGATGTGTCACCCGAATATGACCTACAAGAAGCAATTGACCATTTTCGGGATTCGGATGATCTAGAAATTAGGAAAATTGTAGATAGTCTATCTAGAGACACCCAAAACTCTAAGTTTGGGGGTGATTATCATTCTCCACATGCCTTACCTTTAGCTCTTACAGAGATCCCTCACTTGGGACTTGATATATGTGCCTCAACCATTGTGCCAGATTGCCTTCATACTAGTTCTCTAGAACCTAATGATGTCCAGGAAGAAGTTCAGTTGTTAGAAACCCATCCTCTGGTTGATGTGGTTTACTCAGGCTATGATACCAAGATTGATTTTGTTTTCCCACCAAATATTTTTCAACCAATTGTGGGAACGTATATGTTTTTCGAATGAGTCAATTATTAAGTTCTGAGACTAAACATAATTATTTTAGGAAAATAGAATTGACACATTTGCTTAAGAATGACCACCACTCTCATTATGGTCATCCTGTGTAAGTCAAACCCGATTGACTTAAAGGATCCTCAATTATTCGAGTTATTATTATGTGCTTCTAAATTTTTCCGGACCTTAGAACCCGATATTTCGGATCCTACTTTTGAGGAGGTGCAACCTATGAAAATATTTTATTTAGACCCCTTTATTGAACCTGAACCTGAACCACAACTAGATGTAGTTGTCTTAAACAGGAAACTAGGCAAGGGTGTGCTATGTTTATTCTTGGTTTGTTGCAGTTTCCTTTTATCTGTGATAACACTTTTTGATGCAGATGATCCACAGTTGTTCCGGTTATTACTTTATGATATGAAGTGATTAATTCTTTCTTATGTCTGGCTGAAGACGTTAAACTTAGCACTTCTTGGGAGGTAACCCATGCTCATGCAACACGGTAATATCTTTCCTTAACTCTTTCGCTTTAAATGGTAACAGTTTCTCCTTGTTCATGCTTTTAATTTCATCTTTAGAACATTGAGGACAATGTTAGATTTAAGTTTGGGGGTATGGGAGAAACTTTTTAGTTGCATTGTTAAACTCCAGAGCCTAGAAATTTATGCTTATTAAGGATGGCACTAACCAATCTAAGTGGATGGAAGCATTTTGGTTGTAGGAGTTGAGGAACCAATCTGATTAGATGGAAACATCTAAAGAGTCTATTCATAAAAGCACGAGTTCGGTGTTAGAAATAACATGATAGTTTCACCATATCTCGTTGAGTCCTTTTCACTTCTGTTTTTATTTTATTTTGTTTTTAAACTATGTTTTTCTAAGTGATTGGGTGGGGCTCACGATTCAAGTTGTTACCAATGCTAGGGTGAATTAGAGTGATTGAGATACAAAAAAAAAAAAAAAAAAAAAAAATGAAAAAAAAGAAAGAAAAAGAAACAAAAAGTATTATGAAAAAAAGAAAAAAGAAAAAAATAACACTTGGATAGCAATATATGTGTGTTCTCCCTGTCTCCGTCGCCTAAACAAGCGTGGAACGCAGGATCCACGGGAATTACCATGTAATCTGCTGACAAGAAGCATGCGCTTGGATCCACAAGATCTAATCATGTTGTTAAAAAAAAAAGAAAAAAAAAAAATGAGACTGCACCATCCGACCAACCGGAATAAATTCAATAAAGTCGACCACCACTGGAACCCTTGTATATGCCAGTTGTGTTGACCTAGAGTTAGGATTGTCGACCACTGGTTCCCTTGTATATGCCAGTGTGTTGATATTAGTCAGACCAGTGTCTCAATCCATTAGGATAGGTTCATTTTGGCGGAGGCCTTCAGACAGATATGAGAAACATCGTTCACTTAGTAAACATCAAAACCATCTATGTTTTTCTCTATATCCATCTTCTTGATCTATCCATGTGATTAGTTTTGACTCCGGGTATTGATGTCCATAGTGAGACTTTCTGAGTAGAGCTCTGTGACTTATATATGAATTTTAGTATGCTTGAGTGCAAACTCGTGTACATCAATTGGAATTTCGCATCAGGGTACTTCCTCCTGTAGTCAATAAGTATGCCAACCAAGGAGATTCTTTAGTGCTTTCCAAGGTTCTGCGTAGAGAATTAGGGTCTGGAGTATAAAGGTTTTGTGGGTATATCTCTTGTAAACCCTCCCGAGACTATAACTCGGCCACTAGGGCCACCTAGGGGTTTAAAGGCTTATTGCAAACGCTAAATGCAATCGACGATGCCTGCGACAGTGAGTTAGGATTTTATTTTTGATTTGCTCGGGACTAGCAAATAATAAGTTTGGGGGTATTTGATAGACGCATTTATGTGTCTATATTGATCTCAATTATGTATATTGTTAGTACTCGATTTTGCGCTTATTTTGGTATTTTATGTCATTGTATGTGTTTTGGGAGAAATAAGCTTTTGCGGCGGAATTGGCTCGAAAAGTGTTTTTTGGCGCTCGTGGGAGAAAACTACTATTCGGACTCTCAGTTTGGATAAGGGGTAACCTAATTACTAAGGGGCGTCCCACTCAGGGCAACTACTATTGGCATACCGGAGCTGTTAGGGGGACATCACTTTCTTCTCCGTTTAAATCAACTTTTGGCGGGAAAAATATTTACAACAGAGAACTCCCGTAACTTGGATTTGGACGTGACTTTCTCGTGGATTTTCGTCGGACCAAGTTGGTTTGGGCTTGGTTTGATCATACAGGCAAGGTACATGGATTAGAATCGAAAATAAAGGGAGATATGGGAATATTTCCAAAAACAGGGGTTGTGATATATATCGGGACTGTATTGCTTTATTTGGCAATTACAGTGGTAAAAGAAGTGAATATATTCCCTGTCAGATTCGAGGTTATCAAATAACAGAAGTTTTAGATTAAAAAAGAATCGAATTGCCGCGTTTAGAAGATTTGGAAGGAAGAAAAGCCGTGACTTTGGAGAGAAGAAAAGAAAGATTTCCGCGAGTTTTAATCGACCTGTTGGCTATATAAAGGGTGTACGAGTTCTAGGAAAGGGGACGGAGAGTTTGGGGAAGTCTGGAGGCAGAAAATCAGGCTACAGAGCCGAGAAGAAGAAGTTGCAGAATTCTGTTTCTGCTGGTGCTGCTCAAGAACACCAAGAACATTGAACTATCAAAAGCCGTCGCAGATGGCAGTCTTAAAAACAACGACAGAGCTCTCTCTCTATCGTTCTTAAAGCGATCTAAAAAGAAAGGACGCCCGATGACGGTCTTATATTACGAAAATCATTGTAAGCTATTTATATTTTTATCAATACAATGATTAATGAATTCTTCTTCAATTTTTGCTCCATGAGTAGCTAAATCTATTCTCTAGGGTTTTGGAGGAAACTATTTTTGTTGGGTAATATTTAGTAATTAATTTCTTTGGCATATTTACTCCAAAAATTGTGTTTTAATTTGTCTAAAAATTCTCTCTTCTTTACATGCTTCGTGAAAACTGTTTTGGGTAGTTTCTACCGTTCTTTTATAAGCGAAGGAGGATTAGGCCTTTCAATAGCGACGAAAGTCATAAAAAAGAGCATGTATTGTTATATCTTCCAAAGCATGAGATTGAGTTCGAAAATTGTTTTGAGTAAAGTCGGAGTATTATGTCAAAGTTTTATTTATTGAGTTTACCATCATTAGAAGTAGTGAAATCCAAAGCCCTAGACTCATCTCTCCTTGATAACAAAAATCAATTGTAATTAGTTTGTTTTAGTATTTTCTTTTAATTAAGTCTAAAATCAAAATCTTAAGAAAGTCCGAGCGAACGATACTCTTATACTTACCACTTGTAAAACTGCATCAATCTTTGCTTGTGTTTTGTTGTAAACGACTATTAGAGTTTAGTACCTGGTAACTAATCTTTGTTATATAACTGAAACTATTATCTTTGTCTGAAGTTTCTCTTGTCAAACAAGTTGTACTTATCTGAAATGATTTCTATAATAATCTTAGTCTCAAACAATGCTTCAAAAGCGGACATGAAAAACTTTTATAAGGTTGCACATAAATATGTGTAAACGACCCGCATTAACTGTGATAGACAAAATAGTTTGAGGGTATCTGGATGCCCTTCCAGAAATTAGGTAGACGATACAATTTGAGAATAAATTTTAGAAACAAAAAAAGTTATTAACCTGTTTAGATATCACTGAAGAAGTTAATTTTCGATTTTTTAAAAGCCAAAAAATTAGAATTTAGTTTGGGTACACAATCTCATAATGACTTCCAATAACAAAAAATTTAACTTTTTGTGAAGCAAAATGTTTTTGTTTCTCGGTTCCGAGACTGATTTCTGCCTTTCGAGAAGTGCTTTTGTAAATTTTAGTTCCAGACCAAGTTTTTTCTTCTCTTCAAAAAAAGAAAAGACTCCGTCCACTCCCTCATATTTACACAGACTACACTATACTCTCAAACTTCACTAAAATTCCCAAACCATCACTACAATTAAAAAAAAAAAAGGGCATAACACATAAAAACCCTAATCTTTAATTTTTAAGTTGCAAATAAATGAAGTAAGTAACATTATCTATCACATTTCCACCTCTTTATTGTTCTTCTTGAATTCTTTTTTCATGGTACAGTCTTCTTAGTTTTTCAAAATTCCAATTCCATCAATTGAAGACTCTGAACCCTAAAACTCATCGAAATAGAAAACCAATTTACATTCCTTGGTCAATTTCATGTAATTTTAACAAATCATAAAATGAAAAAAAAAAGAGAAATGGATTAGAATTACTTCAATTTTCTGTAGTCATAACCTCGTAGTCAAAACCCAGTAACTTAGTTACCCTTATTTGTTGTTCGACAGACGAAAATCCTTGCTCCAAAAAATATTTAAGGCTGCGGTGGTCCGTATATATCTTAATAAAGTGTCGACCCATCAAGAATGTGCGCCATTTTTGAACAACAAAAATTATAGCTAACATCTCTTTGTCATACACAGAAAAACTCAAAATTTTCCCTAACAAAGCCTTGCTATGATAAGCAATGGGATTACCCTCTTGCATGAGTACAGTTCCTAATTTGTTACCGAAAGCATCAATTGCCACAAAGGAGTAATCGTGTGGTGCAACCAGATCGTTTTTCACCTGAACAAATAAAGAAGGTGAAATATCTCATTGCGAACTACATGTATACTCATAGATTCTCAGAAGCTGATGAGAGATGTTATCATTCCTAAAAACGTATAAGAAGCATTATCTAACCCAAAATGGGCTGGACCTATGAAAGAATGGATGCTAGCACATAAGAAAAATGGTACATGGGATATATTTTCATTACCAGACGGGAAGAAACCAGTTGGTTGCAGATGGGTGTACACTAACAAACAAAATCTAGATGGCTCCATTGACATGCACAAAATAAAACTTGTGGATAAAGGATTTACCCATACTTACAATATTGATTATCAAGTGACATTTACTCTGGTTGTGAAAATCAATACTATTTGGGTGTTGTTATCTTTGGCAGCGAATTTAGGATGGCGTCTACAACAATATTGTTAGAGTACTGCTCGGTCGAACTCGCAAGCGTTGCTATCTCAAGCTTGTTTATCAATGTTAGTGATCAAAACTATAAGTCTTGATTTCTAGTCTACTTATAGATATCTCAGACTAGGATAGATTGTGTAGTTGAGCATTAGATTTCACGGTGTTCATCATTTGAAGACGAAGAACTACTAAGGAGAGAGCTTGTTGAACTTCATCAACAAAAGGTATGTGGAGACTGAAACTTATCTATCACTTGGAAATTCTATTTCTACTCTATCTCATATATTGAGAGAAAAGTCGTAGTGCTATATAGTTTTCTATTATGCACATTTGATATTTCGAGTTGAGTCTAACTCGCTTACATATTTCTAAAAATATTTATTGGTAAGATTTCTCTTCAACCGAGTTCATCTTATATTCTTGACGAAAGTCAAAAGATGACCATGTGAAAATTACCGATTAACATCTTACATGCTTTGTGTGATACAATCATTTGTTGTAGACTTGGAATGTTTCGTAATGATTATTTCAATAACTTGAAAATTGCTTTGATGCTAATAGTGTGTGAAAACGGCTATTGTCATCCTCTAAGAAAATTTCAATGATTGAAATAGAGTTTAGAACACTTAACCAACAATGGATTATAAACATGTTATGCACTCTTGCATATATGTAATCTATGTCCGGGAACCATAGTATGCATACCCGTATGCGTACATGTTGGTTTGTGAAGTCCGGGAACCTAAGTACACGTACACGTACTTGTACGCGTACTGGCGTAAGGTTCATGTCTGGGAATTTCTGCTGAGTTTGGAGGTATGCGTACACGTTTGCATACTGGCGAAACCCAAACTAAGTCCGTCTATTTAAGTATGCGTACACGTTTGCATACTTGAGTGGTTAAAGTTCTAAAATCGGTTGTGACATGAACTAATACATTTTATATAATAAGGAATGTAATCTTTGCAAACAGTGGCTATAATGTTCATGAATTGATTCGAGTGAATCAAACCGATTTTGCTTCAATTGTGTTCTTGTATACTTCTATGAGAATATAACAATTGAACAACTCTTTAACTAGTTTCATTTGAGTCATTTGAACTAGTTATGGTTAAGATGAATAAGGTTGATATGAAAGTGTTCATATGGCTAACATCGGTTAACTACTGTTGAGCCAACATAGTGTACACAATTAGGTACGGTTACTCAAACCTAAATGAAGGTACATTTCATTTGTGTATAACAAGCTAAGTTCGATCTAACGGTTGCAAGATATTAGCTTGAGTCTAATCAGGTTTTGATCTAACGGTGAATATTGAATGCTTTGTTACCAAGGTAACTTAGATTGCAAACCCTGATTTGAAAACTATATAAAGGAGAACTCTAGCAACTGGAAAACCTAATCCTGACACCTTCTGTGTGATACTAGTTGCGATTAGAGTCGATTCTCCTTTAACCTTAGGTTTTCCATGAAACCTTGTAGGTTAACGACTTAAAGACTTCATTGGGATTTTGAAGCCATACCCAATTATTTTCTCAGTAGTTGTGTGTACTGATCTTACTTCTACTATCGTGATTGAGTATTATCTTTGCTAAGATTTGCTTGAGATTTATCTCCGATAGGTAAGATTAAAAGAAGTCACAAACATCTTCGTCTCATCGTTTGTGATTCCACAATATCTTGTTTCGCTTCCATACGATTAAGATTATTGTGAGGTGATTGATAATACTTGGCTGTTCTTCGGGAGTATAAGTCCGGTTTATCAATTGGTTCCTGTACACCTAGATTTTTCAAAAAATAGATCAAAACTCATAGGTTTTGTGGGAGAAAGATTTATCTATTCCAATAGACTTTTCTGTGTGAGACCGATTTGTTTATCAATTCTTCAACTTTGGGTCGTAGCAACTCTTGGTTGTGGGTGAGATTAGCTAAGGGAATCAAGTGCGTAAAATCTTGTGGGGGTTCAGAGACATAAGGAGCACAATTGTACCTTGATTAGTGTGAGATTGATTAGAGCTCAACTACATTGCAGTCCGAAGTTCATTGGTAGTAGGCTAGTGTCTGTAGCGGCTTAATACAGTGTGGTGTTCAAAGATGGACTAGGTTCCGGGGTTTTTCTATATTTACGGTTTCCTCGTTAATAAAACTTCTGGTGTTTATGTTATTTCTTTTCCACATTATATTTTGTTATATAATAGAAATATCACAGGTTGTGCGTTAAGATCAATCAATTAGATAATCCAACCTTTGATTGTTGATATAAATTGATTGACACTTGAACACTGGTCTTTGGTACCATTCAAGTTATTTATCTTATTCAATCGGGCTCACAAATTCTTATTTGTTTGATTGCGGATTAAATTGAGAAATAGAGATATCACTCTGAAAAGGCGAGGGTACCTAAATATACCTCAAGCTAAAACTTTTCCTACCTATAAGTCCTTTCTCTGAAAGTGATCGTCTATGGACTGAGTCGAGACAATACAACTAATCGGTTCACACTTCGTGTGATCGTCTATGGATACGAGATCGAGACAATACAACAACGAAGTATGTTTACTTGATACAAAGGTTCGGACTTAACCAAACACAATAGGATTGCTTATCAAGTAAATAGGAATTAACGTTTGTGTAATTTACTTTAATTATTATAAAAAAAAATTATAATGCGGAAATATAAAGTAAATGACACATCAAGATTTTGTTAACGAGGAAACTGCAAATGCAGAAAAATCCCGGGACCTCGTTTAGAATTGAATACTCTCAGGATTAAGCCGCTACACAAAATTAAACCTAACTTCGTATAGTTGAGACCAAGAAACTAAACCTATAGTTCACCTAGTTCCGTCTGTATTCCCACGCCTCCGACCTATGAATAAGTCAAGTACTTGGAACAATTCCTTTGGTTCGTCTTCCAAACAGTAAAGGAATAACAAATTTGTTTGGTATTAACTCTCTTCAACCAAGTGATGTGAGTTAGGCAAAGACTCTTCTGTTTATCTTAACATAAACTCCTTCGTCAGGTTCTTAGATCTATCTAACTCTCAACTACCTAAGTAATTTTTAAGATATTGCAATCAATACCTTTAATCACAAAGAATTGTATTTATGCCGATCTACACAACTAATCAATCCAATCTACCACAAGGATAAACCGATTATAGTTGGATCCTCTTATACCGAAACAAGTATTGTGCACACCAAAGATTATGAACCCCAAATCACAAATCTTCAATATCTTCTTTGCCTTCAAATCTTCTTAGATCTTCCATAAACACCCGCACACAATCACTTGAATCTCTTGTGATCAATCACGCACAGAACGGAGTCTGTTAACAATGGATTATCACAAGATCGTCTTTAGGACTAACAACAGTCTAAAGATCCCTGTCGAAACTTCGATCTAGTTTGAGTGAATCTTATATTAGAAGAGAAGATTCTCAAGCATAAACAAACTAGGTGCAATCAAAGTTCAACCACCATTAGTCAATCAAATCAATCGAAAACAAAAGTTAAAGCGTAATTATCTAGTTTCCCACCAACGGTACTCGTAGAGCTTCTCAATCCCAAAGAGGACTTTAAACTGAGCGACCGTAAGAGATTTCACCTAATTAGGTTACTCTCTTCTCCGAATAGGCGGCTACACCAGTAACAACACAACCGAGGAAGTTTGTTGTCACGGAGGATTAGTTTGCTAGAAATGCAAACTTCAAGTATTTATAGACAAGGAAGTTTGGACACCAAGGAATTTCCAAAACCGAAAATATTCTCAAAGATATTCAATACATTCCAAATTCGGTTTCCATAATTCCTAGAAATGCTCTGTCCAAAATAATGATCGAAAATCTCTCTGGAAAATCTCAACTAGTAAATGCAAAATACTAATTCTCATTTTCCTGAAATAAAATTAACAACCTTAAATAAAAGATTCTTAACTTATTTATTTCGATACTGGGATTTTCTTCCTGTAGCTATTAAGGAATAACTTTAAACAATAAAATATAAACATTACTGCACGTGTTCAAAGTATGCCGACATCCTTACTTTGTAAGTCCTCTTTCATACTTACAACCTTGAAACCGATTTGCCACACTTCCAAAAAAGTTTAGGATTGGTTCATCTGACTTTCAAGAACTATGTGATTGATTAAGAAACACTCAATCACAAATCATGGGTTTCACGGTTCTACCAAAACAAGTTTCGGTTCTACCTCCATGTGAGTACTGTGCATAGTCACACTAGCTTCCCAAAATTCGGTTGACTAGGTACTAGGATCGGTTCCTCACATATATATGATATCTAACTTATATGTGTTGCACATGTCCAAAGGATCGGTTCCCCTTTTCCTAAAAACTTGTTGCACATGTTCATAGGATCGGTTCCCCTTTCTGCTATAAACCTTGTTGCACCCCATACAAGGATCGATTCCCCTTTGTGATGTATTGCACCTCTTTATAGGATTGGTTCCCCTTTACCCATATTTGGTTCAACAAAACACAAACTCGATCATACCATCTCAAGTGATTACTTAAGATCGGTTTCACTAATAAAAGTCATACCAATACATAAGTCAGGCCTTTGTGAATAGTTTTACCAAGAACACGAACAAGTCATGAGCGGTTATACTAAATCACACATAATGGATGTTCACAAGATATGCAATGAATAACAATCCCAATAACGCCTGACGATTTCTTTTTCGATTTATAAACAAGTTTATGAACTTATATATATTACTTCCTAAAAACACATGTAAAACATTGTTTCCTAGGATGAAATCCTCACCTCATACCCATACATAATCACAATAGAATTTAAACGATTATGTCGATTTCTTATTTACAAAGTTTAATGGTTAACCAATAAACTTCATATTGTATTCCTTAATACTATGTCTATCTAGAGTGTTCATGCTTCGCAGTTTTTTTTTCAATATGCACGACTTGAAAGATAGGTTAGGGAATGACACAGTTCAAGTCAAATATCACTAACCTCAAGTGGAAGGATGATGTTGTCGTTTTAGCTTCTTACTTCTTCAAGTCTTCGCAATACTTGTAATGTCTCATATCCTAATACTTTCAAGCTAACCTATACGAAGTTCACTCTAGTACATAATCAAGCGACTCTTAAAATGAGTTTTGCTTCACTAAAATATGACAACCAAACTTGACATACCAACGCTTGGTGGTTTCAACCGAGCTATGCTCTAACACGCTATTTGACTGTCTAGTTGATTCTCTAGAAAGTATATTGGAGTTTGTCCTCTTACATTGCCGAACGAAAATATTGGGTGTGGTTGTTAGACCCCCGCTTTTTCAAATATGATGTAAAAAATTCTTTTCTACATGGTGATTTACAAGAAGAAGTCTATATAACACTGCCTCCAGGTCATAACGCTCAGAATAATGCAAACGTGGTTTAGTCTCGCTCGGTCGACTTCTCACCCTATTCCTTGTACAATCTGAGTTGCGCTTCTTATTTATGTTGATGATATGGTGGAAACATGAAATGATCTAGAAGAGATGAATAATCTGGAAATTTGTATGTACTCTTAATTTGAAATGAAATATTTAGGTGGGCTTAAATATTTCTTAGAAATTGAAGTTGCACGATCTAAGAAGCATATTTTCTTGTCTCAGCGAAAATATGTGATTGATTTGTTAAAAGAAACAAGTATGCTTGGTTGTGAGCCGATTGGGTCTCCTTTGGAACAAAATCATGGTCCGGAAGAGTGTTCTAATCAAGTACCAGCGGACAATTGTAGTTCTTCGAGAACAAAATTAACTCTCTTTCATTAGATGAACTTCAGACCAAATGCCGCCTTTGGGAGATTGAACATAGATGTTTGGTTTTAAGTGCGGCCAACCAATTTAAATGTTTCTTGAGTCTCGTAATCAAAATTTTGAGGAAGAAAAATTAGTGATCACATAGATGACAAAGACCGCATTGCTAACAATGGTGCTCAAGCATTAGCAAAATTTCAAAAATCTCTTGTTGCCAAATTGAGCGAGATGAATTGCTTCCTTGAAATTCCTTACTTGAGCGAGAAGATCAGATCGGTATAAATAATGATGATGAATCGTAAGCTAAACAAGGCCTTATATGGTTTGAAGCAATTTCCCAGAGCTTGTTTGGGAGATTTCGTCTAGAAATGAAGAAATTTGGGTATACACAAAGTAATGATGATTATACTTTGTTCCTAAAAAGGGTAGGTGACAAAAGGGCAATACCAAAGGTTAGTTGCCCGTTTGATTTATCTTTCACATACAAGACCTGATATTTCCTATGATGTAAGTGTTGTAAGCAGATTTATGCATAATCTGGGTCAACAACACATGAACACAGTTCTTAGAATACTGAAATATTTAAAATCCGCACCAGGAAGAGGGTTGATGTTTTCAGAACATTGGCTTGTTGTTGTATCAGGTTACACTGACTCGGACTGGGGAGAAAAAAGTTTTAGGAGAATATCGACATATAGGTACGTTACCTTCGTCAGAGGTAATTTAGTAACTTGGAAATCTAAGAAACATCAGGTGGTTTCTTTATCCAATGCTGAAGCAGAATACATGGCAATGGTGAAAGGCATTTGTGAACTGTTATGCTTAAAAAGGATTGTGGAGAAACTCGGTTTTCCTACTGAAAAACCTATGAAGTTGTTTTGTTATAACCATTTAGCGATCAAAATTGCAGAAAATATGGTGCAACGTGATCGAACAAAGCATGTGGAAATTGATAGGAATTTTATCTATGAGACACTCGAATAAAACATTATTGAAGTACCATATGTTCTTACAACACAACAGTTTGCAGATATTCTGGCCAAGGCCGTATCAAATAATATATTTAAGGATTCACTTATCAAGTTGGGCATATGTGATATATACGCACCATCTTGAGGGAGAGTGTAGACTAATTAATTGTGAATACCTAAAGGAGGTGGTAGTGTGAACAATTAAATAATTAAGTGGAAATATACTTGCCAAGATGTAAGTATACTTTTTCCTTTTTACATACTTTTTCTTTGTTTTCCTGACATGCATGCATGTTATCTCTCCTTCTTTCAAGTCGTACTCTGTTTCTTCCTTCCAAGACGTGTTATCTTGGTTAAGCCCTGTAAACACGTTAGTACAGAAGATGTTTTGATTCCTTTGTAAAATGTATATATATATATATACATTATATTGGTGAGAAGATGAACATATAAAAATTATGCTTCTATACTTCAAACCTTAAGTTTGAGTATAGTCACTTTCTTGTACTTTTTGGAGTTCAAATAAACACGGATAAAATAATGAAAATTTCAAATTTTAAAAGCTAGTTTTCTAATCCATCCCTCTCATCTAGCTGCGCAATCAAACCACAGTACCTAGCTTTATAATCTTCAACTTCTTCATTATCCCTCTTCTTAGCACACTTCAAGTCCCTAATCTCCATACTAGGTTGAACACATTTCCCCTTTCCTCAATTTGCATCTTCTAAATACTGGTTGAGTTACATAAATCGGTAGCAAATGAATAACAACTTTTCATCCGCGGTGATAATGGTATTTCATCCGCGGATACAAGCAGTAGTTCTTTACCTTCGAAACTACACCTTTTCATCCTCACTGTCAATAACCTCAATAATATCTTTCTCGCTAAAAATTCAATAACATTTATAGGTAAAGTGTTTATAGCACCTTATTCAACTGCAAGACAGCTTCAACCATGGAATCTGAATAAGTATTCTTCTTATTGTCTGCATAATTTTGTGAACACTACTGGTGGTTATCGTTATAATGTGGGTTTGTAAAATAAGTAGCATACATGACTACAAGCTCATTATCGATTTTCACGTAATTGGATAATGACAAATTGTTCATGGATTGAAGCTAGGAACACTAAAACAGTAGATCCCCTACGAAATATAATAAATTGAACAAATAATTAAACTCCTTTACTCCAGAATGTCAAACTTCAAATCTGAAATTCGATAAAATGTATCGCAACAGATAATTTTTTGGTCAGAAATGCAAATACTATGACTACTAATCTCATTCTTTGAAATAATGCAAAAGAAATAAGCAAAGTCAGGCAACAAAAATTCTTATCAAAAAAAAAAAATACAACAAAAATAGATGAGCATTGAAAGTTTTATGAGACCAGCTAATTAACTTGCTTGTTGACACCAAAAAGAAATCCAGTAACCTTGAAAGTGTTAAACAGATTAGTACTAAGAGTAAAATAATAATTATCCATCACATTCAAACCAAGCCTTTTAACACATAAACAAAAACTAAGCTAATAAACATGCATAAGTGTTTTCCACATGTTTTATTCCTTTCCATATATATAACCATGCAAAAAAAAAGATAGAAAGATTTTGCAATAACAACAAAATATAAGATTCCACAAAGTATTACTGTTGGAATCCATCTAGGTTCCAGGTGAGGTAAGTCTTTGTAACAGTGACGGAGACATGGTCATTAGGGAGCTTTTCCGATGTCCATTCGATAGTTCAATTACTGAGTTTAAGTTCTATTTTGTTGAGGATATCACACAGAGCTCTTGTCTCCCTTGAAAACAAGCTGCACCGATCTCCATTTTTATCTCATTTGGAATATTAAGTTTAGTCACCATACGCCTAATAGGGTTTAAGGAGTTGAATATGTTTCCTTACTCCCTTTCACCAAATGGAACACTTGAATATCGTAGCGTGCAAGTAAATCAAGGGTGCACTGAGGAACTGCAGGTTGAGGTAGGAATCTGTAAAGCAAACATTGCTTCTTATTCAAGATGGCAAGGGAAAAAGGTTGTTTGGTTGTTCTCTTGAGTTCAAGAGAAATAACAAGTGGGAGGACGACAGGCGTCTTATTGTTCTTTGAAAACCTGTTGATGAATGACTTTTTGGGTAGCTGGAGATTGTTGATGAAGTCAGCCACAATCTTTTCATCAGATGTTAAAGTAACTTTGATATTGTCATGAATTACTCCACTGCCATTCTTAAAATCATTAGCAAGTCGAAAATCCTTGATCTACCAACAACATAATCTTCTTGCCGCTCATTGATGTCTGTAAGACACTCCATCTCCCTTGACTCTGCAATTAGAAATAACTAAAAAAAAATAAGGAAATCTTTTGTTTAGATATTCAAAAAATAAATAAGTATTAAGTTAATGTAAAGAGATAATGCAACATGAGCTGCCCCAAAAGAATGAACCATGATCAAGATTATAAACAATTATACAAAAAAAAAAAAAAAAGTCATATAATAAAAAAAAAATTATATGAAAAAACATCCAATTAGAAATACCGGTATGCAAGAAGAAAAAAAAAATGTTGAATCATATATATACATTGGCGATAACATTTTTCTTAATAATTTAGCAAAAATCCGTAAACATATTCATTTAAAATCGTGAGTCGGTTTGGATTTGAGGCGGGCAAATGGTAACTAAAGAAAATCTAATGTATTAAGAGGTTATAATATAGGTAAACAAATAATTCTTCTTTCATTGTTCCTAAACACATGATACATGTTTTCTCTTTAAATTAGTATTAATGCACAAAATAATCCACTCAAAATGGTATAATGTCGTAACTCTAAAAATCTCATAATTCTTACAACAAACAATAAAATGTATTGTGTGATAAACTATTTTCTCTTCATTGATGTACCACCTGTACACAACCATCCCAAAACCCATTTGATATATATTTGTAAATATTATCTTTAGTAAAGTGCCGAATTAGAATTGACGACATATTGTTTGGATGTAATAAACCTAATCAATGGAAAGTTAGGTTTTCTTGTTATTCAGAGACTTCTGATAAGTGCATAATTCATATGATTTTAGTGTCCATTGCATACTTGTTTTAGCTATTATTCTTGCATATTTTCGTATTATTACTCTCCTTTTCTCTTATTTGCCTCTAATAGGTGAATAATCAAACAAGAAGCTATAAAGTGCTGAAAAGAGCTAGGAAGAGAAGTATTCCAAGTATCCAAGTGCCCAAGTCCAAAAGAAGTGGAAGAAAAGCGATGAAAAGGAGCAAAACGCTCAAAATCAAGAGAAGGGCCGAAGACCGATCTTAACTCATTAAAATTAAGGATTTATCATCACCTTCTTGAATAGAATTAAAAGATAAAAATAATTCAAAAAGAATGAGGTCATTCCGAGTTCGGATGAAGAAGTTGTGGCCAAAACAAGTTTTTATTGAATACCGAAGACAGTAAAGTTCGCAGACGGGTTTCATACTTTAATTCCGAAACTTTCTGCTGGAATTTGAAGTTCGCGGACTGGGTTCGCGAACTTAGCAAGTGGAAAACGTGTATTAATACCTTGGAAGGCCCAAGGGCACGTTTGGAGTTGTTATTTCGTATTTTCGGGTCGGGTTCCTTAACCGACTAGGATACTTGAAGGCCAAGCAATGTAAACCTATAAAAAGGTATTAGGTTATGTAAAACATATCAATCGAAAAATCTCATATCACAAGTTCTACATCAAAACCTAGGGTTTACCCCTTTGGGGGGAAACCACCATTCTTTATCTTCTTTGTAATATGAGTAAATAAATCCTTTGTTGATTAAGGATGAATTCAATGTTCTAAGCGTGAAGCTTTATTAATAATACAAGTCTATTTGAGGTTTTTATCATCATCGTTTGTCTTTACCATATCTAGGGTTTATGAGTGATTCTTAGATTGATTTGGGATGCATACTAGATTAGTCTATTGATTATTCTATTGCTAGTGGAAGTTATGAGATAAGTAATCGTCGATTAACTCTCTACACAAGTAGAAATCGCGAGACCTTACAGAAGGATTTTGTGGAGTAATCGTGTTTGAATACAACACCAGCAAGTAAACCTTGATCTAAGAGTTTAACTACTGGGATCAACCTAAATTCGCAAAGCTTAAGGCGTTCGATTGGATTACACCTTGAGTGATCTACTACTTGGTGGTTCGTTGGATAGAATCTAGTAGTTGAGAACTTCCGTATCCAGTGGTTGAAGGAGTTTTGGGGATGACACTGATCTAGCTGTTATTCCACGGTTGGTGATGAATGGTTCTTACGAAAGATAGATAAGTATATTAATCCAGTTATCGCTTGATAACGGCGAAGGATTCCTTGATCATCCCTTTCATCTTATTGTCTTTATTTATCTCACAACCAAACCCCCCCTTTTTGTTATTTACTTTATTTTGCTATTTCAAATAACCTATCAATTACACAGCTCTATGTGGGAACAATCTCTTACTACCGCTATATTACTAGTTAATTAGTAGGAAATATCTTTATTAATTTGTCGTGCCTACGACAGCCCATCAACGTCATTTTAAAACCACTTCATACTCATCTGCTACTCCCACACCTAATCCCACTTCGAATGAGACAAAATATCTCACTTCAGGTGGTTTTGAATTCGTGGATAACAAGAATGAAAAAAAAAGATTCAAAGAGGAGAATGGACATTGAACAAGAGCAAAATTGGAATCTTGAAGTCGATATTTGAGTTTTTAACTACTAGAGATACGACATATGCAACAAGTTATATCTTTCTAGGATGGCAAACCATGTTGAAAAGACGTTAACCAAATTATAGGATTTGAAAAAACCATTAGTCCTTAAAATAATTTTAATCAAAAGTTACAACACTTTGAAGAAAAATAAGGACAGTTTCAAGGCTCTCCACTTTGTTTACTAGTTAGTAAGAAATGTAAACTAAAACGTGTTTTGTTTTATGGAAGGTGGAATTGAAAATGTTTTATCTTCTATTTTGAATTAGTAGGTTACGTCTTCCTGGTTTATAGGAATTATTGGTCAAATGCCTTATCTTGTTCTTCTTTTAACCATTCTCAAGTCCTAACACACTTTTTCAATCTTAAAAATTATGCTATGATATATTTCTAGACTTAAGTGCATTAGCTTAATATATAATTTTGGGATATTTGCATATTATTTTAGTGTTATCGTTAAATTGTTTGTTATCGTTAATTTTTTTTTTTGATTTGCTATAGACGATGATTCTACACAAATAAATATTGATGACATAACAATTTGCAAGCCAACAATCTGAATTACCTATACCGTTCTAACATCCTAGTGTTGGTGCTTTATTCAAATGTACCTTTAAGAATCCATTATATGGGTTATCCTTGGGGGATTTACTATGCCACTTCATTATATTCTATTGTGCACCAAAATCTGGAAAAAAATATAGGAACATTGTTATTATAAAAGTAATATATATAAAAAAACATTATTTCATGTAAGAGATATTGAAGTAACGATTCTCAAATCCCTTCCATATGCTTCACACACACATTAAGATCAATGCTAGACGTCCTTACGAATAACATAATGTCCAAACTTAATTGACTTAACATAACTTATATATGGTAGAATCTCCCCACCAGTCAGCACCAAAGAGAAACAATAAAGCCTCTTTTGTAAGTAAAGCCTCATTAATAATGTATGTGTTACAACTTATATTGTTCGGTTCCCCAGATACCCAAATACCCATACACTTATTTAGCCAATAAGATTTTGTTGGAACTCTGAATCATCCATCATCATCATCATCAATGATAAATGATTAATGATACATCATTAATCATTATCCAACCACCTTGAATTTATGGGTGGATGTGTATCATTTATCTAAAAATCTCGTATAAATTACGAAAAACAATCAAATGATATAACATTTATCATTAGGTTTTGTTATCTTGTGCATGCATTGAGAAAGTGCAAAACCAATTTAAAAAATAAGAGAGATGATGTAACTTGCATTAAAGAATGCAAAAATTTACTTTCAATAAATGCATACTTGGTAACTCTGTGTTAATTTTGCATTCTTTAATGCAAGTTACACTATCTCTCTTATTTTTTAATTTGGTTTTGCACTTTTCCAATGCAATGATTGGGTGTTATCTTTGTGCATGGTTGCACAAGATAACAAAACTATTTATCATTTATGGGTGGATGTATCTTTGGTGGAACCATCGAGAGCAAGTGTAGTGTACCTGATGTAGAAAACCTCCTTCGAGTATTTTCATCCTTATATGACGAGACATTGTACCTGGTGTACCTGATAAATCCACTTTTCAAGCTCAGGCCTTTGATTTTCTTGTGTAGTCATTAAATTGCAAATGAAATATCTTTACACTAATTCAGAAACAATGGCTTCTTCTTCTGCTTCCATCCTTAAACCCCTCATTTTTCTTCCCTCCTCTAACTCCACACTTTCCTCAAACCCTCAACATTACGAACAAGAAAATTAGTATTTTCTTTTAAGCTTATTGTGTATTATTTTCTCCATATCCTTCTTGGTTTCCATTAATTGTTGCCATTTGAGTTTCTAGTTGTCCCTCTGACTCTTCAAATCTTGTTTTTTTCGCCAGGTACTTCACCAGAGATGTTTCTTTGATTTTTTTATTCATGTGTCTCTACTAATCCTAGCATTTCTAGAGACATTCATCACACTCTTATTGTGATAAATAGGGCGACAATGGGTCTCCTTGACGGAGGCCCCAATAAGAATTGAAAGCAATATTCGGACTACCATTAAGTAATACCGTAGATTTAATCATAGTGATAATTCAACAATAAGATCACAACAATTTTGGCTATATTCAAGAATTTCAAGCATGTAAATAACAATTATGGAATTGGTAGTGACGATTTTTGAACCTAGAATTGGTCTGCTTCTGGTATCCAAACGTGTTATTATAGGGTATTTGGATGTACACTAAGAAATAGTTTGACGCCCCCGTGTATTAGTCTTATTGTAATGGACGACTCTATGGGTAGAACGTACCCCCGTCGTAATTTTAATAAATTTCATGCTTAAAAAATAATTACACTGAGAAGTAGCTTTTTGACTTCTAGAGATGAAATAGCAGTAAATTAGTTTGACGATGTCATTATAAAACAATTCCCGCAAACAAAAAAGTTTCACTTTTTGTAAAGCAAAATATTTTTGCTTCTGATTTTTGAGATTGAATTCTGCTTCTGATATCCAAACGCGTTTAAATTAAGCAAAATCTTTTTGCTTACGACTTCTAGAATAACTTCTAAAGTAGAAGGATAAGTCAATCTAAGAATCAAAAACAAAACTTTACTTCACAAAAAGTTAATTATTTTACTTTTAGAAGTCGTTTTGAAATAATATAGCCAAACTGACTCCTAAAAGTAAAAAAACTATTACTTCTCAGTGTATCCAACCAACCACTCTATTGTGAAGCAGGAACAGGAAATCCTGGCATTTTTAGGGGCGACCCTGAAAGAATTAGGGGCGATTTTTTTATTCCCAACCCATAGACAAGGTTATGGGATTTCCTAAAGGTTAGTAGAATACCTTAATGCCCTTCAATAATCATAAGGTAAATAATTGTTTTTAGAAACCGATTCTTGGTATTGTATTCGGTAGCTAAAAAACGCACAAAACCAACCGATTAATATGAATTTTTGCTAAATGAGTATTTGGGGGCTACTATCACAATCGGTAGGAAAATGGACATCACAAGACTATTGATTGTCAAAGTCGAGAAATTCGAAATTATTAAGAATTTTGCTAAATTGAAGTTTGGGGATACAGTAAAAATCGGTAGATAATGAGATGGTGAGTCAACTACCGATTATACCCTTTGACTAATAAAACCAATGTATACCTAAATTCATTTCATTTCATTTCTTTTCTTTTTCAACTCTTTTTCTCCTCTTCCCCTCCGATTGCAGAGAGGAAATTTTTTTCCCTCGTTCAACTCCACTTCAATACATCGATATCGTTAATCGTCGAATCAAATTATCGTCGATTATTCTCTTTAAAAACGAAAACTAAGGAACCCACGAGAGATCGATTGAAAAACATATGTCGTGGTGAAGATCCAAAAATTGGACAACATTCCCGTAATAAAGAGATTGTAACTGAAAATGACGAAGAATACGAAGAACATGAAGAAGATTAAGTCCCTCATCATGTAAGTAATTCTGATACCCAAACTCTCAAGCAACTTCAAATGGCCCCGATTAGGTAAGATTCTACTATTATTTTTGGTTCTATTGCTTCAATTCGACGAATCCAGGAATTTTTCTTTTAGGGTTTTCAGTTATTACCCCGAATCGGCAGTTTAGATTATTTTTTTAGCTCCCGAATATGGTTGTGTTCTTCGTTCCTCAAGAACATTGGCCATATTCGGGTGATAAAGTTATATGTTTGATACCGATTATATAACGTTGTATTTTACTGGAACCTTAATCGACCATAATCGGAAGTTAAATGTTTTTTTTTATTTTTGACTTCTGATTATACTAGGGAATTAGGAGTTATAGAGACAGAGTAATCGGTTGATATGTTTGCTTATTTGCTTCTGATTGTTTAGGATCAACAACTTAAGAATTATCTGAACTCAAACTGATGCATATTCGGTAAAAAATAAGCTTGTACATCTTCCGATTGTTTTATATTCGGTAGAAATACCCCCCATTTGATTCCGATTGTTTAGGCTCAACAACTTAAGAATTTATTAGCTCAAACTGATGCATATTCGGTAGAAAATAATTTTGTACGTCTTCTGGTTATTTTATATTCGGTAAAAAAGACTCTACCTTTTATTCCGATTATGTTTATTCGGAGGATAATGTTGGGATCTGTCTTCCGATTATGATAGTTTAGGTATTTTTTATTGGTTTAACTTCTGATCGTATAGTTTGTTAACATATTATTACTAACCTATTGTCCTTTATTTTGTTATTTAGGGATAGGCGAAGTAAGAAAGCCCAAGATACAATTTCCTCACCTAGTGCAATGAGAGAAGGGTGTAAGAAATTGACATCTAGTGCAAGGATAGAAAGGAGTGCTAAAGAAAATTCAATTGCTCAAGATGGAAGTCAACAAGGCACTCAAGAAGGTGTAGAACCAACTATTCCACATGTTCAAGCAGGTATTGAACCTAGTGCTCCACAAGGTCAAGAAGGTATTGAACCAAGTGCTCCACAGGTACAAAATGAAATTGAACCAAGTATTCAACCAAAAGCTAGAGTACAAGAAAAAGGACAACCTAGATGTACGCAAGGATATGGAGAAACTGGAAAGAAGATAATCGCTAAGAAAGCAAAACACCTTGTCCCACAATAGTTGAAGGTGCAACATATCTTACAAGGTGAAATCCTGGGGCTACCGCTGGATGAAGGAGCATTGTTATTTGGATACACATTAAGACTCTTGGGCCAAAGAAATCTATGAAACCAAGTGTTGATGGGTGAAAACTACTCCTGCAGAATTTGGTAATTTGGGGTGTGGATGAGGAATGAATTTAAACCTTTCAACAAATGCACTGCGCGGTGAGTGCTTGTAGATTCGAGAGATCAATCTGCAAGTCCGGCCTAAACCAAGAAATGGCCGTTCCAGACTTGTTTCGGTCACAAAGTGAAGGAGATGGGGTTGATCTTAGGGAGGGAAGCGAAGAAGGTGTTGAGATTGTGAAGGTGTTGGCTTGCTTATGACTTGTGACAGAAAGATGAGCAAGCTTACGGTTGATGCAAGCAGGCTCTGGGTGTTTGAATACGGTTTTTGTATTAACACTTGGTTTCTGTCGTCTGAACTTGGGTTGTTCTGTCTCTTGTTTGAAATAGGGCGGAGAACCTATTTATACAAGTCATTGAGCCTCATTCACGTTTCTCGTGGGAAGTGGAGGTAGTGGAATGATGGAGTAGTGGAGTTGTGTATCGGTGATACACGACCAGTCTTGCCCACTTCTCATGTTCATCTCTAACCGCCCATGACTTCCTAACACGTTCTTGTGATGGCGCGTTGCACGCCGCACGCCGTAAACCGCCGACCAATACCCCGATATGTATCCCCCTGTTTGTGACATGATTGATGTCCTGGAATGTGGATCGTGGATCCACGAAAGGTAGCATGTAATGCTTTGGATTGAATAACTGCGTTATTGAGGAAGTTGATACTTGTAAAGTATCGTGTGTATTTTATGCGTGCGCATTGTGATGTGGTAAGGCGATGGGTAATGACGCCTTGCTCGACCAATTGACTCCCGACCGGTTCTATAACCAAGTCTGGTGAAGTTGGACGGATGAGATGAGCTTTGAGACACTCATCCGCGACCGTTAATGAATATTAGGTTTTTTGAAGAGGTGCGCAAGCATCACTCTTCAGCTTGGTCGAAACCAAGTATGGGAAGGATTTTGGAGAGGACCGACCATACATGCGTGTAGACGGCATGATGGTGTAGGTGCCTGTATTCCGTTCCCTCACGAAAGCGCGATCTGGGCCACTCAATTTGACCGGCAAAGAGGAGTGGTCGAGATCGATTTTGCGATAAGAGTTTGATACCGCAAGAAGCCGCGCGCCATACTCTTTTCCGGCGCGTTTTCCAAGACGACCTAGCTTGGTCGGTCTTGGCCGGTTGGTTTGGCGTGAAGATGGTAGGCTGATGTTCACGCCCATGTCTCACCGTCCCATGAAAACGTGATCTAAGCCACCCAATTCGTCCGGTGAAGTTGAGTGGTCGAGATCGATTTGCAATTTGGGAAGTGTATCCACGCATGTTTGAGCGGGCGTTTTGGATTGGCCAGGCATGATATGCCTTGGCCGACCGCATGAAGAGGTAGATGGGCCCACGGTGATCATGCTGGTATGACCGGACCTGCTTAATCTAATCTGTGACCCTCCATTCGTGCCGGAGAAGATGGACGCGCGTGATGGCTTGAACCCTAATTTTGGCTTTCAAAGCCGCGCGACCATGCTATTTCAAAGTGGACGAATGTGTTGTAACCAACCATGGTTGGTTTTGACCGATTGGTCAAGTGTATAGGCGGTCACATGGTGATTGTGTCGACATGCTCCGGGCCCTTTGAGTCTGCATCAAAACCCTCCATCTATACCTGCGAAGATGGATGGTTGAGACCGTTTTGCGGCACATGTAATATGCCGCAAACCCTAATTTAGGGTTTCCGCCCATAATGCTTGGTATGGACGGTTTCTTGGCAAGCAAAGGCCAATGGTCGACCATGCGGGGTCGGCCGTGTGTATTCCATACTCGCTTGGGGGTGATGGAATTGATCCGTGGTCATCCAATCATGCTTGTGGAGTTGGATGACTGCGATCGATCATATCCGCAAGCTAAGGCCGTGGGTATTCCATACCATGCTTAGGGTGATGGAATTGATCTGTGGTCATCCAATCATGCTTGTGGAGTTGGATGATCTGCGATCGAATCATATCCGGAGACCGATCTGATCAAGTCCGGATGCTCAATCGGGCTAGTATAACACACCGAGAGGGCTCAATCGGGCTAGTATAACACACCGAGAGGGCTCGGGCTAGTATAACACACCGAGAATCGGCTGTACGGGTATTTCGTACATGGTTTCATTATAGTGCTTAGAGGTTCGTGTTACTCGTATGAGTAACACTCGAGTCTCATGCCACACTTGATAATGATTCATTATAGTGCTTGGAGGTTCGTGTTACTCTATAAGAGTAACACTCACCATCATGCCACACCGATAATGAGTACAGGAAATACAAGGCCGAATTAAGTGAGGAGTATCCAACACTTATAAATGGCTTTATCTTTTACAAGATGTCAGCGCATGATTTTTCTGGTTTTTTACAAACTCAACCTTGAACGAAAATCCACCATCAACACCAAGTTAATAATCGCATCCCTTTTATTAACGTATTGTCTTTTTCTTCGTAATAGTATTAAGGTTTATAGGTTTAGGTTATTCTAAATAGTTTTTAATTTGTCGTGTGTTTAATAGTATCATTCCAATGCGGTTCGTCTACTCAAACCCACCGCCACACCAACCGAAATGCTGAATTGGCCTTTAGACGGTGAATGTGAAAGGTTCAAGCAAATTATTGCAAATCCGGGGTTATATACTGCTGCCGAGAGTTCAGTGTTGCAACATGACCTGGAGGCTGTATCGGCGTTTGTGGAGAGATTATATCTTGAGACCAACAACTTCCATATGCCATTTGGGGAGATGACGATTACCCCAGATAAGGTTGTGCAGATTCTTAGACTCGCTGACCATGGAACAACTATTAAGTATGAGTACGCAAAGAAGTTAAGTTGCCATCCCCATCAACCTCATCAGTGGAAAAAAAAAATGGAGAAATTAGTGGAGGGAGTTGTTCCAAATACTCTTCGTATATTGTATACGTGGTTGGATTTGGTCTTCCTTGGAGATCCCTAGGGTAACGAAGAGTACCATTCTTCTCTTTATACTCACAATTCCATTGGTTGGGTTTGTTACGAGGCGCCCATTTTCTCAACAACTTCTAAGATAGTTTGGGTCTCCACCATTTGCTTCCACTGTCTCGGTTTGACTTACTTGAGAAGGCTCCGTAGATAACTTTGGTTTCACTTGTCGTGCGGTTGGTCCACTTTGATTCTTTCTTACAACCTATTTTCTTAGGTTCCGTCTCATCTTGAAATTCGGCTTTCAAATGCTCATGCCTAGACAATATTCTTTTATTAGACAAATAATCCTTCAACTCTTTTCTTTGCATGGTCCTCGACACTTTGGTGCTCGCCTTACCCACCCCCTTTTGCTTAATAGGTTCATCAACCTCCCTTAAGCAAGGGTGAATGGATTCCTCCAAATGGTGCATCCATATTTGCTTCTTGGCGTCATTTGATGTAGCATAACGCTCAAATATTCGTGCACACGATTCCGAATCCAAGAATGATGGACCATTAACTACCGGGGTTCTTGGAGTGAAAGTTAATTGCTTCCAAAATGGATGAATATCTTGAGTAAAATTAGGTGAATCGCTACGGGTGTTGCCATTGATTCTCGGCTGTGAACACAGGGGGTTGAATGGATTTTGAATCATTTAAATCCAGCAACAACAGTTGAGACTGAGTGGTTTATATGAAGTCCGAGATTGGGTTTGAACGAAATTTTTTAATTGAGAACCAATACAACAACATCAGTAGAATTCAGAGGAGTTTATTCACGTTTGAGATTGGATCGAAACTGGAGATAATGTTGTGATAGGAGATGGGCAGTTGCTGGTGGTGTTTGAGGGTCTGTATCTGATAATGCTGAGGCTAGAATTGATATATTGTGGGGGTTTCGACATTAAATGAAGAACAAGGATTACACAATAACATTGATGAGTTTCTGGATTTGGAGGGAAATTAACATCAACAACGAGAAGATGGTACTGGCAGTGAGAATGATTGGTTTTCTGTGGCGTCTAGTGGTGGTGCTTTGGGTGATTGTTGGAGTCACAGAACAACTAAAGTAAAGTTGTGTTGTAGCCATGGTTTCTGGTGGTGGTTGTCAAGATATGAAGAGGGTCGTAGAATGGAAATTGCATCTCATGGTCAGTCTGCGAAGATGTCAGCAAACAAAGAAAGGGTGTGTGTGTTGGTTGTATAGATCTCACCTATGAAATGGGTGTTGTTGAGTTTACAAAGACAGAGGGAAGAAGATGAGTATTAAATGCAATTCATTGGGTTAACGGTGGTTGTATAGTTTAGACGTGAATGAAGATGTTACAGCGACCAAGTACTCGATTTGAATTTGTTACCAGAAATATGGGTTGGCTAAGATGGATACAGTTGATTGAGAAAGTTGTAGTGGCCTGAATTAGGATGAGGCAGAAAGGAATTGTTGTCATGTGGTCGGACATTGAGAAGGTCTTGAATTACGAATGAGCGTTTGTAATTGGACTGGGCTTTGGAGGTGCTTGTACCGGTCACGAGAAGAGAATGCCAATGCATATAAAATATTATAAATATCCAGCGAGATGGACTTTAGGAGATACGCCGTAATCAGGGAAGAAATTTGGTTTTGCATTTGTTTTTGCTTAATCATTTTCAATGACTTTTAAGAAAACTATGTCTAGCTAAACTTCATATTAGGGTGAAAGATGAACTTGTAGGTTTAATTTAATAATGTTCTCAAACAATGGTTTCAAAAATAAAAGCTTAATGTAATGTAATGTTTGTGTTTCTCAAAAGTAGGTCCATTGTGTTATGAGTTTTTCATGTCTTATACCATGTATATTTCATAGTTGAGTTCTAGAAACCTATGTGATGTATGATTTAAGATTATCCTATGACTATTTATGCCTTATATGATTAGTGCTTAGGATTTCTACCTTCTAGGTTGAGAACAAACATATTCTTTGATAATTCTTCGATAAATCTTAATTGTCACATCTTCCATGTATTAGCTAGGTTTGCTATTATAAATGAGTCAAGTGAGACCTTTGTGAAAGACATAAGTGAAGCTTTAGCCTACAACGGATTCTGTAACCCTAATATTTCCACATCCTTGATTTACAATCGTTATAAGTTTTCTTTATTTACTCGTTAGCTTATTTTCTTAGTACAACAATCTATGAAACACTGAATTTTGGTTAGTTAGGTCTTGGTATTAATTAGAAGTAGTTTTCACACTCCTTGAGGGAACGAACCGTGCTTGATATTGTGTGCTATTTTGACACCGTGCGCTTGCGGTAAGACAAAGTCGGTCTACCGGCCTATCACTTTTTGGATCCGAATAGACCTTACCGTCTCAATTACATTTGGTTTGAGCTTCGCTACCATTACATGTCCAATAAGAGTATTCGCATCATCGTCGTTGTGACAACCATTAATTAGCAACTTTAGACATTTTCCACTCTTTACCTTCCCTGCCGTCGGGCTTATAGAAGACAATCTTAAATGGGAATCCAATCTTCTTTGTATGGCTCCGGTATTTCCTTTCCGTCTACCTTACGTACTTACTAGCCTTTCCCTCCTGACTCTTTTTTCTCCCCACCTCGCTCACAAATCATTTCAAACCGAATGTCCCTCACACAACTGTTCTGAACTACCACGCAGATCTTCTCTTTTGCCTTGTTGATAAGCCATTCCTTTGCCTCCCGCCTTACTTCCAAATGACTAAATGCGCATATAACAAAACAAACCTCGTAACCATAAGCATTTAACATACATTATTTAAAGGAAAAAAAAAAAAGAGTAGTCATGAGCATACCAAATCGTTTGCATAGTGTAGGAAAGTATCAGGCCTCAAATAACAATCGTCATCAACCGCTGCAATAGCCTACGTATGATAACAAAAAGTTAGGCAATAATAATCGGAAGCACCATATACAGCGTTTACTACTGATTATAATATAATCGGAAATAATATACGGCCCAATACAACTGATTTTTATATAGAAAAGTTCACGGCTACTGGATAAAAAACTTTAATAATTGGAGGTATTATTCATTAAACAACACCCGATTACGATCAAATCGGTAGATAAATCTGAATTAAGTAGAACCATTTATGGGTCGTCAAAATCGAAAATTTTAAGTTATTTTATTCCGGGGGCGACAACCATAATCGGAGGATAAATGAATTTATAACCTACCGATTATGAAATATGAAGAATTACAAATTTTTCAGTTTTTGAGAATTTTTTTTTTGGGACGACTACCATAATCGGAGGTAATGGGTTTTTAATAACCTACCGATTGTAAAAGATGAACCAAACCAAGTATTATAAGTTTGGAGAAATTCGTATTTGGGGCGACTTTGAAAATCAGTAGTAAAGTAAATTTGTAAAACTCCCGATTGTTAAAAATTAAAACTTTCAATTTGGTTTTTTTTTTTATAATAGGTAGTTTTATACATACACAATACTACCGATTGTAGATATTTTGGATACATTATCTAAAATATGGTACTCCATTATCTACCGATTCTGTGTAGTTCATGACATTCGATGTATGCAGAAATCGAATTTTCTTGTTTACAAATGCATACAAACGCACACAAAATGGGTATTTGAGTTTCTTAACAACATGCATGTATGTTTGATCCATTATTCACATTGATCTCGTGCGATTCTTCATGTTCTTCTAGGGCTTCTTCTCCTCCACAAAAGTTTGGATCATTCAACAAAACCCCCAAATCGTCTTCTCTAAACAGTAGTGAACAACATTATATTCTTCGTGATGTTTCTCACCTTCTTCATAGCCATCCATGTTTGTTATGGATTTAAGAAAAAAACGGGTATATTCTCATTTCTTTTTCTTGTTCTTCTTCTCCCACTCTAAAACCAAATAACCCTAGAAAATCTCCAAACACTAAAGTATATAAACTTTCGTTATACACCGATTGTCGTTTTTACTACCGATTATTTTTTTTAGCTACCGATTATGGTCTTGATTACCAATTATAACAGGACATATTAGCCGAAATTTCTACACACTAACTATATAATCGTTATCTACCGATTCTATATTTTCCTACCGATTATTTCTTTTAACTACCGATTATTGTGTTGCCTACCGATTATGAAAGGGCATATTAGCAATTCCGAAAAATCAGAGATAAGTGATGGTTTCGTTTTGCGTTTGGATGACCCTATTTTATTTTATTGGTCGCCCCTAGAAATGCCCGGCAAGAAATCGGTTCCGGACCAAGTTTTTTCTTCTCTTCGAAAAGAAAGACTCCGTCCCCTCCCCCACATCTACACTGTACTCTCGAACTTCCCTGAAATTCCCAATCCATCACCACATTCAAAAAAAAAATAAAAATAAATTAGGGCATTACACATAAAACCCCTAATCTCAATTCTTCCATTAAAACAGACTTGATGAAATTGAGGAAGCAATTTGTGCAACTTTTCAGTTTTTCATGAATAAATGAAGTAAGTAACATTATCCATCGCATTTCCACCTCTTTATTATTCTTCTTGAATTCATTTTTCATGGATAGTTACAGTTTTGTTAGTTCATCAAGACTCCAATTCCACCAATTGAAGACTCTGAACCCTAAAACTCATAGAAATAGAAAACCCATTTACATTCCTTCTTCAATTTTAAAAACTCAGAAAATGAAGAAAAAAAGAGAAATGGATTAGAATTACTTCAATTTTCTGTAACCTTATCAGTAATCTCTGCATCATTATTATCACCACAAGCTGCAAATGCAGCTGCAAAAACTACTAAATCAACGAAACGGGCAGCTAAGAAGGTAGAAGCCTTATCACCTGAAGAGTTGAAATTATGGTCTAAAGGGTTGCCTGTTGTTAGTAATAGAATTCCATATACAGAGATATTGGATTTGAAACAAGAGGGGAAACTTAAACATTTGATTAAGCTGCCTTCGGGGAATTTGAGGCAGAAACTGGATTCAGTTCTAGTTGTTTTAGAGGATTACCAGCATTAGAAAGAGATGTGAGGATTTGGCAACCATGGAATACTGTTTGTGTTAATGCTTAAACTTCTCCTGTTAACCAGGAGGACAAGCAGAAGATGAGGTGATCAGAGCAGGAGATGGAAGGAACAGAGGAGAGGGTGAAGACTGAAGAGGATGAAAATGAAGGTAAGGTTGGCGAGAACATCCATATATGAAAGTGGCAAATCAGTTTATGAAATCTGGTGCTCGTGTTCGTCCAGCACATGCCCCAGTTTTAGGACAGAGGTGTGGATGTGAAGTTTATAGATGTTGCTGGGATTGGAAACCGCTTGAGAGGAGTGAAAATACCAGGTCAGATTTCATTGCTTTTAATTGAGTGAGAACCATGTTTTTTAATCGATCTGAAAGTGCTTGCAGAAACCATATAGATATTAACAATCTTACAAAAAAAAAAACATCATTTTTTTTTTATGAGGATTTATACATCATAGTAACATCTAACAGTTTAGCTGCTGATAATTTAGTCTGGCGTCTCTTTCCTTAAAAGTACTTGGCTAAATAGCGGTCTTGGTGGAAATAACTTTCCTACTAACAATACAAGGGACCCTTTGAGCATTCTGGATTTAACTTCAGTTGGAATGTCAGATAATTTAGTTGTTGCCTATTCAGGTGTATACATCTTTGTGCCCCCCTGGAGTAGGGAAGACTTTGTTGGCAAATCCTGTAGCTGGTGAGGCTGGGATGAATTTGTTTTCAATTTCCGCTTCTCAGTTGGTTGAAATATACGCTGGTGTGGGCGCTTCTCGTGTGTGAGCACTTTTTCAAGAAGCAAGGGAAAATGTATGTGACCCCCATTTATCTGAATCTGTCCTAGCTTAAGTCTCAATTGGCACCTTTTTGTTGTGTTGGTCACATTATTGCCTATATTTGGATATGTGTATGTTTAGTTGGAACTAGATTCACTTACATAACTTTGATGCATCATTGTTCAGGCACCATTTGTTGTCTTCATTCATGCAGTTGATGTTGTTGGTAAAGAACATGGTCTTATTAATGGTTTTGGTGGACAAGAGGGTAATGCTACACTTAATCAGGTCAGCAGAAGGATATTGAAAATCTAAATATCTAATGAAGGATATTGGTTTCTTTAAATCCAAGTAACATTTTAAAATTTTGGTTTACTTGAAAACCTTAGCTCCTAGTATGCTTGGATGGGTTTGAAAACCTTGGCTCCTACTATCGCAGCCACAAATAAACCAGATATCCTTGGTCCAGCACTAGTGGGACCGGGAAGGTTTGATAAAAAAAAAAAAAAAACCTGGCCAAATTGGTCGAACTGAGGTTCTGAAGGTACCAGTTTCTCACCAATTCTGTGAACAAAAAGGTTTCGAGTACAAGTCTATTAATGATACCATTTCTTTTCTAGTTTTTACCATGGTAAGGTTTTGGACTTTGAGGTTACTTAATATTTTCTGCTAACAGGTACATGCTCATAAGAAACCAATGCTGAAGATGTAGACCATGTGGCCATTGCTAGTATGGCAGAGGGCATGGTAGAGCTGAGCTGGAAAATGTAATTGAGGTTGCTGCCATTAGTATGTTGCTAGGCAAAAGAACTGAGAGGTATATATAACCTGTTTTTCGTCTAACTCTGTCTGTTCGGGGCTATCCAATTGGTGATCTCGTAAATGTCCTAGTTATTAGTGAAAACTGTAGCATTCTTATCAGTGTAGGCCATGCAAGTTAAGGAGCGATTGTTGGTTTTCAATTTTAAGCATATGTTGGCACAGATTCTAAGTGCATGAGGTTGACATTGATGAAAACCACATTTTGTTACAAATGCTAATATTCTAGAATGGAGACAGTTAATAGCTTTGATTTTATATTACAAAGAAAAGTTATCTGCTATCTCTTTTTGTTCTTCTCCCGTTGTCATGAACAAATTCAGGAGTTCTTTCAGTTCGATAGACAAATCATGCTATTGCATAGTGCACCTTTATTACCAATGATCTCCAAATGTACACAGTTGTCCAATTCACTGGATTCATCTTTGTTACGTATGTATCTGACAGTTAACATGATTTGCGTACTACCAATCTCATATCACTTGCGCAGATTACGGCTGATGAGTTGTTACAAGCTGTACAACTAGAAGAAAGAGAAACACTTGATAGAAAGTATAGAAGCCTAGAAATGTGGAAGCCGCCAAGCCTGGAAATCATGGCTGTGGCGTCTATGAACTTTCCAGATCTAAAGAACGCCGAGTTTCTACTGCACTGCGCTGAACTCAACTCACTTTTTTTTTTTCCTTTCTCGCGAACGCTTATTAGGAAATTGGAATAGAAATTTAATGGCATACTTTATTCTTGCAATATTGAGCAAGAGACAAGTAGAAGGATCAACCAACAGAATAAGGGACTGCTTTCCAGTTCAACTATTGAAGGTGGATGAATTGACTATCTTAAGTTGTAAAATTGATCGAGAAAATGATTAGTTCATACGTTTTCGTGCAGTTTGACATTGAAATTAAATGAATTTGATTGTTACAATATAAAACTTCTTCAGGGAAAAGATTTGAAGAATAAATTTACACAACAGATAAAACACACCGCTGAATCGGGCCCTGGAAAATAATTGGGACCCCTAGCTATAGAACAAAAAAGGCCATGAAATAGTATTTGGGGGTTATCCTTTATCCCTATTTTTTTTAAATGGCTAAACTACCCCAAATTATTAGTGGTACTTAGTAATTAAGTTAAGTTAATTAATTGGTAATTAATTTAGTTAGATTAAAATCAGATTTAAGGATTAAATTTTGATAATAGAAAAATTGTGTTTTTGTGTTGGAGAGAGGAAGAAAGTGAGTTTTGGGGGAAAATTTAGGGCTATTTGAAATGAGTGATTCTAGTGGAGGAATCCTATTGCTCAAAATGAAGGAACCAATCCTCAAAATGAAGAACCCAAAGCTCAAAACAATCAGGTAAACTTCCTATACTCTTCAAATTGTATGAATGATGCTCCAAGTGGTCGATTCATGTACACTACGCAACTACTCAGAATGAGGCTCGTTAAGTCGAGAGGGTAATAAACGAACGACTCTAAGGAGTCGTCAATTACTTGACACAACCTTTGACGACTCAAACCTGCAATTTTTGCAGGTTATGAAAAATCGTCAACCAAGTGTGATATAATTGACGACTCCAGCTAGTTAGGTCACATAGAGTCGTTAACTTAATATGTTTAGAACCCAACGACTCTAAAACTTTTTACTCTCTGAAGTTGTTACTCTTAGGGTCATTAATTTGGCATACCTATATACTGACGACCCTAGCGAGTCATTTCATAAATTAATGATAGTCATCATTCCATAGATCAAGGGTCAGCAGGCAAAATTTATAAAACCAAATGACCCTTCAACATCGTTAACGACTTCAAAAATTTGGCATGACGACCCTTCAACATAGTTAACGACTACAACCATTTGACATGACGACCCTTCCTATTTTTTGAACAGAGAACAAATTTTGTATCATATAGAGTCGTTAGTTTTATAAAGGGGTCGTCAAACAAAGAATCGTTAATGCTTTAGAAATATATTGACGACCCTATCACTATTGGGACAGAGAGGTGGTTCTGCATAAGACAGAGCCGTTCGTATTTAAAAAGGATCGTCGAGAAGAATCGTTAACGATTTAGAAATTTCTGGATTACACTATACTAGGGAAGAAAACCAGGTTTAGGGTCGTTATCTACTACACCCTAATGGTTAACGATTTTTCATTAATTCAACATGCATATCAATTTTTCATCAATTCAACATGCATATCAAAAATCGTTAAGCAATAAAAAACTGTGGTTAACGACCCTGGAACTGTAACTGCAATTTTGCAGTTGAAAACCTAATTTTTCAATCAATAAATCAAATTAAACGCATACCCAACTTAGATTAGGGGGTTTTAGTTCACTTACGATGATGAATCAGTGAGTTTTTTTTTTCTCAGAAGTCGTTAATAAAATGGGAGACAGAGGGAGGGACGGAGCGGCAGAGTAGAAGAATGGGAGGAGAAGAGGTTTTGATTGAAATGAAGATTGAGGCCTGGTTAGTGGTTAATGAGATTTTTAGGATAGTTATTAGAGAAGGCTAAATTGGTGTTTTCACCGACATTTTTGGAAGCCCTCTATCTTTTATGAGTGGGTATAAATTGGGTGAGGCCCTAATTATTTCCATGGCCCCCAATTAAGCCATGATAAAAGATTAAGACCATTTGGGAGTACTAAATACCCACCGTCCATGTTACACCATCAGAGGGTGGAGAATACACAAAGTGACAAATGGTCGCGCACCACTGAATCACTTTAGTCTCCCCACTACAATACGAGACAGCTGCCTGAAGCTATCAACCATCTACACGGCCACGTTGCCACTCGTGCCAAGCGAAGGAGTACCTCGGCACTGCCAAGCAAACAATGCCTAAATAGGATCGGCCCCAAAGGTGGCGAAACCACACTTGATGGCGTATTTGGCCCGTATATAGGAACAATAATAGCTAGGATCACATGGTGTTGCTTCCCCACAAATACTGTAGGTGCAAATAATCCATGGAGCTAGGTGGAACCATCCTGACTAAGGGCGCACCAGGCGAAACGAGTACTAGAGCACTGGATCACCTCACTAGGCCTGGGCACGGGGAAAGAGGAACAGAGACAGCTCGAGAAGTCGACATAAAGGGGAAAAAGCTTTGATGTGATGCTCGTCGAGTTCGAGGATAATTAATGCACTGACATGGTCGGTAAGGAGATGAGAGAAGCTCGGCCGAAACAAGACTCGGCCAAGCATTTGAGGAGCGATGCCGATCATATCCACCCAACGAACGACATCGGGCGATGACACCACTCGGCTAAATGACTCGGCTCAAGAAAAGGTAGAGATCGACCGAGGCACCAGCAAGTCACCCGAGAAGAACATCCACGAAGCTATACCAGGCTCAACACTGTAATATTGATGTATCACCGCCTGTAGCTATAAATAGGGATCGTGTAGGAAGACAGAGGGGAAGATTTTTGGAAAAGAAAAGAGGGAGAAAGGAGAGTAGTACTAGGCATTTGTGAGGATTATTGTGTGTGTTCCTTGTAATCTTGCGCGAAGTAATAAAATCATCCCTTAACCCCCGTGGACGTAGGTACGAACGGGCGGGCGAGCCGAGGGACGAGGACGATATCGAAGGAAATGGTGAGCACCTCCAGGCCGAGCATGATCCTAAGAAACCGAGTCGCAGCGGGATCTAGTGTGCAAGAAGGACTCACGGATTCCCGACACGAAGATCATCGGCCAAACAACCAGGGCGGGACTCACGCATTAATCAAAGGCATGACTACTGTCGACGAGGAGGTCGATTTAGGCCGAGACGACGATCTCCCACCTGGGATGCTGAGGATTAACCCGAGCCAGGTGGGGCATAGGAATGAGGACGACATGGAAGATGGAAGAACTGCATCGGATACCCAGGAGAAGGAGGAAGTGCAGACGATACAGGAGGAACGAGAGAGCGAAAGACAACCGATAGAGTACCAGCGAGAACTAGAAAGAGAAGGTGAGAGGCTTAGGAGAGTACATTTGGCAAGGGGCGACCACAACCGGGACATCCCCCCAGTAGCGGCCGACCATCCCGTAGCTCCCATCGTCCCCCCTGTCGTTCTCTCGACGAGACCTCCAACTGCGCCCCCTAATATAACAGGACACCAAGTGAACAGCCACTCTAGCCATGAAAGCACCGACCCAATGTTACTCGCTATTTTGGCAAGCCAAAGAAGGCAAGAAGACCTAATGAGAGAACTGCAAAGGAGAAACCTAGCTTTAGAACATGAAAACTACCAACTCCGTAACAGGAGAACGGGGTCGAGAGGATTGTCGAGCCGAGGCGCTTATAGCAACCACACTCCGTCGAGGAACACCCCACCCCCCTCCCAAGCCGAGAACGCATACCCGACCCTAATCGGCCGAGAGGAGGGTATGGGCCAGCCGAGGATTCTTCGACCGAGGAAGAAGCGACTAATGAAAGCACGGATGCGACAACCAAACAAAAGATCGAACAACTCGAGCAGATGGTCAAAAAACTTACCGGAAACAACGAGGACGATAAGTTAGCAGAAGTAATCAGCGAAGCCTAGAAGACACCGTTCACCAGGGAATTGGATCGGACTCCGTTCCCGCCTAAGTGTACGTTGCCGATTTTCCAATCTAGGTTTGACGGCACGGGCGACGCAGGAGAACACATCAAAATGTACGGCATGTCCTTGTTACAGTGGAAGAATCATGATGTGGTCATGTGCAAATTCTTCCTAGCAGGTTTGGAGGGCGAGGCGAAGAGTTGGTTCTACACTCTGCCCGATGAATCCGTTGGGAGTTATGCAGTCCTGGTAGAGACTTTCCTTGAAACTTACATGCATAACAGTATAGCTCGGCCCACAGTCAACAAGCTGTTCACTCTGGCACTACGATTCAGGGAGCCATTGCGCTCCTTAACGGACAGATGGAGAAAGTTATGTACGGACATTGGGAAGGTGCCGGTCGACCAACAGATATTCGGTTTCGAGAATTCATTAGGGAAGTCGGATCCCATCTGGGTAGCAATGTACACTGAGAAGCCTAAGACATTAAGAGAGATCCGGAAGATGCAAGAGCACTACATCGCCTTAGAGGAGATTCAGGAAGGAGCGCAAGATAGAGGAATACAAGAGACAAGCGCCACAGTAGAGGCCACCCCGCGAGACGCCACGAAGCGATCTGAGAAAAGGCCGAGCACTCAGCATCAGGGGGAAAACAGAAAAGTTTGGGTCGAGAAAGGAAAGAAGCCTCGTCACGAGCCTAGGTCTTATACTCCATTAAATGCACCATTAGAAGAGATATTCAAGGAAGTCGAAAAAAGGAATGATATCCGATATCCCAAGACTCGGGGAATTCGGTTCGACGAAACGAGGAACCACCCGGAGTTCTGCCATTATCACCAGTTCCGTGGCCATTCGACTAACGATTGTAGGGAAGTGAAAGACATCGTCCAACACCGAATTCGAGATGGATATTTACGGCATTTCGTCAAGACATCGCCGACTCTGCTCAGCCCGACGTCCCAGTGCACCAAATAAGGATCAATCGTGGCACCCAGTTCACCTGCAACACCATATCGCACTCGGCAACTCAGGGGTACGACTTGGAAACTGGTATCACCTTGAGAATTCACAAAAGGGATCGATCGGGCAAAGAAATCCTCAGTGTGGCCAAGACCCTGCCCATGGAACCATGGATGATGCAGCCGATCACCTTCTCGGCGAAAGACGTCCCATTGAACGGCCAAGCACACGGGGATCCCTTAGTAATAACTCTGCTGATCGAGGAATGGGGCGTCCACAGGATATTGGACAGCGGCAGCTCAGTCGAAGTCCTGTTCTATGACACTTTCAAGAGGATAGAATTGTCCGATGACATCCTGATCCCGTCAACCTATCGAATCTACGGCTTCAACGGTACGGTGACAGTACCGAAGGGAGAAGTCACCTTCCGAGTCTCAGACGGAGAGGGATTCCTTGACACACTCACCACCTTTTGCGTGGTCGATGTTGTGTCACCATACGAAGCGATTCTGGGTCGTCCCTGGCTTGCGGGAATTAAAGGAATCGCCTCGGCCTATCATCAAAGATTGCGGTTCCCATCTTATCGAGGAGTGGTAGAGGTGTTAGGCGACCCCCGTGCGGCGAGGCGGTGCGTGCGAGATAGACGTCCGGCGAGAATGAGGAGAGGCGGTCAAGGAAACGACAAGAAAAGAACAAGTCTAAGGAAATAAAGGCGGGAGAGGAGCTGGAAAGGGTAATGTCACAAGCCATCGCTACCTATGAAGCCGGCGAGAAAGAGACCTTATAGAAATCACAGAAGCCGGTAACAATCGGCGAACCAAAGCAAAACTTCTCGGCCCTAGAACCAACCTGACAAGTCAACCTGGGCACCGAGGAGGAGCCAAAATTAGTGAGAATAGGGTCTCTCTTGACAAACGAACAATCTCAGCAGTTGACAACCCTTTTGAAGGAGCACATGGATATATTTGCTTGGCAAATGCACGATATGGAAGGAATTGACCCGGAAGTCTGCTCGCACCACCTACGGATAGACCCCAAGTTCAAACCTATCAGGCAAAAGATGAGAAGAATCGCACCCGAGTTACAACCGGCGGTGGAGGCCGAGCTGAAGAAGTTGCACCCGGCAGGAATCATTCGAAAGGCCCAATACCCACAATGGATATCTAATATGGTTATAGTCCCCAAAAGGAATGGGGGCGTTCGAATCTACATCGACTATAGTTACTTGAACAAAGCATGCCCAAAGGACAGCTTCCCCCTCCCCAGCATCGATCAGCTAGTAGAATCCATAGTCGGGTATAAGGCGATAACACTCATGGATGGATACTCGGGATATAATCAAATACCTCTGGCCCCCGAAGATCAAGAGCATACATCCTTCTTCACACCAAGAGGATTGTATTGCTACACCAAAATGCCATTTGGATTGAGAAATGCAGGCGCCACCTATCAAAGGTTGGTGGAAGACATGTTTGAAGATAAAATACACGACACCATTGAGGTATATGTGGACGATATGTTGGTCAAGAGCAAGGTGTCCAACAACCACATCGACGACCTCCGAGGCATATTTCAAACCATGAGGAGATACAAGATGAGGGTAAACCCGGCCAAGTGCACTTTTTGGGTCACCTCGAGCAAATTTTTAGGATACATAATCACCGACAAAGGAATTGAATCCGACCCAGATAAAATCAGAGCCGTCGTGGAAATGCCATCGCCGGTAACAGTCAAAGACGTGCAACGATTAAATGGGAACTTGGCGGCCTTAGGGCGATTCATCTCTCGGTCGTCCGACAAGTGCAAGGACTTCTTCGGGACATTAAGAAAAGGAGAGAAGTTTAAATGGACTGAGGAGTGTGAAGAAGCATTCCAAAAAATCAAGCAACATCTCGCGAGTCTACCGGTGTTACAGAGACCCGAGCCCGAGGACATACTAACACTATATCTTGGGGAAACCGGTCACGCCATCAGTGCCATACTAGTCAAGAACGTGGGAGGGGAAGAAAAGCCGGTGTATTTCATAAGCAAAACCATGAATCCAGCAGAGAGGAACTACACTAGGATCGAGCAACTAATATTAGCATTGGTGTTTGCAACACAGAAGCTTCGGACGTATTTCCAAACCCACAAGATCCGGGTGCTTACAAAGTCCTCCATAGAGTCAGTACTCGACAATGCATCCAGGTCGGGACGGATCTCTAAGTGGAGTGCGCAAATAAAGCAGTTCGACATTGTTTACGAAATGAGAACAACGGTAAAAGCACGGGCGGTGGCCGACTTCTGGCGGACTTCCCCCTCGACGAAGATGAAGTAGAAGACATGCCGGAATGGAGGAAGACCAAGAGGACCCGTCCGACCTGCTCGAGCCATGCAGCCCGATACGATGGGAGGTTTTCGTGGATGGGTCATCCAATAAAGATGGATCGGGTTTGGGACTGGTCTTCACGACGCCAAAGGGGAAAAAGATGGTCCATTCCTTTAGGCTTGACTTTAAAGCAACTAACAATGTCACAGAATACGAGGCGGTAGTACATGCTTTGCGATTGATAGTGGAGATGGGAATCCAAGAGGTATGCTTACGAGCGACTCCCAGCTAGTTGTCCGACAAATTAGCGGGCAATACGCCATACATGACCCTCTACTACAGAAATACTGGGAGCTCGTCCAATTCTACATCGTCCAGATACCGAGCATCAAGTTTCGGCATATCTGTAGAAAGGAAAATCTCCACTCGGATGCCCTGGCGTACATTGCTTCCATGTTGACAGATTCAAGCGTCGAAGGCATCAGAGTTATGAGAGTCTTAATTCCTTCAGTACCCGAGACCGTGGATATCGGCGCACGTGTCGCGGCAACCACTACTGATCAATATCGGGCTGATGATTGGAGGAAACCGATTCACGAATACCTCGAAACAGGAAAGTTGCCCAAGGGGCGACCCGAGATCAACAAGATCAAGAGCAAAGCAGCTGCGTACGAACTTCGAGACGGCACCCTATACAGAAAGTCATACCTGGGGACATTGCTAAGATGCCTGAGTAAAGAAGAAGGGCACACGATCCTCAACGAATTGCACTATGGGGTTGCGGGAAACCACAGCTCAGGACGTAGCCTAGCGGCACGAGCCAAAACCATGGGATACTTCTGGCCGTACATGAACGAGGACGCGAGGCATATGGCCCTCGTCTGCGACGAATGCCAAAAATTTGGGAAAAATATACACGCACCGGCAGTAACATTAAATTCTGTTATCAGCCCTTGTCCTTTCGCTAAATGGGGGATCGATATCGTGGGACCATTGCACGTCGGATCGGGGCAGAGGAAGTACCTAATTGTAGCCACCGACTATTTCCCTAAATGGGTTGAGGCCGCTCCATTGAAACACATACGGGATAAAGATGTTTTCCGATTCATCTGGGAACACATCATATGTCGCTTTGGAGTACCGGCAGCAATCGTCTCTGACAATGGGAAACAATTACAGGGTAAGAACATCGACCTGCTATTCAACACCTACAACATCCGAAAGAGCAAGTCTACGCCCCTGCACCCCCAAAGCAATGGACAGGCCGAGATCACGAACAAGACCATCGCCGATAACATGAAGAAGAAGCTTGACGGGGAATATGGAGAATGGTGCGAAGAACTTTATAACGTTTTGTGGGCATATAGGACAACTCGCAGAGAGGCGACCGGATTATCGCCTTTTATGTTAACATATGGGACCGAAGCCATCCTTCCTACAGAAGCAATGATACCCACCACAAGAACCGAAGCATGGAGACGGAACATCTCAGCAGATCTTATCCTAGCTAAACTCGACGATCTAGAAGAAACAAGAGAGATGGCCCTGCAGAAAATGGAAAATTATCAACGAAGAATCCAGCGAGAATACAATAAACGGGTTCGACCCAGAGAATTTCAACCAGGGCAGTTGGTACTAAAGCATCTACCCAGTTATGAACGTGATAAAAAAGGCGGAAAGCTAGCACCACGATGGGGAGGACCCTACACCATTTTTGAGAAGGTTGGTGAAGGGGCATACAAGATACTAAAACCGGACGGAACACCTGAGCCACGACCGTGGAATGCTACGCGACTAAAGCTATATCATCCATAAGACCAGGTATGATATCTTGCCATTTATTTCCGTGAAAGGCCAAGTGGGGTTAGAAATACGACAAGTGCGTCTAAATGGTGGTTTCCAACCCGGGGCGATGGCATTGTGCAAGTGCCGGGGCGACTTACACTAAGACGGACTATTCGAACTCGGGGCGATGGCAGTGTGCAAGTGCCGAGGTAGTCCTAGGGCCCTGGCGGTTGGAAACCAGTGGTCGATTGTCGAGGCATGAGTACTCGACAATCGAGCAGTCAACATTGCTCCCCTCGCAAGTGGCCGAAATCACTTGCCCAAGAAGGTTAATCGATAACTTCTTGGGATATCGATCCCATAAAAATTAGGAAATACCAACTACCCTTCCACTAGATCTTGAAAGACGGTGATGAGATACTTCAATCGGGACATGGCATTGGGCCCGATGATCCTCCTTGTTGAGTGTGTTCGACAGAAACGGCATTTATGATTAATCTATCTATTTATGCAGGCATACGTAACTAGGTCGCCAAAAATAAACCACACATCGTCAGCATAACATAAATAAGAACAGTAAAATGCATAATAACGTCGGTAGCAAGAAGGACAACCAAATCGGCGACGCAGCACCCCATTAAAAGTTCACGAGAAATTAAAGGTGTTCGAGCGGATTACAACCCATGGGAAAGGGTGAGATAGCGACACAGCGCTGCAAAATACATGTTCACTCTTTAGAAGGAACGAGCCCCGGAATCGCCTTCTTAGCAGCGGCATCGGCCCGCTTCTTATCAAGCACTGCCTTCACACCGGCTTTAACCTTCGAGACGAGTTCATCATTAAACTTCGCCTTTTCGGCAGTAAGATCTTGCGCCAGCTGCGTCGACGCCGCTTCGGCAGTGGCCACCCGCTCGAGCAACTGAGACTCCCTCCCCCTCAATCGGACATTCTCTTCTTCCAGCGATGCCACCTTCTTCTGCTCGGCTGCCAAAACAACAAGGACGGTCAGTCACACAATAACAGCACTAAGACAATGACAAGGAAAGCACGATACGAGGCACACCACCTTCCAACAAAGTGGCAACTACCCTAATGGTCTCTTCAGACTCAGACAAGCTACACTCGAGAGAAGACATCTTCGAGGAAAGTTCTAGATATCGATGTTCGTTAAACTCATTAGTGGGGCAGTATTTCTTATGATCACTCCATTCGGCCCTCTGCCGGGAGTGGGCTATCTGCAGACCTGATAATTGAGCGCGAACCCACTCCAACTCCTAAGAAGCCTTCTTGGACTCGCTAAGCCTCTCAAGGGATTCTCGGCTACACTTCTCGGCGGCATCCCTCTCCCCCAAGATCCGGAGGCGATCTGCATGCAAGTCTCGAACCTGAAGTCTCCGCCGACCACATTGACTCTCTAAGTTGTCGGCCAACAATGTTTTATCGTCGGCGATACCTTGGAACCGAGCTAAGTTCGCCCTAAGATTATCAATTTCCTCGGGGACATACTCAAAAGTCTCGTAGCGATGCAGTTTGGACTGAAGATCTTCAATCTCGGTCTCTAAATGATCGATCTTAGCATCCTTATTAACTATTCTCTGTTGTACGTTCGAAACGTGATCCCGTTCTATGTTCACTTCCATTTTCAACAAACGACACCTTGTGGCAGCATCGGCCTCCGCACTAGAAGATTCGGCTAGGCAGGTAGTACTAAGCTCAGGATACTGGCACCACAAGATCAATCATAACTAGTTGAAAGTAAAATAAATACCTTAGGCCTCGGCCAACTGCTTCTCCAACCCCCGGCATCGCTCACGTTCCTGCTGTAACGAGAGGCGAAGACCCTCTCTCTCGGCGACCACCCTGCGCTGGATGGCAGCATTCAACAACGAGCGGTTGATATCCTACAAACACCATCATAGTCAGCACTTACCACAAAACATGAGGGCGTCACCCGAACAGCTCAACTCACCAGCAGATCAAAGTTACTTTTCAGACCAGCTTCATACAACGAGACAGCATTGATCTTCTCCTCATCGGAAAGAGAGGCAAATTCAGGAGAAATGAGGGCCTCAAGAGAATTGCACATAGGGCCCGAAACGGTGAAGGAGGTACTGCTGCCTGAATTAGGAACCACAGAAGAAAGAGGCTCCAACAACTCGCCTCCGACAGTAACATTCTCCACATCACGATTGCCTACAAGGTTTCCACCACCACCCGACTTCTCCGCTTGTTCCGGCCCTTCTTCATTGCCATCGATATCATCTTCCTCATCAAAAAGACCATCATCATCATCACCATCAGACACGAGGTACACAACGCCATCGGCAAGAACAATTCCTTCATCAGTTACCTCCCGGGGCATAGTCTCCTCCGGGGCAGGTATATCATCCATGAGTTCCTTGCCCCTCCCTTTGGGCTTTCCACCTACAAGGGTAGACGAAATATCAGAAGATTTCTGAGGCGACTTCCTCAGGAAATGTGATAAAGGAAGCCGATCATCGGGATCCTCACCGTCCCTCGCCGAAGCGCCACCAGCCTTGTCAACCCTCAGCTTCTGCACATGAGCCGATGTCAGAACCATGCAAGGAAACAAATAGGGGCACGTACATGTACGTCAAATAAAAATGAGTATATTTGTTACCTTCCCTGTCTCCTCCTCGGCTCCTGCAACTCTATCTCTTTTCCGAGAAACCAAAGACTCATAAGGAACACCCTGGGACTTAGTCTGTAAAACACAAAAATCAAAACATCACCCCGCAAGTCGCCCGAGCCAATCGATCAAGCTAGAAAACAGGGAAATACACTTACCCGATCGATATTGACCACCCAGAAAGGATAAAACTCGGTCGGAGGAGGAAATTTGCCACTCAGAAGAGGACCAGAAATATCCAATGGAACCCGATCCCAAGCCGCGTCACTATTATGACGGGCATGCTTGTTGGAACTCTTTCCCTCGGGATCCTCATCTAATAGGAGTTTCCTGACACCTTCGGGAAGATTCTTATGGCGATGAGGGCTGGCAGCAAAAACGGCAAGATCGCCATTGGTAGCGATCCGCTTCGATAATTGTCGTAAACCAAATCGGGAGTATAGTCACCCGCTTGAGAAGGATGATAAGTGGACCAAGTAGTAGGAGAACACTCGCCTCGGCTGCGCTTCTCCCACTCGGACAAAATACGAAAGGTATTGCCATTCCATTGAGCTAAGGCACGAGACGGAAGGATCTTGGAGAGGGCTTCATACCAAAATGGTCGGTTGGGATCATACAGAGGAAAACGAAGACCGAGCTCCAATTGGCCCTTGGTGACAATGGTCGTCTCGGCAGAGTGAGGAAACTTTAGGACATCGTCTTTCTTTAAAACGCCTTTTTGACCCGACAAGAGCCTGACGTCATAACCATGGAGGTCGAACTCATCTTTCAATTGCTGAATGAATCGCTCATCCGACAAATCTTTAGCAACTCTCTTTTCAGCCCTACATGAAAACGAAGAAGGATTATCAGAAAAGATAGAATCTAGAGCACGATAATCATGCTTAGAAGGGCTCTCTATAACAAACAAAGAATCGAGCGATACACCGTCTTCATCAGAAAACACATAGCTCACGCACCTTTTGTCCGTCATGGAAGGAGTCGAAGATGCCATGAAAATTAGTAGAAGAAACGACCGGAGGAGCAAAAATACGACCAAAATCGGAAGTTGCAGTGGTGACGGAAACAAGGAAGATGCAGGACGATGGAGGAAAAAGAAAAAAAAATCCTGTGGAAAAGATGACTATTGATAATGAAGGAGAAGCAGATAAAAACGGAGAGAAGGAGAAAAAATGGCTAAGGAAAGGTAAAGGGGGAATGAGGTTTAAGAATCAGGTTTATAAACCTCTCCAGTGGTAACCGACGAGGGAGGTAAATCGGTTGCAACGCACGAAGGAAGTGGGGAACAGCATGGCGGAAAACCCGACATGACCGAGGACGTGGGAAGACGAGGCGGTTTCTTCCCCACGTGTCGATCACACGAGTGGAAGAAGGGGCATAAATGTAGGTGCAAATAATCCATGGAGCTAGGTGGAACCATCATGACTAAGGGCGCACCAGGTGAAACGAGTACTAGAAGCACTGGATCACCTCACCAGGCCTGGGCACGGGGAAAGATGAACAGAGACAGCTCGAGAAGTCGACATAAAGGGGAAAAAGCTTTGATGTGATGCTCGTCGAGTTCGAGGAAAATTAATGCACTGACAGGGTCGGTAAGGAGATGAGAGAAGCTCGGCCGAAACAAGACTCGGCCAAGCATTTGAGGAGCGATGCCGATCATATCCACCCAACGAACGACATCGGGCGATGACACCACTCGTCTAAATGACTCGGCTCAAGAAAAGGTATAGATCGACCGAGGCACCAGCAAGTCACCCGAGAAGAACATCCACGAAGCTATACCAGGCTCAACACTGTAATATTGATGTATCACCGCCTGTAGCTATAAATAGGGATCGTGTAGGAAGACAGAGGGGAGGATTTTTGGAAAAGAAAAGAGGGAGAAAGGAGAGTAGTACTAGGCATTTGTGAGGATTATTGTGTGTGTTCCTTGTAATCTTGCGCGAAGTAATAAGATCGTCCCTTAACCCCCGTGGACGTAGGTAACCATACCGAACCACGTAAATCTTGTGTTCTTTGATGCTTTTGTTTGTTCATTTCTTAGTACACTTCATTTAGATGTAGTAGTAGGATTTTCTACATCTACAAATACAGTGAGAATAAACATGTCGATTGACTTATCTCATGATTCTCATGCTGATGACATGCTTATTTTCTTCTAGACATGATGAAGCTTTTATGTCAAATAAAATGAATCACAAGTGAGCGAAAATGAATTATCAAGCGTTTTATGCATGCTTGGCTAAATTTTTTGTGAGATTATGAATGGAGAAAAAGAATTATAAATGGAGGAAAAAATTATATCATCATCTTATTGGTAACACAACTTTGATATGCGGAATTGTGAACAAAATTATGATTGAGTGAGGTATCGGTGGAAACTAAAATATCAAGAATTGTTCGGTTAATCATTTGGAGACGGCTTGAAAACTTGGCTTCCAAAATTAGTTTTCTTTTAATTTACTTTATGAGCAATGAAGTATAATTGGTTTTCTTGGGCTAATTCATATTTAGTTTTATGGGTTTTGAATATATATTTCGTATGTATGTTATGAATGTAGAAATAGTAATTTCCCTAATGGTTTGTATTCTTAAATAGAGTTTTATATTCCCCTAATTGTTATTCTAAGTTAGCTCTTCAAAATCAACAAGTGATTTGTGTTTTTGAAATCTCAGGAAATTTTTCGAGGAATTCAACAAGCACGTGAGATAGTTAATATGTGGCACAATTAAGAATTTCCTCTCGAGAATATATTTTTTAAATTTAGGAGCAAGATGATTTCTACATTCTAATCTGTCATGAAATTATGCAAATATGAAAATTTGCCTCCTTATTCCAAGAAAACTATGCCAATAATATACGGAAAATATGTCATTTGTCCAAAAAAAATTAAAACACGGTTCAAATGGACGAGTAAAAATTTTTATGGGTGAAATGGACAAAAAAAATAGCAAGGATGAAACTGGATTCATCCTGGCTTAAACTTAAAAAATAGCAAGGATGAAACTGGATGCATCCCGTGTAAAATAAAAATAAGAAAAAATATTTGAAAATGGACAGGATGAAACTGGTTACATCCTGCCTATTTTTAAAATTTTGTCCATTTAAACAGTATCTAAATCTTCAGGGTTCAGGGTTCAGACTGTCCTTTTCACCCAGAAAATTTTGATTTTGGTCTTTTTAACCAATTTTGTGAATAATATAGAAGTGCAATTGGATGGGCTGGCTCTAAAGTATCCGACATAAAGAAACATTCCCTACAAAAAAAAAAAATCGGACGATAACTTTATACGGAGTATTCATCTATTGATTTGAATTTGATAGCTATATAACTAGAAACATGGTAAATGTTGATCAATCGGTAAATATTCGACCAATTAAATAAGAATGTCAAGTTATTGCTCCAAAAAAATATTTCTTTGCGTACGAAACATGCATCTAGGGGTGAGCATTTGGCCCGTAATCCGCACTGGTAAAATTTTTATTTAACCATGAGACCAACAATTTTATGAAGCGGATTCATTTGTTGTGAAGTACGGATGGATGCCCTTCTTGACCGTTCGTTAATAGGTTGGATGCGGTTGGAATTTTTGAAATCCAACGGACAACGGATCGGGCCCGGATGCAACCTTGAAAATCCGTTGGACATCCATATCCATTAAATTAAGGGCATTTATATAGTTCTAGAAAATACACAGGATCATTTAGGAATTTTTAAGATGTTTTCTTGGGGTGTTGTACATGGCATATTTTATATTTGTATACATATATATGATATGTAGGTTTTATAAGGAATCATTTGTGGCATCTTATTTTCTTTACTATAAGTTTAACTAAAACAAATCCATTGGATTATCCTCATCCAATCCGTTCATCCGTGCATGCATTGGATGCAAATCCGTTGGATATGGATTGGATGCGGATGCCAAATTGAAAATCCGTAGCGCAATGGATTGGATGCGGATGAGGCAAAAACCGGTCCATACAGGCCCATGCTCACCCCTACATGCATCCATTCTCAGTTCCGCGAGAAATTTATAAGCCCAGCCCAACAATGTTTCTTTGCCCGTCTTTCCATTTCTTAATCTCGATAATGGTTTATTTACTAAAACATGTATTCTTATTCACCACCATTAATTAAAGAACCTGAAACTAATTTGTCTAACTATTCTTTCTTCAGGTGACCATCCAAAATATTTCATTTTATTCGAAAAATTCTAGAGTCTATCCTTTTCCAAAAAAAAAAAAAAAAAAACCATGAAAAAGGGCAAAATTAAATTAAATTTGAATCTCACCAATGAAGTGAGAAACAGAAACAATAGTGAGCTAACAAGGCTAGCTCATACCAATGACAACATCCCGATTACATATTAAAGAAAAAAGCAGGTAACCATCAAAAAATTTGGTAGACAAAGCCCAATTAAACATCGTGCATTTGACAAACACACTCAACGGCTTAACATGTCTCTTCTTGTTGGAATACCTGTTTTTCCTTTCTCCCTTTATCGTCCCCCAAATGGTAAACATAAGCATACCCCAAATTTTTTTGACCAAACATTGTTTAATAAACTAAATTATGCCACTAAGAAAAACTAAACTAATTTCACTTAGTTTTTCTGTCTTGTCACGAGAGATACATTTTTATTGTATGAGATAATTTCGTTTTATTTGAAAAATCTTATAATCTTTATCTTTTAAAATCGAAAACAACATAAGAAATATTAAATTAAAATAAATCATCTCCAGTATCCAAAGTAATTATTATAGAATCCGATATGTTTGAGTCATCTATGTTATTGGACCATAGAGATTTAGAAAGAAATTCTCTATATTTTAGTTTCCACCAGTGCCTCACTTGATCAGGTAATCTTGTTTACAAGTAGGCACATTACTGTTATGATTTTGATTGATAAGTCTGCGATATGACTTTTTTTTTCTTCTTCCGTCTATACTTTTAGAATAAAACCAAAAATGCACATGTATTTAAATACTTGACGGTTGTATTCAACTCTCATTTATAATTCATTAACTGGACGTAAAAACTTTATGACCAAAAGCAAATATGCACGGGATGAGATGAGTAAATGGTATGCTTCTTCTCACTGATTTATTGAAGCGTTGTGGAAGCAACTCCTAACCATGGTTTAGCATATAGTTTTAAAGAATTCACAGGTCACAAAAAAGATACATCCTTAGCCAAGGCCCAAGCCATGATGTAAGCTACAATTGTTGTGTTTTTAGGCGGCGTGAAACAGATGGAGAGTGAGAGATGTGGTAAGAAACTAAGAACGAGAGCAATAAACTCACTGACATTTAAATAATAGGATAAATTGATAGATTTGGCTTACTGATGTGATTTTATGTTGTCGTAGAAAGTGGTAGTAAAAGTTCGTTCAACTCAGACTTGTAAAGACTCGATTTAAGACTTAAAAATATAAAACTCTAAAAACAAAGATAATATTTTCACAAGATTGTCACAAAATATCGAGAGACTGAGACTCAGGATTTCACCAATTCTTGTATTCATGTGGTTCAACTATTAATTCTAGACAATTATAGCTTATAAGATATTGACTCTTTGTTTGCCAAAAATAGATTTTATAAAGTATTAGATGTAAATCATAAGCATGATGCATCAAAAGTTCTTAGACTAAGCATACACCATCAGACAAAATCACAAATAATCAAGAAAAATCATAAATCAATTTAGAATAGTGCAAAAGTCATAAAAGAATTAATTAGAATTACCACATGCGTAAAGAATGGCTTCCTCCATTGTCCGAGTGTTGGGGTTTAGCTCCTCATATTATTCACGTGCTCAAAATAATTGTTCATAGCTCAAATAGGTGAAAAACAAGAGTAAACTAATAAAGCAAATGAGTTTGCAACGCTGTAGTGGCGTTACAAACGGCTCTTACAAATGGGTGGTGAACTATTCTGAGAGAAAAGATGACAGTGATAATATATGTGATCTATTATTCCTGAACAACGATACTTTTATTATGCTGTTTAAATAAGACTGCCTATGCTAGTCTGTTCTTTGTGTTCTTGAGAATGACACTTTTGTGGTGTCGTCTGCAACTCTTCTTCTTCTTCTTCACCTGCTGCCGCTCCCGTACCTCTGTAAGCTTTGTTTCTTCTCTGCAACTACCCAGAATATCCCCCCAAGGTCTCGACCCCCTCTCTGATCTCCCAGCAACCCTTTTTATATGAACTACAGGCGAGAAATTCCTGAAATATCTCTCGGTTTCTTCCTTCCGTGCAAGTCACGGATTTTCCCTTCACGCGGCTTCTGTACACGTCCTCCAACCCAAATCCAACGTCCCAGACTCTCTCAAATATAGTCTTAGCTTCAACAGAGAATTCTATTTCCTTATCTACCTGTATCTTTCCCAAAATCCAAACACCAAAGCCGAGTATCTCTCCATGACTCTGTTTTATCTAAACTCGACGGAAACTCCTATTTTTTCGAATCTGGCCGCCATACCTTCCATGTTTTGGACTAACAGGATGACTCCTACCCGTATCCAACTCAAACTCCGACTAAAAATCGATCACAATCCAGTCCAAACTTTCCCGTGATACTCCTCCTTGATTACGGAAACTTTCATGAAAACTTCCTTTTTACGTTAACAAAAACTCCTATCATTCCTGTTTCGATCCAACGAACATATCCCAGTCCAGTTCAAGCAGAAAATCCCATTGAAACTTCTCCCTATTCTCGCCTAAAAATCACGCTGCAAACTGAATTTTGAATTCAGTTTTTCCCGCCAAAATCTGGGGAAGGAATAGGTGTCCCCTTAGCCAATCTGTGGGTGCCCTTAACACCTGGGTGTCTTGAAGTGTAACTAACAATTAGGGTTCCCCTTATCAATGGTGTACCCCTTAGTAATTGAAGCGCCCCTTATCCAAATGAGGGGTTCCTTTAGTGATTTTCTCCCACGAGCGCAAAAATCACTTTTCGAGCCAATTTCGCCGCAAAATCTTATTTCTCCAAAAACACCTACAAAGACACGAAAAGCCATAATAAATACAAAATCGAGTACTAACAATATAGAAAATCCCAAACCTATTATTTGCTAGTCCTCGAGCAAAAATAAAATAAAATCCTAACTCACTGTCGCAGGCATCGTCGATTGCATTTAGCGTATGCAATAAGCCTTTAAACCCCTAGGTGGCCCTAGTGGCCGAGTTATAGTCTCGGGAGGGTTTACCAGAGGTGTACCCACAAAACCTTTACACTCCAGACCCTAACTATTTACGCAGAACCTTGGAAGGCACTAAAGAATCTCCTTGGTTTGCATACTTATTGACTACAGGAGGAAGTACCCAGATGCGAAATTCCAATTGATGTACACGAGTTTGTACTCAAGCATACTAAAATTCATATATAAGTCACAGAGCTCTACTCAGATAGTTTCTGGACATCATAACCGGAGTCAACCAATCACATGGATAGATTAAGAAGATGGATGAAAAAAACGTAGATGGTTTTGATGTTAACTAAGGTGAACGGTGTTTCTCATATCTGTCTGAAGGCCACTGCCAAAATAAACCTATCCTAATGGATTGAGATACTGGTCTGAACTAATATCAACACACTGGCATACAAGGGAACCATTGGTCGATAATCCTAACTCTAGGTAAACACAACTGGCATATACAAGGGTTCCAGTGGTCGAATTTATTCCGGTTGGTCTAATGGTCTGGTCTCAATTTCTCTTTCTTTCTTTTTTATTTCTCTTTTTTTTTTTTTTTTTTTTTTTTTTATCTCAATCACTCTATTTCACCCTAGCAGTGGTAAAAACTTGAATCGTGAGTCCCACTTAATCACTTAGACAAACATATTTTAAAGAAAACAAAATAAAAATAGAAGTGAAAAGGATTCAACGAGATATGGCGAAACTACCGTGTTTTTTTCTTTAATTCTAACACCTGAGCTCTGTGCTTTTATGAATAGACTCTTTAGATGTTTCCATCTAATCAGATTGGTTCCTCAACTCCTACAACCAAAATGCTTCCATCCACTTAGATTGGTTAGTGCCATCCTTAATAAGCATAAATTTCTAGGCTCTGGAGTTTATTTATTGCAACTAGAAAGTTTCTCCCATACCCCCAAACTTAAATCTAACATTGTCCTCAATGTTCTAAAGATAAAATTAAAAGCATGAAGAAGGAGAAATTGTTACCATTTGAAGTAAAAGAGTTAAGGAAAGATATTACCGTGTCGCATGAATATTGGGTTACCTCCCAAGAAGTGCTAAGTTTAAAGTCTTCAGCCAGACTAAGAAAGGATTAGTCACCTCATAAAATCATAAAGTAATAGACGAAATATCTGTGGGTCATCGAAACCAAATAGAGCTATCACAAGTAAAAGGAATCTGCAACATGCCAAGAAAATTAACAAATAAAGCATACCCTTGTCTAGTTTCCTGTTTAAGACAACTACATCTAGCTGTGGTTCAGGTTCAGGCTCTATGAAATGGTCTAAATAAATTTCTTTGGGCTTGCGTTCCTCATAAGTAAGATCCAAATTATCAAGTTGTAGAGTCTGGAAAAGCTCAAATAAAAACTTAGAAGCACATAATAATAACCTGAATAATTGAGGATCCTCTAAGTCAATCAGATTTGACTTACACAGCTGACCACAATGAGAGTGGTGGTCTTCCTTTAACAAATGTGTCGATCTTAATCTCCTAAAGTAATTAGGCTTAGTTTCAAAACTTAATAACTGACACATTTGAAATTCATACATTCCCACAATTGGTTGAAAAATATTTGGTGGGAAAACAAAATCAATCTGGGTATCATAGCCTGGTCTAACCACATCAACCAGAGGATGGGTTTCTAACAACTGAACTTCCCTATGGACATCACTAGGTTCAGGAAAACGTGTATGAAGATAATCTTTTAAAATGGTTGAGGCACATATGTCAAGTCCCAAGTGAGGGACCTTTCTAAGAGTTAAAGCACATGGAGAATGATAATCACCCCCAAACTTAGAGTTTTCAGTGTCTCTAGAAAGACTAGTCACAACTTCCCTAATTTCAAGGTCATCTGATTCCTGAAAATGGTCAATTGATTCTTCTAAGTCAGGTTCATCCTCACTCATCTCTACGAGTTCATTTTTTTTTGTCTAAGACTAATGTTTCTAAATCTCTAGACTCTAAAACAATATTCTCAGAAGAAACTCGTTCCTCAAAACTATCATCAGCTTCGTTATCATAAGGAAATACTACATCGTCTAAAACAGGGGTATCTCTAGTCAAATCCCCGTCCTTTTGAATAGGTGAATAATTATTAAAATTATTTGGAATTGAACTAGAAATAATATTATCATTATAAAGCTCAATTGGAGTAACAAATTCCTGATCACTATGCCTACTTATTTCAAATTCTTCATTAACACTATCCTCATCATAATCATCATTATAATAACATGAAAATGGTTGAACCTCATCTAAAGTAGTGTTACCAATTCTATCCTCGTCATCTTGATTATGCAAATAACTATCCTCATTTTCAAGGGTATTTTTGGAAACACTGTATTGGAAATCTAGATTATTTCGAGCAATTCTTTCGTTCTCTCCGCTATCATATTGAGGGATTCCTCTAAAGAAAGTTCTCTTTCGTCATAAACTAAGTTATTCATCTTAGCTAACTTACGTGTCGACTCCTCTAATTTCCTGAGAGACTCTTCTAAAGGAGAAATATAAGAATTTTGCTCGTATGACCCGTGCGTGTGTGGATAATAATTGGGATCATCATGGTATGAGCCATAACCTTGAAAAGGCTGATGTTCCCAACCACTATTCACACTATGGTCAAAGTAGTAACGTCCATTTTGAAACTCAGTCGAATATTCGTTGTATTGGCTATTGTAATACCAGTTCGACATTTTATTTGCATGGGTGTCAGTTGTCACACAGAATAAAACCCACTGACAGGGGATTCGTGGGTGGATAGAGTCTTACCTCCCGTACCATACGGGCGATGAACCGTTGAAGTCGACTCAGGCCACCGACTTCGATGTCGGTGTACGAACCCGAGGGGCCGAGACAGTATCGTAACTGTCGTCCTTCCCTGCAAACAACTTATATTTAATTTTTTAACCCTTCCTTAGGGTTTTAAAAAAATAATGTCCAAGTCCAAAAAGTGTCCGAAAAGTGTCCAAAAATAAAAACAAAAATTACAAAAATACAACCCTATTTACAGTTTCTAAAAAAAAAATAACTATATACAAAATCTTCTTCTTCACTCTTTTCAGATTCCTCTTTTCTTTCCTTCTTTGGCGATGCTTTCCTTTTATAGCACTTTTTCTTTCCTTGTAGCTTCGCTTCAAATCTGAAAAGAATCGAAAAACACCAAAACGCGTAAAAAAGAACAAAAAAATAATAAAAATAAACTTAAAACAAATCTAAGTACAAGTCCGCGTCGACGGCGCCAAAAATTGATGTGATTTTATGTTGTTGTAGAAAGTGGAAGTAAAAGTTCGTTCAAATCAGACTTGTAAAGACTCGATTTAAGACTTAAAAATATAAAACTCTAAAAACAAAGATAATATTTTCACAAGAGTGTCACAAAATATCGAGAGACTGAGACTCAGGATTTCACCAATTCTTATATTCATGTGGTTCAACTATTAATTCTAGACAATTATAGCTTATAAGAGATTGACTCTTTGTTTGCCAAAAATAGATTTTATAAAGTATTAGATGTAAATCATAAGCATGATGCATCAAAAGTTCTTAGACTAAGCATACACCATCAGACAAAATCACAAATAATCAAGAAAAATCATAAATCAATTTAGAATAGTGCAAAAGTCATAAAAGAATTAATTAGAATTACCACATGCGTAAAGAATGGCTTCTTCCATTGTCCCAGTGTTGGGGTTTAGCTCCTCATATTATTCACGTGCTCAAAATAATTGTTCATAGCTCAAATAGGTGAAAAACAAGAGTAAACTAATAAAGCAGCGAGTTTGCAACGCTGTAGTGGCGTTACAAACAGCTCTTACAACGGGTGGTGAACTGTTACAGAGAAAAGATGACAGGCTGATAACATATGTGATCTATTATTCCTGAACAACGATACTTTTATTGTGCTGTTTAAATAAGACTGCCTATGCTAGTCATTTCTTCGTGTTCTTGAGAACGACACTTTTGTGGTGTCGTCTGCAACTCTTCTTCTTCTTCTTCACCTGCTGCTGCTCCCGTACCTCCGTAAGCTTTGTTCTTCTTTGCAACTACCCAGAATTTCCCCCCAAGGTCTCGACCCCCTCTCTGATCTCCCAGCAACCCTTTTTATATGAACTACAGGCGAGAAATCCCTGAAATATCTCTCGGTTTCTTCCTTCCGTGCAAGTCACGGATTTTCCCTTCACGCGGCTTTTGTACACGTCTTCCAAGCCAAATCCAACGTCCCAGACTCTCTCAAATATAGTCTTAGCTTCAACAGAGAATTCTATTTCCTTATCTACCTGTACCTTTCCCAAAATCCAAACACCAAAGCCGAGTATCTCTCCATGACTCTGTTTTATCTAAACTCGACGGAAACTCCTATTTTTTCGAATCTGGCTGCCATACCTTTCCTGGAAAATAATTGGGACCCTGGAAAATAATTGGGACCCCTAGCTACAGAACAAAAAAGGCCATGAAATAGTAATTGGGGTTATTCTTTATCCCCATTTTTTTTAAATGGCTAAATTACCCCAAATCATTAGTGATACTTAGTAATTAAGTTAAGTTAATTAATTGGTAATTAATTTAGTTAGATTAAAATCAGATTTAAGGATTAAATTTTGATAATAGAAAAATTGTGTTTTTGTGTTGAAGAGAGGAAGAAAGTGAGTTTTGGGGAAAATTTAGAGCTATTTGAAATGAGTGATTCTAGTGGAGGAATCCTATTGCTCAAAATGAAGGAACCAATCCTCAAAATGAAGAACCCAAAGCTCAAAACAATCAGGTAAACTTCCTATACTCTTCAAATTATATGAATGATGCTCCAAGTGATCGATTCATGTACACTACGCAACTACTCAGAATGAGGCTCGTTAAGTCGAGAGGGTAATAAACGAACGACTCTAAGGAGTCGTCAATTACTTGACACAACCTTTGACGACTCAAACCTGCAATTTTTGCAGGTTATGAAAAATTGTCAACCAAGTGTGATATAATTGACGACTCCAGCTAGTTAGGTCACATGGAGTCGTTAACTTAATATGTTTAGAACCCAACGACTCTAAAACTTTTTACTCTATGAAGTTGTTACTCTTAGGGTCATTAATTTGGCATACCTATATACTGACGACCCTAGCGAGCCATTTCATAGATTAATGATAGTCGTCATTTCATAGATCAAGGGTCGGCAGGCAAAATTTATAAAACCAAACGACCATTCAACATCGTTAACGACTTCAAAAATTTGACATGACGACCCTTCAACATAGTTAACGACTACAACCATTTGACATGACGACCCTTCCTATTTTTTGAACAGAGAACAAATTTTGTATCATATAGAGTCGTTAGTTTTATAAAGAGGTCGTCAAACAAAGAATCGTTAATGCTTTAGAAATATATTGACGACCCTATCACTATTGGGGCAGAGAGGTGGTTGTGCATAAGACAGAGTCGTTCGTATTTAAAAAGGATCATCGACAAGAATCGTTAACGATTTAGAAATTCCTGGATTACACTATACTAGGGAAGAAAACCAAGTTTAGGGTCGTTATCTACTACACCCTAATGGTTAACGATTTTTCATCAATTCAACATGCATATCAATTTTTCATCAATTCAACATGCATATCAAAAATCGTTAAGCAATAAAAAACCGTGGTTAACTACCCTGGAACTGTAACTGCAATTTTGCAGTTCAAAACCTAATTTTTCAATCAACAAATCAAATTAAACGTAGACCCAACTTAGATTAGGGGGTTTTAGTTCACTTACGACGATGAATCAGTGAGATTTTTTTTCTTAACAGAAGTCGTTAATAGAATGGGAGACAGAGGGAGGGACGGAGCGGAAGAGTAGAAGAATGGGAGGAGAAGAGGTTTTGATTGAAATGAAGATTGGGGCCTAGGTTAGTGGTTAATGAGATTTTTAGGCTAGTTATTAGAGAAGGCTAAATTGGTATTTTCACCGACATTTTTGGAAGCCCTCTATCTTTTATGAGTGGGTATAAATTGGGTGAGGCCCCTAATTATTTTCCATGGCCCCCGATTAAGCCATGATAAAAGATTAAGACCATTTGGGAGTACTAAACACCCACCGTCCATGTTACACCATCAGAGGGTGGAGAATACACAAAGTGACAAATGGTCGCGCACCACTGAATCACTTTAGTCTCCCCACTACAATACGAGACAGCTGCCTGGAGCTATCAACCATCTACACGGCCACGTTGCCACTCGTGCCAAGCGAAGGAGTACCTCGGCACTGCCAAGCAAACAATGCCTAAATAGGATCGGCCCCAAAGGTGGCGAAACCACACTTGATGGCGTATTTGGCCCGTATATAGGAACAATAATAGCTAGGATCACATGGTGTTGCTTCCCCACAAATACAGTGAGAATAAACATGTCGATTGACTTATCTCATGATTCTCATGCTGATGACATGCTTATTTCTTGTGGGAATGTTATATATACCCTCAGAATTGGTGGGCCTTGCATAAATAACCTTAAGGGGTAAAATATAAGATCAAAACAAAATCATTTTTAGTTGAATTCCTATTTTAACCTTTTACATCTTTTATTCTTTCTTCTTCATTTGTTCGTTCAAACCATTAGGAGAAAATATGACCACCACAATCTCCTCCTCTGCCCTAAACTCACCACCACCCTCTCAATCGCCGCCGGCACTTCCTACCAATTCGCACCACCAACACCACCACAACAACTGCAATATACTTATTGAAATCCACATCGACGGCGGACCAAGAACAAACAGATCTAGAAATGAGATCGATTGGTGAAAATTGAAAGCCTCCGTCTGTTCTAAATTGGTGAAGGAGATCAGAGGGGATTTAGGTGATTATCTTTCTTCTCTAGATTAATTTTATGCTGATAATGGTATTTTAACTAGTTTTTGTTGTTATTGTTGGTGGTGGTGACGGAGATTGGTGTGAATGGATAGTGGGACGATGAAATTGGTGAATGGATAGCGGCGGTTCTGGTTGTTTGGGGTGGTGGCGGAGATTTGGTGTGACTTTGGGTTGGGATACGGTGATGGTGGCGATTGAAAGAACAAATGCAAATGATATTGGTTTGTTACTCCTTTCCCAAGTACTGTTGGCTGTGGTGATTTCTTTTTTCAATTTTAAATAATCTAAGCTCAAAAACTAATCTACTGATGTAATTAGACTTTATGTGATTGTTGTTTCAATCTTAGAAATTTAGGGATTTAGTTATTTAGTTGTAGTAAATTTGGTTTGTTGTTAATTTGGAAAACTTAACTACCTTCATGAGAAAAATTCTCTGATTTTTTAATAGTAATTAAGCTTTTAGAAAATGATGTTCTGATTATTCCTTTTGTATGTACTCATGACAGATACCAAAATGCAGAAAAACGACAATGGGAATCGGCGATGATGATGATGATAATGATGATAATTGAGTAATGATAATTGACGTCGATGATGATTCTAATGGAGACTGATGATTGGTGTGTGAAGGTCACTGTGTTATATGTAGGCAAAAACGTTTACAAAAAAGATAGGTACACTAACATGAATGATATTTATGGTAAATGAAATGTGTTTAGCTATCTTTTAGTGTTGATTTATTTATCAACCAAAGGTCAGCTAGTGCACCGATCTCTTATGTAATCCAAAATAACTAGATCATTTTGCATTTCCATCAAGGCATACATACTAGATAAAAGATATTGTCTAGTTTATCCATCTTTTCCTTTGTTTAGTAAAAAAATTTCTTTTAATCGTTGAGTTGCTATCCTAACATGAATATTTTTTGTAACTTTCACTTGCTTCTTAATATAGCACCAATGGTGGTGGTAGTGGAAATGGAGTAGTGAGCTAATGAATGAATGATGGAATGCTTGTTATTACTGGGTTTGTTGAGGTAATAGTGCAGCTGCAGTTATGAGATGTAGTTGATGGCCGTGCATTGATGATGTTGATGTTAAGAGGCCGAGAATATGATATTGCAGGTTTGTTGAGCTTCCAATTTGATTTGTTTGCACCAATGGTGGTGGTAGTGGATGTTGCAGTGGAGCTGGTTTGTTGTGTTAGAAGTAGTGGTGATATGTTGCAGTGTAATTTTGTTGGATGCGCTAAAACTATTGGAGACAACTTGACCAAGTTGCTTCCATTATTGGAGACAACTTGAGCTAGTTGCTTCCTTTTTTTGGAGACAACTTGAGAAAGTTTCTTTCACTTTTGAAGGCAACTTGAGCTAGTTGATTCCAGTTTGGAGGCAACTTGGTTATGTTTATGGGTCCATTCATTCATCTGAAATTATCTTATACATATATCTTAGAGTAGTTGTTGTGTTGAGTTGCTGATGATGGTTGTGCTGCTGATGCTCATGCTTTGAAGTCAAGAGGATAAATGAATGCTTAGGAAGTTCAGCAGGAACTCAATATGAGTTGCAGTAGCAGAGATGGAGGATATGGTGTTGTCTGGTGGTGGTTTGAGTTGTGGTGGGGGTAATTGCGAGAGAAAATATGAACTTGTGTTGGATGCGCGCAAACTACTAGGTATGTATATGTTACAGACCATCAACATCTGTGTAGTTTTATACATCAGTAGTTGTTGTATATTTATTTGGATGTGATTTTATATGTCATTTTGCTTTAACAAACCTGTGGTGCAACGGTAGCACGACTGAATCCATGTCAGATGATGCGTGTTCGACTCATGCCGGGTTCATATTCCCCTAATTGTTATTCTAAGTTAGCTCTTCAAAATCAACAAGTGATTTATGTTTTTGAAATCTCAGGAAATTTTTCCAGGAATTCAACAAGCACGTTAGATAGTTAATATGTGGCACAATTAAGAATTTCCTCTCGAGAATATATTTTTTAAATTTAGGAGCAAGATGATTTCTACATTCTAATCTGTCATGAAATTATGCAAATATGAAAATTTGCCTCCTTATTCCAAGAAAACTATGCCAATAATATACGGAAAATATGTCATTTGTCCAAAAAAAATTAAAACACGGTTCAAATGGACGAGTAAAAATTTTTATGGGTGAAATGGACAAAAAAATAGCAAGGATGAAACTCGGATTCATCCGGCTTAAACTTAAAAAAATAGCAAGGATGAAACTGGATGCATCCTGTGTAAAATAAAAATAAGAAAAAATATTTGAAAATGGACAGGATGAAACTGGTTACATCCTGCCTATTTTTAAAATTTTGTCCATTTAAACAGTATTTAAATCTGACTGTCCTTTTCACCCAGAAAATTTTGATTTTGGTATTTTTAACCAATTTTGTGAATAATATAGAAGTGCAATTGGATGGGCTGGCTCTAAAGTATCCGACATAAAGAAACATTCCCTACAAAAAAAAATAATTCGGACGATATCTTTATACGGAGTATTCATCTATTGATTTGAATTTGATAGCTATATAACTAGAAACATGGTAAATGTTGATCAATCGGTAAATATTCGACCAATTAAATAAGAATGTCAAGTTATTGCTCCAAAAAAATATTTCTTTGCGTACGAAACATGCATCTAGGGGTGAGCATTTGGCCCGTAATCCGCGGATTTAACCGGGACCAACCGTTCATTTGCGGATGGATGCCCGGACCGTTCGTTAATGGGTTGGATGCGGTTGGAATTTTTGAAATCCAACGGACAACGGATCGGGCCCGGATGCAACCTTGAAAATCCGTTGGACATCCATATCCATTAAATTAAGGGCATTTATATAGTTCTAGAAAATACACAGGATCATTTAGGAATTTTTAAGATGTTTTCTTGGGGTGTTGTACATGGCATATTTTATATTTGTATACATATGTAGGATATGTAGGTTTTATAAGGAATCATTTGTGGCATCTTATTTTCTTTACTATAAGTTTAACTAAAACAAATCCATTGGATTATCCGCATCCAATCCGTCCATCCGTGCATCCATTGGATGCAAATCCGTTGGATATGGATTGGATGCGGATGCCAAATTGAAAATCCGTAGCGCAATGGATTGGATGCGGATGAGGCAAAAACCGGTCCATACGGGCCCATGCTCACCCCTACATGCATCCATTCTCAGTTCCGGGAGAAATTTATAAGCCCAGCCCAACAATGTTTCTTTGCCCGTCTTTCCATTTCTTAATCTCGATAATGGTTTATTTACTAAAAACATGTATTCTTATTCACCACCATTAATTAAAGAACCTGAAACTAATTTGTCTAACTATTCTTTCTTCAGGTGACCATCCAAAATATTTCATTTTATTCGAAAAATTCTAGAGTCTATCCTTTTCCAAAAAAAAAAAAAAAAAAATCATGAAAAATGGCAAAATTAAACTAAATTTGAATCTCACCAATGAAGTGAGAAACAGAAACAATAGTGAGCTAACAAGGCTAGCTCATACCAATGACAACATCCCGATTACATATTAAAGAAGAAAGCAGGTAACCATCAAAAAAATTTGGTAGACAAAGCCCAATTAAACATCGTGCATTTGACAAACACAATCAACGGCTTAACATGTCTCTTCTTGTTGGAATACAGCCTGTTTTTGCTTTCTCCCTTTATTGTCCACCAAATGGTAAACATAAGCATACCCCAAATTTTGTTGACCAAACATTGTTTAATAAACTAAATCATGCCACTAGGAAAAACTAAACTAATTTCACTTAGTTTTTCTTTCTTGTCACGAGAGATACATTTTTATTGTATGAGATAATTTGGTTTTATTTGAAAAATCTTATAATCTTTATCTTTTAAAATCGAAAACAACATAAGAAATATTAAATTAAAATAAATCATCTCCAGTATCCAAAGTAATTATTATAGAATCCAATATATTTGAGTCATCTATGTTATTGGACCATAGAGATTTAGAAAGAAATTCTCTATATTTTAGTTTCCACCAATGCCTCACTTGATCAGGTAATCTTGTTTACAAGTAGGCACATTACTGTTATGATTTTGATTGATAAGTCTGCGATATGACTTTTTTTTTCTTCTTCCGTCTATACTTTTAGAATAAAACCAAAAATGCACATGTATTTAAATACTTGACGGTTGTATTCAACTCTCATTTATAATTCATTAACTGGACGTAAAAACTTTATGACCAAAAGCAAATATGCACGGGATGAGATGAGTAAATGGTATGCTTCTTCTCACTGATTTATTGAAGCGTTGTGGAAGCAACTCCTAACCATGGTTTAGCATATAGTTTTAAAGAATTCACAGGTCACGAAAAAGATACATCCTTAGCCAAGGCCCAAGCCATGATGTAAGCTACAATTGTTGTGTTTTTAGGCGGCGTGAAACAGATGGAGAGTGAGAGATGTGGTAAGAAACTAAGAACGAGAGCAATAAACTCACTGACATTTAAATAATAGGATAAATTGATAGATTTGGCTTAACGATGTGATTTTATGTTGTCGTAGAAAGTGGTAGTAAAAGTTCGTTCAACTCAGACTTGTAAAGACTCGATTTAAGACTTAAAAATATAAAACTCTAAAAACAAAGATAATATTTTCACAAGATTGTCACAAAATATCGAGAGACTGAGACTCAGGATTTCACCAATTCTTATATTCATGTAGTTCAACTATTAATTCTAGACAATTATAGCTTATAAGATATTGACTCTTTGTTTGCCAAAAATACATTTTATAAAGTATTAGATGTAAATCATAAGCATGATGCATCAAAAGTTCTTAGACTAAGCATACACCATCAGACAAAATCACAAATAATCAAGAAAAATCATAAATCAATTTAGAATAGTGCAAAAGTCATAAAAGGATTAATTAGAATTACCACATGCGTAAAGAATGGCTTCTTCCATTGTCCCAGTGTTGGGGTTTAGCTCCTCATATTATTCACGTGCTCAAAATAATTGTTCATAGCTCAAATAGGTGAAAATCAAGAGTAAACTAATAAAGCAGCGAGTTTGCAACGCTGTAGTGGCGTTACAAACAGCTCTTACAACGGGTGGTGAACTGTTACAGAGAAAAGATGACAGTGATAACATATGTGATCTATTATTCCTGAACAACGATACTTTTATTGTGCTGTTTAAATAAGACTGCCTATGCTAGTCATTTCTTCGTGTTCTTGAGAACGACACTTTTGTGGTGTCGTCTGCAACTCTTCTTCTTCTTCTTCACCTGCTGCTGCTCCCGTACCTCCGTAAGCTTTGTTCTTCTTTGCAACTACCCAGAATTTCCCCCCAAGGTCTCGACCCCCTCTCTGATCTCCCAGCAACCCTTTTTATATGAACTACAGGCGAGAAATCCCTGAAATATCTCTCGGTTTCTTCCTTCCGTGCAAGTCACGGATTTTCCCTTCACGCGGCTTCTGTACACGTCCTCCAAGCCAAATCCAACGTCCCAGACTCTCTCAAATATAGTCTTAGCTTCAACAGAGAATTCTATTTCCTTATATACCTGTATCTTTCCCAAAATCCAAACACCAAAGCCGGGTATCTCTCCATGACTCTGTTTTATCTAAACTCGACGGAAACTCCTATTTTTTCGAATCTGGACGCCATACCTTCCATGTTTTGGACTAACAGGATGACTCCGACCCGTATCCAACTCAAACTCCGACTAAAAATCGATCACAATCCAGTCCAAACTTTCCCGTGATACTCCTTGATTACGGAAACTTTCATGAAAACTTCCTTTTTACGTTAACAAAAACTCCTATCATTCCTGTTTCGATCCAACGAACAAATCCCAGTCCAGTTCAAGCAGAAAATCCTATTGAAACTTCTCCCTATTCTCGCCTGAAAATCACGCTGCAAACTGAATTTTGAATTCAGTTTTTCCCGCCAAAATCTGGGGAAGGAATAGGTGTCCCCTTAGTTAATCTGTGGGTGCCCTTAACACCTTGGTGTCCTGGAGTGTAACTAACAATTAGGGTGCCCCTTATCAATGGTGTACCCCTTAGTAATTGAAGCGCCCCTTATCCAAATGAGGGGTTCCTTTAGTGATTTTCTCCCACGAGCGCAAAAGCCACTTTTCGAGCCAATTTCGCCGCAAAATCTTATTTCTCCAAAAACACCTACAAAGACACGAAAAGCCATAATAAATACAAAATCGAGTACTAACAATATAGAAAATCGAGATCAAAATAGTCACTTACATCACTAGTATTTTCAAATGTGAAGCATTTCTTGCTTAATTTGTAGATTTTTGGATCAACAAGCATTTCTTAAAATTTTAGAATAAACATTTCTTGCATAATGTGCATCAGTCATAAACTAATACGTCTCCATATCACAAGTCTAAAGAACCGGAGCTTGTTTGATTGTAAGTTGGAACAATCATTTCCTCGGCTGATTTAGGCATGAATCCATGGTAGAGCAATTCCTATGGGATGAACGAATTTGTTCATTTTGTTCCCACTATGGAATGAAAAAACATGAAAAATGGATGTTCAAATCAACAGATTTGTTGATTTGAACATCGAGTTGGAACATCCGGCGCGCGTCTGTCGTAAGGACGCGCGATCGTGCTATAGACGCGGAGTCAGAAGGAATGACGCTGGAATCAGAAGGAATATCGCCGGAGTCAGAAGGAATGATGCCCCTCACATATTCTCTCTCCAAAACCTGATTATTATAATTATGGTTTATTTTTTATTTTTTATTTAATTAGTTAAGTAATCCGTGGGACCAAACTCTTATTAGTTTATATAAATAAAATCATTAGTGGGACCCCACTCTTATTAGTTTATGTTAATAAAATTATTAGTGGACCCTAAAATATCAGATTTGTTCATTTTTCCTTATTTCCCATAGTGGACAATGTAGTTTGTTCATCCACGTAGGGGTGAGCATTTTATCCGTAATCCGCGGATTTAACCGGGACCAACCGTATTTGTGAAGATAGATGCCCGGACCGTTCGCTAATGGGTTTTTTGAAATCCAATGGATTACGGATTGGACCCGGATGCAACCTTGAAAATCCGTTGGACATCCATACCCGTTAGATTAAGGGCATTTATATAGTTTCAAGAAAATATATGGATAGTTTTAGAATTTTAAGGTGTTTGCTTGGAGTGTTGTCCATGACACTTCAATATTTATATACATATATATAATGTGTAGGTTCTATAGGAAGATCTATATAGGCTTTATTTTTTCATTATAAATTTTAACTAACACAAATCCATTGGATTATCCGCACCCAATCCGTTCATTCATACATCCATTGGATTCAAATCCGTTGTATGTTGGATTGGATCCGGGTCAAATTTGAAATCCGTAGTGTATTGGATTGGATGCGGATGAGGTAAAAACCGGTCCATACCGGCCCATGCTCACCCCTACATCCACGTGGCTCAACAAATTTTTATTTTAGTTTATTGCCATAGGAACTGCTCTTAGAGCATAGTAAAGAATACCCAAGAAAAGTTGCATCATAGTATGAGTGCTTGCTCTCTTATGACACACTCCAGTGGCGGACTTGTATGGCCACTAACTTACGGGGGTAAATTAATCGGAAAATGGGTCATTTGTCCAAAAAAATTTAAAACACGGTTCAAATGGACGAGTAAAAAATTTTATGGGTGAAATGGACAAAAAAAATAGCAAGGATGAAACTGGATTCATCCCGGCTTAAACTTAAAAAATAGCAAGGATGAAACTGGATGCATCCTGTGTAAAATAAAAATAAGAAAAAATATTTGAAAATGGACAGATGAAACTGGTTACATCCTGCCTATTTTTAAAATTTTGTCCATCTAAACAGTATCTAAATCTGACTGTCCTTTTCACCCAGGAAATTTTGATTTTGGTCTTTTTAACCAATTTTGTGTAAATTAATTTTCGCAGCTAATTTTGCTTGCTAAACCCAAGTGTTTGTTTAGCACCACCGAACAGGTTATAGAGTTACTAAATTAAGAGATTTTTAATGTCGGTGACTTGGAACCAACAAAATTAGGGAGAATTCCTTTGATTTGAAGTTCGCTAGAGAGTTTAGTTACTTATTTTTATGTCTCTTATGGAAGTACCAGTCACAGTTGAAAAGAAACTAAACAATATAATGAGAAAGTTCCTGTGGGGTGAAGATGAAAACAAAAAGTAGATGAGTTGGATAGGGTGGAAGAAGGTTTGCAAGCCTAAAAAACTTGGGGGACTTGGCATCAGAAGTTTGAGACATGTTCATAGGTCATTGTTATCAAAATGGCATTGGCGATTTGCTAGAGAAAGGAATGCTTGTGGAGAAAAATTATGGAGGAAAAAACAAACTCAAGCGAAAACCGTTGAGTTCCATTTATTTCCAGTGAAGCTGTAGGTAAGAGCTTGTGGCATATTATTTCAAAGGCGAATCAGGATTTTCTTGAAGTGGTGAGCATCAAAGTGGGAGATGGAAAAACAATACGCTTTTGGCATGACTGTTGGGTTGAGAGGAGACATTTAAAATAAATACCCAAGAATGTATAAAATTAGCACCCAAAAACTTGCGATGGTGGCTGATATTCTTGGAGGTAATATGATTATGCATTATTCTAGGCTTTAAATCCAGCGGAGCGAATTGATTTTCTAGAGCTAAAACATGATTTGAGAAGCATACTTTAACTGAAGGAGTGGAAGACAATTTTTCAGGAGAATATACAACAAAGGCAGCGTATGAAAAGATAATAGATAAATCTGAGATTTTTGATTTTGCAGGTCTTCTAGAGACCAAACTTGTTCCACCTAAAGTGATTTTCTTGACTTGGGCTTCACTGCATGATTCTTTGCCTACAAGATATATGCTAAGGAGAAGAAGAGTTCAAATTTCAATCAACATTGTGCGTGCTTTGTAATGAAGAAGATGAAGATCGATAACATATTTTCATACATTGTAAATGGACGAAACCAATCTGGAACTTCTTCATCTCATCTTTACACAGGTGAACTGGTCCATGCCGGAGTTATATAAAGCTTATCTTTACAGGTGAACTGGTCCATGCCGGAGTTATGTAAAGCTTTGTTGGATAGCTGGAAGATTTTTAAAGTGAGCAAGAGAAAAGTTGTTGTTTGGCAGTTAATCCCATGTGTCATCTTTTGGGAGATTTGGAAGGAAAGGAACTCGAGAGTCCATGGAGGAAGAAATAAGACTTTTGAAGAGATTAAGATATTGGTCATTCAAGATATATGCTTAGAGCATCTCCAATGGTGTCTCGGTATATATCATACTCCCTCCGTTCCGATTTACTTGACGTTGTAGAGTTTTTCACGGATATTAAGAAATATCAGAGAGAGTAAAATCTTTCCTATAATACCCATATTAATTCCTACTTAAAAACTTAAATGACCTAGTTTTGTGTTTCTAGATTGTAGAGAAAGTTGTGAATCCCGTAACAATTACTTGGGATGAAGAGATGATGAGTAAAGAAGTAAACAAGATTGAGTATATATCCTCCATGGGGTATATTTCAAAATTAGAGTAATTGTTTTTGTGTTGATTCCCATGAGAATTAACTCTCTGGTGTGATTCCAAAGTAGGGGTAGATTAGTGAAAATTGGGGAAAAAAAACTAAAACTATCATCTAATTTGGAACACAAGAAAAACCCTAAAACATCAAGTAAATCGGAACGGAGGGAGTATGTGGAAACCTAAATATTAGGCTTTTAATAAACATTATATATAAATAGAATCCTATTGTAACAAGCATCTCCAATGGTAGATGTATCTATATATATTTTAATACAAGTGTCATTTAGTTATAGGTTACTTAATTTTAAATGTGGGCCTACATAATTTTGAACAGAAAAATATATGACGTGGGTATGGATTGGAGTATCTAAATTTACATACTCTCATGCAAACTCAAACTGCCACCTCATGCTAATTTTTTGTTATCCAACCACCATTGGAGAGAGTTTTTTATGTTAGAGTATCTAAAATCCTATGTGGCAGCAATTTTTTTAGAGACCCAAACTCTACTGGAGATGCTCTTAGAGATTCTCCAATGATAAATGTGGATGTTTCCTATGTGGCATCACTTTTAAGACATCCTCTAGGCACAAATCCTAATTATTATGAGAAAATAAATTTTATATCCAACCCATAGAGTGTTGTATCCTTCTTTTGCTTATTTGTAGGTGAACAATTGGTTAAAATTAATTCCATTTTTGTTTTTAATGATTTTTATTAATAAAAGTGTGACTAGGATGGGAAGACATCATCTAAGTGAATGTCTAAAACTAGAGGTTCACTTAGAGGATGTCTAACTTTTTTTTTGCTACATCATCCTCATATCAATGGGTTGGAGATGATTTTTTATAAAAATGGTTGTGTATCCTATGTGGATAGAGACTTTTTCCTTCACACACATTCCTTTGGAGAAGCTCTTATGGAGCTCTCCGAAGGATATCTTCAAAGATTAAACGGTTAACCAAATATTGTTAGAATGGGACACTATATAATTTCTATGTAATAGGGTCCTTCAGATTTTTCTTTCTATTTTTAGAGATCATTTATGATCTCTTGTATATATTCTGTAAATATCCTTTCTTCTTTCAATATATCATTCATTTTATAAATAAATAAATAAGTTGTACCCCTATCGATCATATTTGGCTCATGATTTATGCACATTTAAAATCTAAGAAATGCTAGTTGATCCAAAAATCTACAAATTAAGCAAGAAATGCTTCACATTTGATGTAAGCAAAATCTATCTATTTATCCTATTATTTGATGTGAATGAGTTTATTGCTCTCTTTCTTAGTTTCTTACCACATCTCTTGCTCTTAATCTGTTTCAGGCCACCTAAAAACACAACCATTGTAGCTTGGATCATGGCTTGGATAAGGATACATTTCTTTCATTTTTGGAAAAGGAGAGACTTTACTTTCACCTTTTAATTTTAACCTAAAAATTTGCCAAAACAAAACAAAAATATATATATAAAAAAAATATCTCTTTTCCAAAAACGGAGGTAGAATCTTTTTCGTCTAATTTGGAAGACAACTTAAATATCCCATATACATAGAATGTACGACCTGTGAATGCTAATATGGTAAGCCATCAATTTTTTATTAAATTCTTTTAAATTATATGCTAACCATGGTTAGGAGTTAGGATTACATTACAAGATGTTGCTTCCGCAACGCGTCAGTAAATCAGTGAGATGAAGCGCACCATTTACTCATCTCATCCCGTGCATATTTACTTATTGTCATAAAATTTATATGTCCAGTGAATGAATTATGGTGTTGTGTGCCAACTCCTTCACCTCAGTATTTCCTTTATTTAGTTAACTAGGTAATTTCCTTATTTAGTTTGGATTCTTAAATACGTAAGTTACCTCTTGATTAGGCAAGTACTGATTAGTATAAATACTCAGTTCCTGAGCTTGTTTTGAACACTTCAATTAATACAACTTCAGTTCTCTTATTGTTATAAAGCAGAGGTGGCTAATCCCCATAAAAAATGATTTTATCTTTAGGGTTCTATCTAGTTTTGTGTTCTTAACAGTTGTTTTGGTTTAGAACCCTAACATCTGGTACAGAGCAGGTTTGATATATATTCTCAGAATTTCAGCAATTTTTTTTTTATTTATCATGACGATTGTGGAGTTAACAGCAGAAGTTACCGGTTTAAAAGATGAGATCAAAGAATTAGCTATAGGTATAAAAGATGATATCAAAGAGTTGATCACTGACCTAACTAAACAGCGACAAGATGACATTAAAACAGATGAGATTAAAGAAGGAGTTGACAGAGAAAATCACAAAGAAGATATGAAATCTTTAACAACTGCGATGAAAGACGCCATCACCGATGCTCTCGGTACAGGCAGAACAGGCAATCAACGATAATGGCAATGGCAATGGCAATGGCAATGGTGATGGCAATAATAATGGTAACGGGGGTGGTACCAATCCACCTATTCGTCCGGGTTCCATCAACATAAAATTTCCAACTTTTGATGGTACAAATCACGACGGGGTTGGATTTTTCAAGTTGAGCGAGATTTCAACCTATATTCAATCAATGCAGATTTTCAAATTCAAGTTGTCTTTGCTCATCTGACAGATGATGCCAATTCCTGGTATCGTTGGTTTAAAAAGTCTAATCCTACACCATCTTGGGAAGATTTTTGTTCTCTAATTCTTGACAGATTTGGGGATCACAAGTTTATAAATCCACATATTGCATTGACAAAATTGTCTCAATCAGGTACCGTTCGACAACTAATCTCTGAGTTTGAAAAATTGATAAATTTTGTTCATGATCTTCCTACACAGTACCTTGTTGATTTATTTATTGCTGCCTTACGAGTGGATATTGGCACTGGTGTTCGTTTATTTGAACCCAAGACTTTAGCCGAAGCCTTCAAAAAGGCAATACAACAAGAAGATAATATCATTGCAGCCTCTTCAGTTTCCAAACCTTTTCGTTCCAACCCTTTTAGAACCTCAATGGCTACCAACCAAAAAATAAAAAAATCAACATTACCACCTGGAGCTAAAAGATTAACATGGGAAAAACAAAAAGAAAGACGAGACAAGGGTCTTTGTTTCAATTGTGATGATTATTACAAGCCTGGTCACTTATGTGTCAAACCAAGACGATTGATCTTAGATATGCCTCAAAGTATTTATGACACTGATGATCAGAACTTTGATGAAGAAATTCAGCCTCCACCTTCTGATACTACTAAATTACCACAAGAACAAGAGATGAATATTTCTTTGCATTCTTTGGTGGGTTCTAGTTTTCCAAACACCATGCAAATTCAAGGTTTTATTAAGGCTCAGGCTCTTACATTTTTGGTGGATTCTGGAGCTACACACAATTTTCTTCATCCAACAATTGCAAAGCAATGTGGTTATAAGATTGAATCAAATTCTTCTTTATGTGTCACAGTAGGTGATGGAGGTCAGTTACGTACCCATGGGTATTGTTTAAACGTGCCAATTAAGCTACAACAATATACTTTTCTGGTTGATTTTTCATCTTTCAAGATTCCAAATATTCTTCCACCTAAACGTTTGCATGATCATCATATTCCACGACTTCCTGGTTCTGCTCCAGTTAATGTGAGACCTTATCGTTATCCACATTTTCAGAAGGATGAAATAGAAAAAATTGTGACGGAATTACAACATGCTGGTTTCATTAGACCAAGCTCTAGTCCCTACTCTCCTCCCATTTTCGCAAAAAAGATAGTTCTTAGAGGATGTGTGTGGATTATCGAGCTTTAAACAAGATGACTGTCAAAGATAGATTTCCCATTCCAATGGTGGATGAATTGTTGGATGAATTACATGGAAAAACCATTTTTTCTAAACTGGATTTTCGTTTTGGTTATCACCAACTTAGAGTGCATGCGCCTGACATTCCAAAGACGGCTTTTAGAACTCATGATGGTCACTACGAATTTCTTGTCATGCCTTTTGGTCTTTCAAACGCACCTGCCACTTTTCAGAGCTTCATGCATCATATTTTCAGGCCTTATTTACGCAGGTTCGTGCTTGTTTTGTTTGATGATATTTTAATTTATAGTGACAATCTTGATGATCATATCAAGCACTTATCTTTAGTGTTTGACATTATACGCACTAATAAATTGTTTGTTAAGGATTCAAAGTGTGCATTTGCTCAAAGTTCTATTGGCTATCTTGGTCATGTTATTTCATCCGAAGGAGTTTCAGTAGAGAATGAAAAAATACAATGTATTTTGTCATGGCCATTCCTACTACAGTTAAGGCATTACGTGGCTTTTTGGGTTTAGCTGGTTATTATTGGAAATTTGTTAAGGATTTTGGAAAAATAAGTGCACCATTAACTCAGCTACTCAAGAAAGATGCTTTTGTTTGGACTGAAATAGCTATTGCGGCTTTCAAACAACTAACAAGCTTTAACTTCAACACCAGTTTTAATACTTCCAGATTTTACGAAGGAATTTGTATTGGAATGTGATGCTTTGGGGAATGGATTAGGTGATGTTCTAATGCAATCAAATAGACCAATTGCATATTACAGTAAACCTTTATCTGGTAAAAATTTGAATATCTCTATATATGATAAGGAAATGCTCGTTGTGGTTTCTGCGGTTCAAAAATGGCGTCCATATTTACTAGGGAGGCATTTCAAAATTTATACGGATCATAGGAGTTTAAAGTATTTTTGGATCAAAAATTATCTTCTATGGAACAACAAAAGTGGTTATCTAAATTATTGGGGTACGACTATGAGATTATTTTTCGTAAAGGCAAAGAAAATATTGCAGCTGATGCACTTTCTCGGATTCATGGTTCTTTTTTACTTCTCTCTGCGCCTATTTCCTCTGGTCTTACTGACATTATTAAGGAATGCCATGATGATACAGAATTGGATCTTCTTATTCAGCAGTTGCGTGCCAATTAATGATACTTGTAAACCCAAATTTTCTTATGCTGATAGAGTTTTACGTTATAAAGGTCGTATAGTGGTGCCATCTTCTTCCACCTGGTGCATTAAACTTCTTGAAGAGTTTCATTCTAATCCCATTGGTGGTCGTGATGGATTCTTACGCACCTATAAGCGTTTACAACACAGTTTTTATTGGAAAGGTATGAAAACTACAGTTAAAACCTTCATTTCTCACTGTGATATTTGTCAGCGTAATAAAGCTGAAACCGTAGCCCTCCATGATTATTGCATCCTCTACCTATACCTGCTGATATTTGGTTAGATATATCGATGGATTTCATTGATGGGTTTCCACTTTCACATCGCAAAAACTCTATTTTCGTGGTCGTAGATAGATTATCTAAATATGGCCATTTTATTGCACTCTCTCATCCTTATTCTGCCAGCTCTATTGCTGACATTTTTGTACGAGAAATAGTACGTTTGCATGACATGCCACGAACTATTGTAAGTGACCGTGATCCCATCTTCATGAGAAATTTTTGGGAAGCATATTTTTCTTTACAGGATACAAAGTTATGTAGAAGTTCAGCATATCATCCACAATCTGGTGGACAAACTGAAGTTACTAATAGAACTTTAGAATGTTATTTACGATGTTTTGCTGGAACAAAACCTAGTGAATGGTCAATATGGTTACCATGGGCGGAATGGTGGTATAACAAAAGTTTTCATTCAGCAATTCTGATGACTCCATATCAAGCAGTCTATAGTCGTTCGCCTCCAACAATATCCTCTTACTTACCAGGTTCTACATCTGTCAATGCTGTTGATTCTACATTACGATCTAGGGATTATACTTTAAAGCTTTTTAAGTCCTATTTACAAGCTTCTCAATTAAGAATAAATAATTATGCTGATACACATCGTACTGAGAGAACTTTTGCAGTCAATGATTTGGTTTTTCTTAGACTGCAGCCTTATAGGCAAAACACGGTTGCGAATCAGGCTTATTCTAAGCTTTCTCCTAAGTTTTACGGCCCTTTTCATATCCTTGAAAGAATTGGTGCAGTGGCTTATAGGTTGGACTTACCTACTTCCAGTCGTATTCATCCAGTGTTTCATGTGTCACAGCTGAAACTGTAACTTGGTTCTTCAGCTGTTGTGGATACTAATCTACCAATTACAGTGGATTATGATAAGTGGTAACCAGCTAAAATTTTGGAACGAAAAATGTTCAAGAAAGGAGCTCATGCAGGCACTAAATGGTTAGTCCAGTGGGAGGATCATCCAGTGGAAGAAGCTACGTGGGAAGATGCTGATGAACTACTATTACGATTTCCAGAATTTGATGCTTGAGGACAAGCTTGCTTTCAAGGAGGGTGGGATGTTGTGTGCCAACTCCTTAACCTCAGTATTTCCTTTATTTAGTTAACTAGGTAGTTTCCTTATTTAGTTAAGATTCTTAAATACGTAAGTTACCTCTTGATTAGGCAAGTACTGATTAGTATAAATACTCGGTTCCTGAGCTTGTTTGAACACTTCAATTAATACAACTTCAGTTCTCTTATTGTTACAAAGCAGAGGTGGCTAATCCCCATAAAAAAGGATTTTATCTTTAGGGTTCTATCTAGTTTTGTGTTCTTAACAATTGTTTTGGTTTAGAACCCTAACATATGGTCATAGAGTTTCTATGTCCGGTGAATGAATTATAAATGAGATTTAAGTTCAAACTGACAAGCGTTTAACTACATGTGAATTTTTGGTTATATTTTGAAAGTATAAATGGAAGAAAAAAAAGTTCATATCGCAAACTTATCAATCAATATTTCTTTTTTGATCAGTCAAGAGAAAATTCATTGAAAAGAGAGGTACTTAAGAGGGGTACCTCAACCTAATGAATACAAGAGGGAACCAAAAATAGAAGTGCAATTCGCCAAACCCAAAACAACATAAAACAAGTTTACAAAGGCTGAAATTACGATCAAGTGAGGCATTGGTAATGTGTCATTACTTATCAATTAATATCATAACAGTAATGTGCCAACTTGTAAACGAGATTATGATTGAGTGAGGCATTGGTGGAAACTAAAATATAGAAGAATTTCTTCTAAATATTCTTGAAGTCCACTTACTAGACTCCAACAACTTCTTGTAACTTTGCTCCATTACCTTAGCACAAATAGTATCGATAAGCTCAAGCGATGGAATCCGCTTATCATGCCTAATCAAGTTATCAAAACACCCATCAAAGGATGTGTTCTCACCAAATGTTTATCTTAGAAATGCATGAGCATCCTAGTTTTACAATGGAATCTTTACCATCTAATTAATAACTAAATACAACTTCTGATTGCTTATACTCTTCGCAAAAGCATAAAATTCCTCCTTGTTAATGCAGTCTAGCACTCTTCAAAGCAGTTTTCCTACTCTTGCTTTCTGGAACAAGAACATTTTCTTTCATTTTGTACAAACAATACGAATGGTGAGCGTTTGGGAAGATCTTAGGGACATGCTTCAAAAGGCCAGTTCCCCGATCTGATATGATGATTAGTGGATGATCTTCACGGATAATACCCTTCAAATCGGTTAAGAACCATTCCCAAATCTCACAATGTTCACAAGGAACAACTCTAAATGCAACTGGATAGATCTCTACGAAAATAAAAAACAATGAAAATTCAAAAAGTGGCAGTGTCAACAACCAAAGTTGACACAAAAATATGGGATCAACAACAAGAGTCGATTACAGAGGACTGGAATCCGTGAACATTTTATGGTGTCAACAACCAAAGTTGACACAAAATTGAGATCAACAACAAGAGTTCATATTTTTGGATAAAGTGGAGAACAACTCGTGAAACCGAACATCCTATTATACGCAGAGAATTAAAAGCATGATATTAATTTGGATAAAGCGGTTTTTGGAAAAATAGATGGCATCTCACCATATGTCCCTCATGACCTCATCCTAATTGGTGCCACATCAAATTTTTCTCAAACTCGGTATCTCTGTGCCATAGGCATAGCGGAACCACATAAATACTTGCACCATTTACATTTCAGCACTTTATTTACTGTATTGCATACACATTGCTCTGATATATGTTTACCTATTCAGAGTGATTTTTAATGGTCACAATTTGACACCCTTGCTTATTGGCAAATCAAATCATTATTTTTTTTATCATTTTTTATTTAATTATTATTATGTTTTTTTTATTATTTATATTTTTGAACCATGACAACTAAATTACATTTATACAAATAACAAACACTAAGGTAATATCTATAGTATGGAGATACAAGTATTTCACAGATCAAACAAATTATCTATGTAATACAATTTTAAAATCATATGTTTCTGTTTAGGAGGTAGCCTTACCAAATATCATCAACTTTAATAACCATAATAACTAGCCAACTGTTCCGTTTATAAGAACAAAAACCCTAAATGTCGTGACCAATAGATTATAGAACGGTGATGCTGGTGAAGACCTTTCTTTATGGTTTACTCCAACATCCAAATTTTTTAGGTGACAAAAGAATACAACAAATATTAGCTACAAATAGATAGTCCTCACAGGGTGAGAGTGAGACGGTGAGAGTATTGAACACGGCTAACGAATGAGTTAATTACATCTTTTTAGACATTTGTCAAGTAAATAAAGAGTTACGCATGATGAATGGATTATTGAACTAGCTAAAGGATTTTGCTTTCAAAAGGCAAATCATAAAAGTAGAATATTTTTTACCGGAAAAATCATGCAAACACTGAATCTTGTTTATTGTACACTGTGCACAGAGGAGAAGCAGTATGTCTATCCTTAGGCTGTGATGAGAGTAAGTTCGACCATACCGTGGAATTTAAGTCAAGCATATACTACTCTAGCATATAAATTTACGAACACATTATAGAGTTACTGGTGAATGGAACTAACAAAACGGGGACAACTCTGCTGCGAGGACTGAATATGAATGGGCTATACATTTTTGAAGGAGTTGACATGCTAGACAAACCTATCTAGCCACAAGGCAACATCTCATCTACCTTCCCATTAGGGCATCAAAGATTAGGGCATCCTATGCTGCGCACTGTTTCACAGATTTGTCTTCAGAATTCCCTTCCTGTTTCCAATAAACAGTTTGATTACTGCCATTCTTTCCATCTTAGTAAGAGCAAGAAATTGTCGTTTTCCTTAAGTGACACGGTTTATGATAAACCACTGAGTCTTGTTGTTTCTGATATATTGGTTTCACCTGAATTATCCAAGTCTGGTTTTAAGTAGTATCTTCTAAGAATGAATGTTTTCTCTCATTTTACATGGGTTTTTCCTATTGTACAGCGTTCTGATGCTTTGCAAACGTTTATTCTCTTTCACAAATAAATAGAAAACATCACAGACCAAAAAATCAAAGTCTTCCAGTCTGATAATGCTTTTGAGTACAAGAAATTCACAGCTTATCTCAATTCATCAGGCATACAACATCGCTTTCCATGCCCACATACATCACCTCAAACTGGAATAGCTGAGCGTCATATTAGACATGTTACTGAATCTGGTTTGGCATTGCTTTTTCATGCTCATATGCCCAAAGAATTTTGGGCTGACGCCTTCACTACAGCGTCTTATCTAATCAATAGGTTACCCAAGTCAGTTAAAGAATCTAAAACTCCATTAGAGATTTTGTTTAACAAAAAACCATATTACACATTCCTGTGTGTCTTTGGATGTTTAGCATATCCCTGCCTAAGATAGTACAATGCAAATAAACTAGAACCAAGATCACTTCCATGTGTCTTCATAGGTTATAGTAATGCACATAAGGGGTACCTGTGTCTACACCAGAAAACTAATCGTCTTTATATCTCGCGGCATGTAAAATTTGAGGAAAGCACGTTCCCATTTCAGTCTCTCCGGCAGAAAAATCCGTCCCTGAATCAAGGTAATGTCCCTTCTAGCACAAGTGTTTTGCTTTCACCTCCTTTTCGTCGATCTAATGAGACAGAAGCTACAAACGGTGTTTCATTATCTTCACATGTGCAAAGCCAGCAGAATCTGCCTTCGTTTTCAAAACTATCTACACACAAAAATCTCCAGACAACTATGCATTCCCAGAGGCTTCAGCAACTCGACAAGACGCTGCTTCTACTGCTCAAACTTCTCAAAGTAACACACTTTCTGAGACTCAGCAAACTGCTGAGTCTGCTGCTTCATCTACTCAGCATGCAACTGTAGGTCATTCTATGATAACTAGGGATAAGGCAAGGATCACAAAACCAATTAACAAGTTGTGTTTGACTGCTTCCAAACACCCATTGCCTGATGAAGATTTCATGGAACCAAACTGCTACACGACAGCTTCAAAAAATCCAAAGTGGAAAGCAGCCATGGATATTCATATCAATGCGTTAATCCGCAATGGAACCTATTCTCTGGTGAAATACGAGAAGGCTATGAATGTAGTTGGTTCTAAATGGGTGTATCGATTCAAGCAAAATCCTGATGGCAGTATAAATAAGTATAAAGCTCGTTTAATGGCAAAGGGTTAAAACCGCATCAAGAAGGTTTGGACTATGGTGAGACCTTCAGTCCGGTGATTAAGCCATGTACAATACGTCTGATACTGTCAATTGCAGTTATGAATCAATGGCACATAAAGCAGCTTGACGTGGAGAATGTTTTTCTTCACGGTCAGTTAGAAGAAGATGTTTATATACGTCAGACGGCTGGTTATGTGGATCCAGACTATCCTAACCATGTCTGCAAACTCCATAAATCACTCTATGGACTTAAACAGGCGTCGCGGGCCTGGTTTTCAAAGCTCAGCCATTATTTGCAGCAGCTAGGGTTTAAGGGTTCTATTGTAGATAGTTCCCAGTTTATTTTGCAGACTATGGATTCAATAACTTATGTCCTGATTTATGTTGACGACATTATTGTCACAGAGTCAGATATTTCTCAAATTCAAAAACTCATAAAAGATCTTGGAGCTGCTTTTGCTTTGAAGGAAATGGGGGATTTGAGCTACTTCTTGGGAGTTGAAGTTCTGAGACATAACAAGGAGCTGGTGTTGACACAAAGGAAATATGTTACTGATTTTCTGAAACGAACTAAACTGGATGGAGTAAAACTAGTTTGCATCCCACTAGCTCTTAATGCAAAGATACAGCGACTTGGTACCAATAAATTTGAGGATCCTACATTGTATCGCAGCGTTGTTGGTGCACTGCAATATCTTCATCTGACAAGACCAGATATATCTGTTGGTGACTTTCAAGTTTGGTTTGCTCTCTTCTAGTGGAGGTTCTACGGAACAATTTGAGTGAACTACTTTTTCGGTTTGATTCTTATTGAGGATATGTAGGCAACCAGTGATGGTGCAATCGATTTTCAGAAGATGGAGGGATAACAAGTTGATCGTCTCATGCATGAATGCATGATCCGAGGTGGAGAATTGTAGGGACATATGGTTAGAGTTTTCAGTTTGAGAAAACACTAACTTAGGTCGGTGAGAAGTTTAAGATGAACTTAAACTTGTTTGTGTCGGTTAGTTAGTTTTAGGAAAACCAAAACTAAGTCGGTCATATATTTTGGATTAAGCCAAATTTGTTCACTTATTCCTAAAGTCTAGGAACTTAATAGCCAAGTTAAGGAAACCCTATTCTTGTAGGTTAATTAAGTTTGTGACTCCTATAAAAGGAGGTCTAGGCTATGAGTTTTAGTTATGGAGTTCTCAAAGAAATTCTCATAAGAGATGTGAGGAATTCATCCCACCTCTTGTGGTGGATGTGAGAGACCATCAATAGTGTAAGGAGTACATCATTATGGTGCTTATGGGATACTTATCGATGTTGGAAGATATGTCGTTATGGAGTATTCATGTGGAGATGTTGGTAAGACATCTTGTTGAGGAGAAGATCATCTTGGTGGTGCTGGATTAGATTATTGGTGTTGAGCTAAATGCGTCCATGGTAATCTATGTCAGGGTGTACAGAGAAGATCATCTCGTTGTGGTAGATAATACAGTAAATATTATCTCATATAGGTGAAGACACTACTTTGGATTTATAGGGCGTTTGTGAGATTTGTTCGGTCACATTGTGGTGAGTCGATAATTGATTATTCAATTCTTGTGTAATTCTCAATTGGTTCTATAATAAAGAAAGAGGTGGTAGCCGTTTGGTGGATGTAGACAATATACACACATTGTGTATATTTTTGAACCACGTTAAATCTGTGAGTATTTTACTTCTTGTTGCTTTGATTTATGGCTTGCATCTGTGTGGTTCTCTTTCTCTTCTTCTTATCCTAAATCGTAGTGAGGTTCATGGAGCAATCCGAGAGATCAAGTGTTTCTTGTTAGCTATTTTGTTTTCCCAGTATTAGCATGTAAATCGCTCTGAACCCCAACATCATGGAGTAGGGAAGACTTTGTTGGCAAAATCTGTAGCTGGTGAGGCTGCGGTGGATTTGTTTTCAATTTCCGCTGCTCAGTTTGTGGAAATATATGCTGATGCGAAGATTTTGTTTTCATTATCTTTTTTCCTATCGTGTTACGTGTATATGTATCTGACAGTTGACATAACTTGCGTACTACGTACTACCAAGATTTTGTTAAGCATATCTAGCACTTGCGCGTTTTACGACTGATGATTCGTCACTAGATGTACACATAGAAGAAAGATGAACACTTGGAAAGTATAGAATCCTTGAAATCATGGTGAATGAACGCCGAGTCATATTTCTTTTTATCCTTGAATTGGAAAAGCTAAACAACTACCAGCAATTTTTTTTTTTTTTTCTTTTTTTCTTTTTAGGAAATGGGATATGCATACCTTTATTGTTGCCATATTGAACAAGAGATAAGTAGAAGATCAACCAACAGAACTAGCGACTGCTTTCCGGTTCAACTATTGAAGCTGGATGGTTTGATTATCTCAAGTTGTATAGTTGATCGAGAAAACAAAAAAGCTTGATGAACCGCGGAAATAACTACCAAAAAAAACCCTCACCAACGACAGTGGGACCCAAAAACTCCACCCATATAAATCCCCGGAAGGCAGGGCCCACTGAACGTGAGATAACGGTTAAGAATCGCTCGAAAACGTTGCCAATGAAACCATAAGAGCATCTCCAAGAGACGGTGGATCTATTTATTTTTAGTGACATAGAGAATTTTTGACCCCCGTTTGGCATAAATCCATCTTCAACGGTAGGGTCCTACAAGTTAGGAAGGACCAATTACTAATTATGAAGGTGTTCAAGAAAGTGTTATCTATACCTCCGGTTACACCTCCACGTCATGTTTTTAACTAATTTTCTTTTAATTCTAAGGGTTAAAATTCTTATTGTTGGAGATGATTTTTTGAGATATGAGGTCATATATTTACTCTATGTATAGACCCCATTAATAAAAGGACTAAATAAAAAATCCACATAGGATTTTTTACACATTCTGTTGGAGATGCTCTAAGAGCATCCAAACTTGTAGTGGGACTTCAATGACTTGGTCGTTCAGTTGAGTTTTGGTGAGGCTAGAATAGATCACTATACTTACCCAAGAACCAGCTATTCTGCTGGCTAATTTCATTGATATCAAATTCATTACTTTTTATAGCTAGCTAGTTAGCAATTTAGCATTCATTGTGAACTAATTTGTTTACTCAACATTTAAATGGACATGCGATAGGGAGGGGGTTTTCCAGATCAAGGGAGTGAAAAACTCGGATTTAACTCACCGACTCATAGATGAGTTAGATTCAAATATTTCCAGGACCAAAATATCCTTTATAGTTGACTCACTTGCTATTTTCGTTAACTCGCAGATTCACGAGTTATGTTTAGTAAGTTATACTATCATAGCAGTTCCTATGGTAATGTTCAAACTCAAAATTTTGTTGAGCCACATGGATGGTCAAAACGGGTTTTTTCCACTATGGTAAAGCAGGGCAAAATGAACATATTTGGTTTTCTAGGGCCCAACTAGTATTTATTTTGGTGAGATAAAATAAGATAAAGTGAGATAAAATAGGATAAAGTGAAGATAAATATTAATAAAATAACAGAATTTGCAGTGTGCATTCGTGGTAGAAACGCCGGAGTTTGTGGTTGGAACGCCCGCGGTTGTGGTAGGAACGCCCGCGTTTTTTCTTGGCTCGCACGAATTACCTAGGCTCGCGCGTCCTTACCACAGACGCACGTTAGTTGTTCCATCTCGATGTTCAAATCATCAGATTTGTTGATTTGAACATCCATTTTTCATGTTTGTTCATTCCATAGTGGGAGCAAAATGAACAAACTCCATAGCAACTGCTCTCGGCCAAAATAAAAACTCTCATAACTTCATCATACCGCATATATAGGTGGATCAATTCTTTTTGCTTTCTGGTCTCGTCTAAGTTGTAACCGTCCGTCGAAGTCGAGAAGAGGCGCATAAAACTAGTTTTCTCTTAGGTACGTCAGAGTGATTATGAATCCTTCTAGTTGTTAGCCTGTTCTCCAGGTTACAACTTATCTTTATTTTCCCTAATATTTGTTCTACTACCTTCGTTTAAGGTTTTTTTTTTTTTTTTTTTGCATTTTTTTGCATTTTTCTCTTAGGCAATTCATTGATGTCTTTTTGAATTTTCACCCCCTATGAGTTTTGATTTATTTCCCCAAATTTTTGTTCTATATAATCTGTGTGAACACGGAAATCATGTATAGTCCGCGTGATCACAAACAATCTTAATAAGAATTGAACACATGCATTAAAGTGCGAGTAGAGTATAATATGCCTAGGTAGATGATGATTCATGGATTCCAAACCCCGCGAGTTTGTCATAATCTCGTCATCATCCCCAAAGTGATAGATCTGAGACATAAACACATAAATGAAACTATACAAGTGCTAAAGGTAAAGGAGACGATGATTTACGTGGTTCAGCACTAAGGCCTACGTCCACGGATCCGGAGATATTCACTATAAAGTAAACGGTTACAAAAGCAAAGAAGGCGATGACTTACGTGGTTTATGGAGAGATTCTCCATAAACACATACTTACTTCTCACTATTCTCTCTCCTATTCCTTAGTTCTACTCTCGACCCCCTTTTTCTGTGGAAGGGATGTTCATATATATAGCTAAATCAAGTGGGTCCACTGACAAAGAGCTGTTGAGACCTTATCTTCTTGTGCTCTGTGCATGGTCCGCGGACTTCCCTGTCACTCCGCGGCTTCTATAATACTCACGCTCGTTACGATGACCTATCCTCGCCTTCTTCGTGGGTCGTCTGACACGTGCCCTCTGAGCAGCATTAAATACGAGTGGTTGGGGCTATCCAGTCCGTGCCATGCGGTGTCAGTCCTCCCTTGTCACGTCTGTGTCAGTTGGACTATCCCCAACCGTTGATTACATCTTACCTCGCGATGGGGTAGAGTAACTCATTGGTGTTGCGTGGGATTATCTACTTTGGATGCTCCCTCATCTTCGACCGTTGGTCTTGACAGATGGCGCGTTGTCTAGACGCCATGGATGCCCCTACGTGTCATCCCTCTTTAGGACATGGCCTCCACGTGGGTTCTGCTAGTACACGTGGCGATGGAGATAAATAAGTGTACTTACAATTTGCCCCTCTTCTTGTGATTTGGGCGTTTAGCTTTTGTTGGAAGAAGAATCGTGTGGTACGTTTTTATCTCCTCCTCATAACTTCTCCTAAAAAGGTGCTACCTGCATTTATTGTGCACGTTTCCCATGTCCGGCCATAACTGCCCTTTGGGTAGTGGACTGTTTCTCTTGGTCTTATAAAAAGAGAAGAATGAGAGAATGTGAATTTAATTCACATTCTCTGTTTTATTCTCTTTTCTTTTGTCTTCTTCATCTTCTTAACTTCCTCTGACACCATTGTTGTTGTTGCCGTTGCTGCTGCTGCTGCTACTGCTGTCGCTGCCACCTTTGTTGCTGCTGCTGCTTTACTCTTTGAGGTTCAGGTATGATTTTTTATTCCGTTTAATCGCCATGCCTAACCCTGTTGAGTTCTTGATTTTCTGGTGATGCGTTGATGATGAATTTAATTTTATGTATATCCTGGGATTTGAGAGTTGACGCCACTGAGCCGTATGTTTCATCGGTCATGCTTTAATCTTATTTTTCTTCTTTTGGGTTGGAGTAATAGCTTGAGAGTTTAAGTAGTTGTAGATGGAATCTAGGGTTTTCTTCACGCTTGCTGCTGTTCTTGAGATTTTCTTGCTTTTCGATCTTCCTTGCCTCTGACTTGCACTTTTATTCGTGTTTGTGCCCGCAGACATGTCCGACCCTCCGCGGGTTCCTTACCAAACTCCTCCGTCAAGTCCTCACAGGTCTCCCCGGAGTGATTCCAATATTAGGGGTGGAGCCCCACCTTCACTTACCCAGGATAATCCTCGGGATGGACGAACGTCCTCGTCCCTTGGTCAGAGATCTTCGCTTAAAAGGGGTGATCCACCGCAGGGGTCTAGATATGCCGTGAATCGCCCTAGAGGTGGATCTCCTGAGCAGCAGAATCCGCGCGCTGAGCCTTTAAATGTGCAGCCTCTCCGCTCCAAGCCTCCACCGCGGACTAATCCACCTGTGCCTAGTTCGAGTAAGTCAACTAAGACTCTGTCTTCTAAGAGAAAGGGTGCGGAGATAGAATCTTCGGGAGATATAGTTCTTCCTAAGAAGAAGGCCGCGGGTTCTGCGGAAGATACTACGGGAGGTGCTTTCGAGGAAGACTCTGCTGTTACTTTTCGTCCTTTACCTTTGGGTAATAAGAAGTTTACTTTCCGACACATTGATCTTGAGGCCTTCAAATTGAAGCACGGTCTTCAGCACTTCCAAGTTCGTTTTTATTCCTCTGATAAAGATATAACTTATGAGATGGTTTCCAATTATAAGTATGATGCCTTTCATTTGCTGACGACCGTGGGTGCTTTCGAGGCCGGTTTGATGTTACCTTTGTATAAAGCCGATGATGATTTCTACTACCGGGTCTTGTCTAGCCGCGATACTGCCAAGAAAAGTCATAATCGCGGGGTGCAACAGTTGACAGGAAACTATCTTCGCCATCTTCGTGAGTGCTATCTTCGTAGTAAGGGGCAAACGATGATGACCTGCTATGCCCCTAAGTTAGAAAAGGAGAAAGGGTGGTACACTCCTGAAAATTTTAACAAATCCTTTGGAGACTACGTTAACAGGAATACTCGTAAGCCGTGGTCTGTGAGTCTGCAGAACATTGCTCCTGTTAAGGGGAAGTTCGACTTTTGAGCGAGGTAAGTGATTCCAAGATGGCGAGGGTTCCTGGTGCCGAAGGTCTTCCTATTCCCGCTGATGAGAGGATTAAGCGTGATCATGACTATGAATGGTCTGCCACTGTTCTTGAAGTCGTTGGTCCGTGGGCCTATGGTTGGGTCCCTGGACCTCATGGTTGGCAGCCTACTGCTGACAGTCCTCATCGCGAGGCTTCTCCCGCTCGTTATGCCCATTACTGCCCTTGGCAGATGAGTTTTGTAGGTATGGATTTTGCTTATAATCGCGATGTTGATGACGCGGAAGACGAGGATATCCCTGATGCTAACCTTCTTTCGCAGAATACTAATGTTGCTAAGGTGTGTTGTTTGTTTTCTACGTATATATGCCCCTTCGTTTTCTTGAATAATATTGATTATGCTAAGGAAAGGAGATGCCGATGGCTCTTTTATCATTATGTGTGGTAGGTGCGTAGAGACAAGAGGATCAATCCGAAGCAATCATCGAATTCTCCCACCGAGGGTTCTACACACTTCGAGGATGTGAACAGTCCCATGGATGGTGATGTGGATGTTTCCGACGGGGAAGAGCGAATTGAGACTTCTCCGCCCGTTCAAGAAGTAGATAGTATTGCCGGTGGGAGCGTTGGTGGAGGTGGTGGTGGTCAGGCCACTGGTGGTGGTGGTAATGATCAGGCTACTGGTGGTGGTAGTAATGATCAGGCTACTGGTGGTGGTGGTAATGATCCGGCCACTGGTGGTGGTGGTGATGCTCAGGCTGAGGGGGCTACCAAGGATGGGGATGGTGGTGATGCTCAGGCTGAGGGGGCTACCAAGGATGGGGATGGTGGTGACAAGGATGTTGTGGACAAGGGTATTGGGAATGTTGTGGACAAGGGTAAGAAAATTGCTCTTGATAGTGGTGACAAGGATGCATGGGGGTGCTTATTGCGACTTTTCCTTTGGTAGGGTTTTATCCGGGGAACAATCATTTGACATGGCCACAGTTATGGGGCTTGTCTCGGACTTCAATCTGCTTCCAGATGGTGATGACTGGAATGTCCTTAAGGATAGCTGCGGGGGTGACCCCACACGTGGATCTGATGCTGGGGTTTTGGCAGTGCATCCCGAGGTTTGTGTCGGCACCTCCTCCACTGCTGGTGGGGTTTTGGCGCTAAGTAATACTGGTGCCTCGCTTGGTGGGACGTCCTTAGACTCCCCCTCAGATGACTTCACGCGGTCCTTGGTCACGGATGGTGATGATGCTGTTTTGGCGTGGCTGCAAAAGAAAAACTTGCTCGTCGTGCCTCGTCCTGCCCCTGTGATTGAGGGGGAAAAGAGTTCGGACTCTTTTACTCGTCGGCATATGGAGCTAACCCCGGAGGAGGTGGTAGATCGAGGGTGGGGCGAGAATCTTGTGACCAGCGGGATTGATCTCGTGGTGGATCCTCCCCCTACGGTTGCTGGCATGATGGCCATTGCTGATGGGTACCAGTACAATTATCCCCAACAGCGGTTATTGGAGGTTTGTCCTGCTCTTTCTACCCCTGATTTTGCTTAAATGTGTTGTGAACTAATTTCCCTTTTTGATTGATAGATGATGAGGAGTGAGTATTTTAACCATCATCTTTACCGGCTCTTCAAGGCTAAGTCTCTCAAGCTAGAAGGGAAGCTCCGGCATTGTGAAGAGACGCTTTCGGGCGTTGAAGCTTCGGTCTCCGCTAAAGATGAGGAAATAGCAGAGCTGAAGGGTCTGCTTAAGCGTAAGGAGCAGCAGGACGCGGAAGAGGCAAAGCTGCGTTCTGAGCTGGCCTCGGTTAAGGCCAAGTTAGCGGTTGCTGAGAAGAACTCTTCGTCTATTTCAGGTCTGCGTATCTTCTTTGATAGTTTCCTGCTCCTTATATGTTCTGAGTTTTCTCCTTCTTCCCTCCTCCCGCTGTACTGTCTTCAGTGGGTGGAGTTCCCGAGTTGTTGTGGCTTCGGAATGAGAGAACTCGTCAAAAAGGTCGTATTGCCGAGTTAGTTGAAAAACTTAAGAGTGAATCGGCGAAATGGAATGCCCGCGCGGATGTTCATAACGCTATGGCCGAAGAATGGCGTAAGAAAAAGCTTTGCTTGGTAGATCTGCAAAATCGAAACAACCATGACCGTCATTTGTTCAACGGGGCTCTTTTATGGACGCGGGATAATCTTGAGAAAGCCCGCGGTCAGATTTCCTCTTTAGAAATTAAGCTTAATGTTATGGAAGACGAGCTGCGGTGAGCGCGGTCTTCTCATCCCTCGGATGTGCGGGCTTATATGCAGCGTCTTTCTAAGGAAAGAGACGATGCTAGGGCAGAATCTAGTGCTCTCAATAGTGCTTTATCCGCATCTCGAGCTGATGTTGCCCGTCAGGTTGAGCGTGAGAAAAACTTAGAGGTGACTATGTATCGTCTTAACAAGGGGTTGGAATCGAAGAATGATGAGGTTAATCGATATCGTCATTCGGACTCGATGCTTCGAGATGACCTAAGCGCGAGTCGGATATGCTCATAATCTTCTCGGGTAGATTATGATAGGTTATCAAATGAATATGATTATGCCGCAGAAGCAAGGGATTCCGCGGTTGATCATTGTGAAGGTATACGTTTTTGTCATCGAGTGTGCTTTGTATTGTATTTTGTTATAACTCGTTCTCTTTCTATTATCCGCAGAGCTCCGTGGGGACAGACTTCGAGCCATGGATGACAAATTTGCCAAGCTCGGGCTAAGGTAGTTCAATTGGAGGGCCAAGTCAATTACCATCGTGGTCTGGCCTTGTCTCGGGAGGAAACGCTTTGAAGCATGCCAATCAAAAGGTGGACCTTCTTTCCACTTCCCTAAGTCGCCGAGATGAAGAGTGTAGCCATAGGCTTTGTGGCTCGTAAAGCGGTTTGGCGGAAGAGATTAATAGAACTCTTGGTGAGATTGAGTTGGATCTCAGGAAAAACCACGGGTTAAACAAGAATTATACTCGACGTCCTGTGCCCGCGCTCCCTTCAGGCTCTTCTGGGCCCTCCTCTGGGGGTAGTGTTCCTTCCTCGCTGAAGGACAAACCCGCGGATAACGCTCCTTCCCAGTAGATCATATCTAGTATGCTAGGGATTGATCTCAGTTGCTTATCCTTTTTGGCGTTTTTGCTACTCTTCTTGCTAGGCTTGTAATCAACTTCCATGTACTAGATCAAACTTTGGTGTTTAAATCTGAATTTGTATTTTGTTGAATTTGCATCTATTGGCTTTACAAATTAAGTTAACGTAATGAGTAATTCCGTGGTGTTTACTATCCAAGGATGTTGATCTTTGAATTTGAGAAAGTGTATTGTTTGCGCAATTCCGTAGGTTGATATCCCCGGAATTGTCTTGTGACCTTGCACCCCGTCCAGCTAATTCCTTGGCCAGAGGATTCCTGAACGGTGGGGGTCTGGCCGACGTTCAAGGATATATTCCATTGAGTTCGCGGCTTGTAATATTGCTCGGGTATCTCGTTCTGTGGGAAGTCGCCCCCTGGTCGTACACTTATAGACGCTTACGGGGGAGTTCCAAGAGATTGCATGTGTATGCTCCGATATATTGCATGCGTGTGCTTTGTATGGGATATTGCCCGGTATATTGCAGTGGGTAAGATCCACGCTTTGTGTGGGATATCCCTCTCACTAAGTATAGTGTCAATTCTTAATGATAGTAACTGCATAACGATTTACGTGGTTCGGCCTTAAGGCCTACATCCACGGGGTAACGATAGTATCGATATTTTATTAAGATGTGATATGGTTTTCAATGTACATTGTGTAAGTAGTATATACATGTGTCTCATATGGTATAGGTTGTGTGTTTTGAATAAATTGAAATGCGCGTGGGTAATGAATGGAATATGATACTTGAAAATGAAAGATTGGATTGATTGAAAAGTTTAAGGTGCGTTACTCCTTTGTCAGAGATAGAAACATGTGTACTTGCAAGTCCGTTTTCTTCTTCTGCAATTCACACGCAGGTGGTTGATCATGGGTAGTATGGCTTGAGATATTTGGCATTCCACGGATGCATGAGGATTTCCCCTTTCAGATTGCGCAGATAGTAAGAGCCATTTCCTGCGATGTCGTGTATTACGTAGGGTCCTCCCCAAGTTGGTGCTAATTTTCCCCACTTCTTTTCTCGCTGGTATTGGGGAATGGTCCTCAACACATACTGCCCTTCTACAAAATTCCTAAATTTCACTTTTTTGTTATATTCTCTGGCCAGCCTACGTTGGTAGTTTTCCATTCTTTGCAGTGCCGCTTCTCTCCTTTCTTCGAGGTCGTCAAGCTTTTCCAACATCATGTCCGTGGTGAGATTCTTTTCCCATGCTTCTGTCTTTGTAGTTGGAAGTAAAATTTCCGCAGGGATTACTGCTTCTGCTCCGTACGTGAGTAAAAACGGGGACTCTCCGGTAGCTGATCTTCGAGTCGTCCTATATGCCCATAGAACGTTATGTAACTGTTCACACCACCGCCCCTTGTACTCGTCTAGTTGTTTCTTAAGGATAAGTGCCAAAGTTTTGTTTGTGGCTTCTGCTTGTCCATTGCTTTGTGGGTATATGGGGGTGGATTTGTTTTTTCGAATTTTGAAGGTGTCGAACAGCAAGTCGATATTCTTTCCTTGTAGCTGTTTACCGTTGTCGGAAACTATCTCTGCGGGGATGCCAAACCTGTAGATGATATTTAGAAAAATAAAAGTAAAGACGTCTGAATCCCGAATTCTTGCCAGTGCCTTTGCTTCTACCCACTTGCTGAAGTAATCCGTTGCCACTATTAGGAATCTTCTTTTCCCTGTCCCTGATACGAGTGGGCCTACTATGTCGATCCCCCATTTCCCAAAGGGCCACGGACTGTCCACAGAGTTCAATTTTGTGGCTGGGGCGTGGATTCGTTTGCCAAATCTTTGACATTCTTCGCACCTTCGCGCCATTCTAGCCGCGTCTCGGATCATGGTTGGCTAGTAGTAGCCCTGCGTCTTCGCCTTATCTGCAAGGGATCTCATTCCACCGTGATTCCCCGCGTCTCCTCTATGGATGTCTTTCAAGATGATATGTCCCTCTGATCGAGACAGACAGCGACGAAGTGGCCCGAGGAATGATTTTCTGTATAAGGTTTCGTCTCTTAGTTCGTACATCCCTGCTCTGGATTGTACTTTCCTAGCTGTTTGGTATCCTGGGGGAGTTTCCCCTCTTTTAGGAAAGAGTGGATTTCGGTTCTCCAATCTGCTTCCTGACTGTAATCGTCGTCCTCATCAGCTTGTCGCGTGATGTCATCGTTCTGGAAGTCGTCGAAGATGTGCTCTCCGACATCATCATCGGAGATATCTTCCTCCTTAGACTTGCGTTGGTTAGCCGCACATGTTTCTTGGGGCTTGATGGATGGTTCGTACACTCTTGTTATCTTGATTGCTTCGACATCCTCATTTTTAAGCATGGCTGATATATATGCCAGGGCATCTGCGTGTCTGAGCTCCTTCCTACGCAGATGTCAAAATTTGATTTTTGGTATTTGGGAAACCAACGTTTGTACCAGAGCCATGTATGCCATCAGTGTTTCGTCATACACATTGTATTCGTAGCCTATCTGTCGTATGATTAGTTGTGAGTCACTTGTCAACCGTACTTCTTGTATCCCTAATTCAATTATCAAGCGGAGGGCATGGACCACTCCTTCGTACTCTACGATGTTATTTGTATGGCCTTCAAATTCCAATCTGAATGCATGCACGATCCTATCTCCCATGGGCGTGGTGATGACGATGCCTATCCCCGCGCCCTCTCTATTTTTGGAGCCGTCGACAAAGACCTCCCATTGTCGTGGGTTCATTGGTTCAAGAATGTTATTTGGCTCCTTTTGTTTTTCTATTTCGGGGGCACCCGCGCCCTCCATCCTTGTATGCGCACCTCTTCTTCGTTGTCCAAAGGTAGGTCTGCTAGAAAGTCCGCTAACACTTGCGATTTCTGAGAGTGTTGAAGCTCATAGTGGATATTGAATTGGTCGAGGTATGTGCTCCATTTCGCTATGCGTCCTACCTTCCCTGCCCCTTTGAGGATAGCTTCTAAGGGCGCTCGGCATGGGATACGTATTTCATGCGTTAAGAAGTACGTCCTCAGTTTTAATGTAGACCATACGACGGCTAAGATGAGTTGTTCGATTCTTGTGTAGTTTCTTTCTGCGGAATTCATAGTCTTGCTGACATAATAGATCGGTTGCTCCTCCTTTGTGTGGGTCCTGACAAGTCTGCGCTTCTCGCATCGTCTGTTGCTGCAATGTATAGCGCCAAAACTTCGTCGAGTGTCTGTTTCGAAGGATATGGATCTCTCGCTAGGTACTGTTTGACGCCTAGGAAAGCTTCTTCGCATTCTGCCATCCACTCAAATTTCGTCCCCTTTTTCAGTATGTTAAAAAAGAGTTTGCACCTATCCGAGGATCTTGAGATGAACCTTCCCCGGGCTGCTAGGGATCCATTGAGCTTTTGTACTTCTTTTAGGTTCTTTGGGGATGGCATGTCTACTATGGCTCGGATTTTTGCGGGATCTACTTCAATGCCCCTTTTTGTCACCAGGTACCCAAGGAATTTTCCTGATGTTACTCCGAACGTGCATTTTTCCGGGTTTACCTTCATATTGTGTTCTCTCATAGCTTCGAAGATGTCCCTCAGGTCCTGGTGGTGGTTCTTCCTCAATCTGCTCTTTACGAGCATATCGTCAACATAGACCTCTAGGGTCCTGCCAATCCACGGCTTGAAAATAGCATCGACCATCCTTTGGTACGTTGCTCCCGCATTCCGGAGTCCGAAAGTCATCCTTACATAGCAATAGAGACCGTGGGGTGTGTAAAATGCTGTATGTTGCTGATCTTCTTCTCGCTAAAAATAGTTGGTTATACCCAGTATCCGTCCATGAATGATAACTCTTCGTATCCTTCTACTGCGTCGACTAGCCGATCAATCTTTGGGTAACGGATAACTATCCTTGGGGCATGCTTTGTTCAAGTTGGTGAAGTCGATGCGGTTCTCGACCCCTCCATTCTTCTTTGGTACTATTACCATGTTAGAGATCCAAGTAGGATATTTGACTTCTTTTATAAAACCGGCCTCCAACGGTTTTGCGAGCCCGTTTCTACTTTGCTTTGTGATACTCTGTAACCACCTTTCATATCTTTTGTCGTATGGGGGTGTGCCAGGTTTAATGCGCAGCTCATGTTGTACTGTCTTCGGGTCTATTCCAGGCATATCAGATAGTTTCCATGCGAAGATGTCCGCATATTCCTTTAGTAGTTTTATTAGTGAGGCTTCGCGTTCTCCGCCCATTAGAGTTCCTATCTTGATCTTTCTTGGGTTCTGCTCCGTCCCTATGTTAACTTCCTTCACCGCCTCCAAGGATGTAAACGTGGGCTTCGGTTCCCCAAGGTGGGGGACTTTCTTTAATTGCTATTTGGTAGGCTCAGATTCTTTGTTAGCGAGAGCGCCCTGGTTAGTATTTGATGTTGATGCTTCCGTGTTCCCTACGGAGTTCCCCTTAGACAAGTTTTTTCCTGAGATTTCTTCCAAGTATTCGTCGATGGCTTTGTCCTTGGATATTGCTTTGTTCCGGGCCCTGCGGGTTCTTCTTTTCTCATCTTCTTCATTGTTGAGCCGTATTTGCATTGCCTGGCATTCCTTTGCGGAAACTTGATCACCCTTGATTTCCATTACCCCTAAAGGAGTAGGAAACCTAAGGTATTGATGGTAGGTGGATGCGACTCCCTTAAGTTTGTGGACCCATTTTCGTCCAATAATGGCATTGTAGGGTGAAGACGTGTTCACCACACTGAAGCGGGCGTTAACTTTCATGGGAACTGCGTCTACTTGCAAGATAATCCCCGATAGGCTTCGTAGCCGTGCCATTGAACCCGTAGATGGTGTAGTGCGAGGTCAAGAGTTGCTCGTCATTAAGCTCCATACGCTTGAAGTTATCATGAAACAGGACGTTTACGGAGCTCCCTCCATCAATGAGTATTTTCTTTATGTTGCATCCTGCGATTGGCAGAGTGAGGATCAAAGGGTCGTTGTGATCTTCCATGTCATCCTCAATGTCCTCGGCCTCGAAGGTTAGGGGGTGCGTTCATCCATTCTTCGTGCTCTTCCACTTCTTTTCCGTCTAGGTTGTAGAGCTCACTATAGTCTTCAAATTGCTTCCTCGTCTTTTCCCTATCTCGTGCGGTTAGGGTTGGTTCTTTGTTTTCCGAGCGGGATATAGTGTTCGAGTGTACGGTTACCCTCTGGCAATTGGACCTGTTTGCTGCGTTTGGTTCTCGTCCTCCGTTCCAGCCTTTTCTGTATACTTTTTGAGATTCCCTGCATCAATCAGCTTTTGTATCGCTATCTTAAGATTTTTGCACTTCTCAGTTGTGTGCCCGTAGAAGCAGTGGAAATCACAATACTCTTTGGATTCTGCCGAGGCCGGTGGTTGTTTCCCCTTAGACCAAGGCCAGTCTAAGTCTTCACGATCCTTGATCTCCTTTAAAATGCGTGAGTAGCTGGCATTGAGCTTTGTGTAGACTCGGTCTTCAAATTTTCTTCCACCCCTTTTGTGGTCATCTTTCCGATCCTTTTGGTGTTCGCTTGATCTGTTCGCTAGTTCCGCGGAGTTGGTCCGTGGGGGTCGTTGAGCCTGTGCTCTCGGGTTCTCTCTTTGAATTTCTTCCAACCTCGCATGTTTTTCGATGATTATCCTCAAATCTCCCTCTGTGGTTGGAGAGGTACCGTGGATTTCAACAAACAATGGGCTCATCCTGTCAAGTCCCCATTTATAACAATTAATACTCACCACGGGATCCACATGTCCTATGGCTTGACATATCTTGTGCCACCTATCCGTGTATTCTCGAATGGACTCTTTGTATTTGATTGCAAGTGAGAAGAGCTTGTCCATCCCTGTGTTTACAACCTTGTTGTACATGTAGGTGGCCAAGAATTTTTCCGTGAGTTGATCATACGAATTGATGCACCCAGGCTTGAGGTTATCAAACCAAGATAGCGCGGATCCTTTCAGGCTTGAAGGGAAGTATCTGCAAAGTATAGCTTCGTCGTGGTCCCATCTGGCCATTACCCTGTTGTAATATCGTAGGTGAGCAGCGGGATCGGTGGATCCGTCGTAACACTCGAAGGATGGGACCGGGCACTTCTACGGTATGATAGCGGTGGCCAACTGTTGTGCAAGTGGGGTGGTGTTGGCTTCCTTCATAACCTGTTCTAGTCTTCCACCTCCCTGTCTGGTTTTGATTTGATTGATCTCTGCTAACATCTCTGCGCGGAGACTCTCCATTGCCAAACAGTGTTCTTCTTGAATGGAAGGCCGTGCCTTCCTTGTAGGTTGTGACGTCGTGGCCTCCTCATCATAGTAGTCTGACGTGTCCGGGTGATAGTCCGGGTCGGGCCTTCTATTATTCCGCGCACCTCTTTGGGGTGTTCCTCTTTGGTTGACTATCGCAGGTGTGTTCTCGAGGATCATCCTCCGGTCTCTATTCTGTACCGCCGAGTTAGCCTCGTCCTGCTGATTCTCTAGCTCCGCGCTTTGGAGGATCTTCTCTCTTAATTGCTGGTTCTCTTGGGCTAGTAAGGCCACCGCGTCCGCGTATGTCTGCTGATTCCGTTTTAGTTCTTCTAATTGCGCCAAAAACTGCGCAGACTGGTTTGATGCTTGATTTGTTCCTATCTGAGCCTGAGCTTGTCCCTCGGGGGCCGCGGTGTTGATTTCCACTGCTATCTGTCTACCCGGCTCTATCATTTCGTAGGATCCTGCGTGCAGTTGTTCGTTTTGCTCGTTAGTCTGCGGCATCCCATAGGGGGGGTTCTGGATTACTGATTCTGCCACTGTTTCTCGAGGTTCCGTAGGCCTGGTTGTAGCTGTCACTTTGGAGGCGACCACTTGAGAAGTTCCTTCGGTAGGTGTAGCGGCCTTTGCCGCCGCGCCTTCCTTGCTTCCATTGCAATGATGCCCGCATCCCGAAAGGAATGTGCTTTCCGCTCCATTCTCGCGTCTTGTCCCCATTTGTGAGTCCCGCGCCCTTTTGTTTGCTCCTTGTTACTACCGGCGTAGTCCTATGTGCCTCTTTTGAAGGTACCTTTGTCTTTCCCAAGCATCTTTGTTCCTTTCCATTGCAATATTCTCAACGCAGAGAACATGGAGGTAAACCGAGACAAAAAGTCCACGGGTTAGTTTGTTAGTTCAAACTTGATTTCATAAGCTCGATTTCTAGTGGTAATGAGCGTACTCAGGCTGTTAGTTTGGCGAACAATACGAAAAACATAGACGGATGCGGATTTAACCGAGATAAGGTCCATGGGTTGTTGTTTGCGAAAAGTCTAAATCTCTTGGTGGAAATTATATTCGAAATATCAGTTAAAACCCAGATCTGTTGGTTTAAAGGTTACATAATGCCCAGATTTGTTGGTAGAAAATACAATAGACGTAAATATATGCGAAAAGATAGCCCCAAACTCGATCTCGCTAGTTAAAAGTTCGTAAAGGCCCGAGATCAGCTGTTAGATAGCACAAAGAATACGGATACATGCGAAAAGTGAGTTTAAACAGAGATCTGCCTACGTTCTAAACAAAAATTTTGGGTTACCATAAAGTCACAGGGAAAGATAAATCTTTTTACCGGGACAAGGTCCCTGTTTCTAGCGCCAAATTGTGAACACGGAAATCATGTATAGTCCGCGTGATCACAAACAATCTTAACAAGAATTGAACACATGCATTAAAGTGCGAGTAGAGTATAATATGCCTAGGTAGATGATGATTCATGGATTCCAAACCCCGCGAGTTTCACATGATCTCGTCATCATCCCCAAAGTGATAGATCTGAGACATAAACACATAAATGAAACTATACAAGTGCTAAAGGTAAAGGAGACGATGATTTACGTGGTTCAGCACTAAGGCCTACGTCCACGGATCCGGAGATATTCACTATAAAGTAAACGGTTACAAAAGCAAAGAAGGCGATGACTTACGTGGTTTATGGAGAGATTCTCCATAAACACATACTTACTTCTCACTATTCTCTCTCCTATTCCTTAGTTCTACTCTCGACCCCCTTTTTCTGTGGAAGGGATGTTCATATATATAGCTAAATCAAGTGGGTCCACTGACAAAGAGCTGTTGAGACCTTATCTTCTTGTGCTCTGTGCATGGTCCGCGGACTTCCCTGTCACTCCGCGGCTTCTATAATACTCACGCTCGTTACGCTGAACTATCCTCGCCTTCTTCGTGGGTCGTCTGACACGTGCCCTCTGAGCAGCATTAAATACGAGTGGTTGGGGCTATCCAGTCCGTGCCAGGCGGTGACAGTCCTCCCTTGTCACGTCTGTGTCAGTTGGACTATCCCCAACCGTTGATTACATCTTACCTCGTGATGGGGTAGAGTAACTCATTGGTGTTGCGTGGGATTATCTACTTTGGATGCTCCCTCATCTTCGACCGTTGGTCTTGACAGATGGCGCGTTGTCTAGACGCCATGGATGCCCCTACGTGTCATCCCTCTTTAGGACATGGCCTCCACGTGGGTTCTGCTAGTACACGTGGCGATGGAGATAAATAAGTGTACTTACAATCTGTATGCTTTTATTCCATGATTTCCAGCTCATAATTGGTACATATGCGTGATCCAGTACCAATTGATGTCGATCTCTTCTGAATTCACCCCGTTTGAGTTGCGATTTGTATACGCCATTTTTTTTTTTTTTTTGTTTACTTCTAGGGTTTCCAGTAATCATCCAAAGTAAAAAGAAAAATTCATCTTTATGCTTATATATATATTTACAGCTAATGGCTTCATTTGCAGCTATAAATCTTATACATTCATTATCAATCTCATTGATGTCCATCTTTTCAGAGTTCACCTGTGATTTATATATGTTTGTGGGACAATTTACATGTTGTCTCCCTCTTGGAGAGCTAATAAATAAATGCATGTGTTTACTTATCTCGATCCATTAATATGTGCATCTGTTAGCTTTTATTGTTAGGATCCACACTGGTTGCTCTATAACTTTATATGAGTTCATGTTTGCATATGTTCATATATGTAGGCAAGATGCTTAACTCTAGCTATCTTCTCTGCATATGTTCACTATAATTTTCAATTATGTATTTTTTTTTTATTTTTTTTTTTTGTGATTTCTTGGGAGTCGGACATGATGGCCCTTTGTCCAACTCTTTCGTCACTATGTAGTGGTGTTAGTCATTAGGGGGATTGAATATGGAATCAACTTATTGTCCTCTTATGAATACTATGTACCCTCATTCTTGCATCCAAGTGCATGTATCAATATTCAGATGTGATGTTTTTGAAAATTCCTGCAGTTTTTGTTCCTAGGCATTAATATTTTTCTGTTCCAGATTCAGATTTTTGCTGCATCTCTTTTCAATGGAGCAAAATGGAATTCTTGTTCCCGCTTCAAGTGTAGCCTCTCCCACACTTTTGAATGTTTGTGAGATTACTGATTCAGAGGAGGTGGCCTTTATGATGAACCAGGCAAGACTTGCTGACTTGCTAAAGAGAGCAACTGTCAGGAGATGTGAGGGTCAGTCTAGTATAGGAGATAGTTCTGACGGAAAGTATAGGACAAGAGGTCTACCGATAACAACGATAAGGGATTATTTACCTGTGGATCTGCAGATGCATGAAGAGCGCTTTGTTACGAAGTTGACCGGCGTCACAATCCTTCCCAGGCAAGGAGAAACAGGTATTGGTACCCTTGAGGCCCATGTAAACGGGTTCATATACTCAACCTGGGGTTTTCGAAAAGTTTTCATGCATGCAGATATAGAAGAGTATTTTCTGCGACTTGGAAAACAGAAGCGGACACCTCTCTTGCAATTCCACTTGCAGCACCCCATTAAGATGGGGAGTGAAGAGACAAAGGATGTCCAGTTCTGTTTGGTGCCAACCTTTCTGGGAAAGGTGAGATCTGAGGATTCAGATAACATTAGGAAAGACAAGCAAACCAGGTTTAGCAGCAGCCGTAATGAAGATTTAATGAACTTCGTCCAGAAAGTTCAAGAAACTCAGTGGACTTGCAGGAGTCAACTATCTTCTACACTTGTAACCTTTCAGGTGCTAGAGGAGTTCGAAGTTTATGCAGCTTTTCCCATGGGTACATCAGCCATCTTTTCCCTGACTGATTCTGCGCTAGTTGTGCTTGGAAAAACACCTTATGTTGTGGTCCGACTATACAAGATCCAGATTGTTAACCCGGCGCACTGTGAGGCTGATACATTTGATATGACAGTCGTATTCAAAGACTTAGAGCGCGATGTGCTTCAATTCCGCTCAATTCCCTTAAAATTTCTCGCTGGCATAAAACGTCGTCTGAGCTATGGACATGTGAAGTACTATGTTAACAATCTTAGGCCAAACTGGATGGAATTGGTGAGAGATATCAGAGAGAGGCCAAAGTGGTTTTTAGAGAAAGGTGGATGGTGTTGAGATTATTAGTCCCACATTGTTGGGCAATCTAAGATCTTGCGGTGTATAATCTCTTAGGGCCTCTCCACTCATTGCCAATTGGGTTTGAGTTGGATGCCCGTAGACTTTAACATGCTATCAAAGCAGGCTATCTGCGACGAGTCTTTGACCGCGCCTTTACTCCGCGTCACCCGATTTAATTGTCCACGTGTTAGACCCAACGAGGCTACACGTGAGGGGGCGTGTTGAGATTATTAGTCCCACATTGTTGGGCAATCTAAGATCCTGCAGTCCTCTCCGCTATTAATTATGCCCTTGGTATCAGAAGTAAGTCTGGAGTCCTGATTATGTTATATTAATGCGCATTAATTATATGTTTTCAATCTGTCATCCTGCCCAATTATGCATTCACATTCGTTAATTAGAAGATGAGAACTTTAGAAGAACTACCTAGAAGGAGACCTATGACTAAGCAGCAAAAGGTGTCATCATCTGTAGGAAAGGAAGATGACATCAAGAATACATTCGGTGGCATAATAGAAAGGCAATCCAAGCTAAACCCTGATAAAGAACTTGCTAAGATCAATTGGCCTGGGGTTACAAACAATGATATGCTTGATATGCTTGGTAGAGGGAAAAGAACTCCTGCTAGGAAGAAATAGCTGTGGCTTTTTCTTTTATGTTTTTTTAAGCTCTTTGGTACTTGGATGGAGGGATGTATGCCTATGTTAGTTGCTGTTAAGGCTTAGTCTAAGACCCCGAGTCTTTATTTAATTTCATTTTATTCAAAATGAACGAAATTCCAAGAACTTTTCATAAACTTGGGATTTAAACTTTAGTGGATAAACCCAAAGATAGTTGGTAAAATCATCCAATAATATAAGATAATAACGGAATCCGGTCTCTATGTTTGAAGGAGAGGTCCATAAATCACTGTGAATGATATCAAATGGTGCAAAAGTAATGGAATTTGATTCATAAAATGGTAATCTAACATGTTTACTAACTTGACAAGAATGACAAAGTTTAGAAGTAGGGATGGTCATGGGGCGGGTATGCCAATCCCAGTCACTGCTCCGTTCGTAAAAAAAATACCCATACCCGCCCCGTTACCCACATGAATTGGGGCGGGGCGGGTATGGGGAATACCCGTTTGGGGCGGGTTTTCCATGGGTTACCCGTAACACGGAGTTAATACATAAATTTATTTATAATCAAAACTTAAATATGAATTCAAACAAAAATAATAACATAAGAATAATGTGTAAACAAGAATAAATTTATTTATTTATACTCTAGGGGAGCTTGGTGAAGATACTTTGTGTTTTTTCAAGCGTCTGAAAAACTGTCTAGCTAGTAATGATGCTAGTAGTGGTTTTGGTAGTTTTATCTTTCATAGACTAGGTGTTGCTATCCAAAGAGGAGTTGGAGCCCATCTTGTTGCTAGGCTTCCATCCGTACAATAATAATTATCTTTTATTTGTACATAATTATTTTATTTCTTTCTTTGTAAAAAAAATAAGAATAATGCATTCTAAAATTTTAAATTCAGAAATTCATCTTATGGTGAACAAAAGAATCTTTAAATGATTTCTTAGTTTTTCTACTTTGTCCTTTCGATATAAGAACGATCAAAGAATGTGTCTGATCACAACAAAGAAACGAAAGTGATGAGTATACAAGAACGATCAAGAATATAATAAATGTAAGAAAGCTCGACTAAGTGGTAGAAGTATAAAATTCAATACAAATTCTTGCATAAAAGTCGAAACTCTTATAATATGGAAGCAACGGGGCGGGTATGGGGCGGGGACCTTGAATCCCATCCCCGCCCCATCCCCGTAGCTTAGGTTTCGGGTATTACCCATACCCGACCCCATCCCCATTTGTGCGGGTAAAACCCTACCCAAACGGGGCGGGTACCCACGGGGATGGGTTTGGGTGGGGCAAATGGCCATCCCTATTTAGAAGACTGATTCTTATTACAGTGAATAGAATTTTTGGTACGTAAAACATCTAAAGTAGCCTTGCCGGGATGGCCAAGACGACTATGCCAAATATCTGGCGAACAAACAGCAAGAGATATGGGGGAAGACTGGGACGATTTTTGAGCTGGCACGGCAGAGTTGGTGATGGGGTAGAGTTCCCCGGAACTATTGCACCGAAGGATAATCCTCCTCGAACTCAGATCTTTCACAGAAAAACCAGACGGATCAAACTCAACAGACACACGATTATCAGTGGTGAACTTACGAACCGAAACTAAGTTTTTGATAATATCGGGAACAACAAGAGTATTTTTGAGTTGAAGGGTGCGAGAAGGGACGTTTATGAGCTTGGTACCACTAGTAGTAACTGGAATGCTATTGCCATTGCCAACTAAGATAGACCGTACAGTACTAGAATTGGAAACGTTATGTAAAGTACCTGAATCAGCAGTGAGGTGCGAGGTAGCACCCGTATCCATGTAGAAAGCATCATCGGGTTGCTGTAGATGCATAGAACTATATGCCTCAAAGCAATGTCTCGTGAGTCATGGTAGTTCCGTCGCCATTGATTTTAATGGTTTTAGAGAAAATAGGATCGTAGAGGGGCTGATACCATCTTGGATTTGATGATAACTTCCTTGGTGATTTCTGTTCACCAGGGTTCTTATTATATAAAATAATAGTATCCCTTTTGGGAATACAAAAGTTATGGCGGAGATAATCTTCTCATTACAATAATTATGACCGGAAATATTCTCCTTAATGAAAATAAGAAAAGAAGGATAATATATTCTCTAATAGTTTCAACAATCTTTAATTTTCTCAGATCATTAAGATTTACACACCATCACTAAAAATACATCTTTATGAATGGAAAAAACCAGAGATTTTGAAGGTTGGGAAGATGACACTCAATCCTTCAAACTTCCTTATTCATTTTTAAGCTAAGAGAATCAAAATGAAACATTTTGTATATTTATGTCTTTAAATGTATGTACCAGAACTTTCTGGAAGGAAAAATCTAAAGCACCCAATTACTTATATCATGGTTTTCTTGTTTTTATGTATTGCAGGTTTGTAATATGAAAAAGAAAATCAGTTTGTAAAACCTTGGTTCGTTAGAACCAGTGGAAGAGAAATGAAACATTCACTTTCACAATTGGAAACGCGAAATCCAAATTTCTCTAAAATGTAAAATGTGGTGAAATTCAACATCTCACTACCACCAGGGAGGCGGTGAATTACTACATTTCACTGCCATTTTATTGATGGTGAAATACGCAAGGTTAGCAAACCAGTACGCATAATAATAGTGATAATAATTGATGCACCTCAGTCGAAGGCAGTTGACGAGAACAATTCGCAGCGCCCCGGGAAGATCAGTGCACAAGAAGATAAAGATGTTGAGTAATAATATGAATTCTGTTAGGTTTTAGTCTATATACTTCTTTATTTCTTACACTTTCTTCACTTTACCTTCCTTGCACCATAGTAAACCAGTGTTTCATCAACTTCATTCACTGCGCAAAATGCATGAGTGTTGAAACTTAGCTATGTTCAGATTAGATTCTTGGAGTTAGCAGACTCTTTTATGAAGTGTAAGGTTCTTCTAAGCTATGTCCATTGGCCGCATGATTTTTTATCAAAAGCCAATCATCAAGAATTTCCCAGTAATATAGTAGCAACAAAGTTTAATAAGGGCAAAACGAAATCTCATATATATAATTACCATTTTGAACACTCCAAGTGATCAGCTTAATGTAGGATCAATGTTAGTACCGAATCGAATGGAACAACACACTTTAATGAGAACTTTGGAAGTGTTTTTTCATTAATCTTGTAGGTGCAAATAATCCACAGAGCTAGGTGGAGCCATCCTGGCTAAGGGCACACCGAGAAAAACAAACACTAGAAGCATTGAATCACCCCATCAGGTCTGGGCGCAAGGAAAGAGGAACGGGGACAGCTCGAAAAGCCGACATAAGGGAGAAAAGCTTTGATGTGACACCCATCGAGTTCGAAGACAATTAATTCCCTGACAGGGTTGGTGAAGAGATGAGAGAAGCTCGTCCGAAGCAAGAATCGGCCAAGAATCTAAAGGGCGACACCGATACCTCCACCAAACGAACGACATCGGGTGATGATACCACTCGGCTAGATGATTCAGCTCAAGAAAAAGGAGAGATCGACCAAAGCACCAGCGAGTCGCCCGAGAAGAACATCCAGAAAGCTAGACCAGGCTCAACACTGTAATATTGATGTATCACTACCTGCAGCTATAAATAGAGATCATGTAGGAAGATAGAGAGGGGGGGCAAGAGAGAAAGGTTGAGAGTATTGTGAAGAGAAAAAGGTTGAGAGTATTGTGAAGAGAGAAAGGTTGAGAGTATTGTGAAGAGAGTAGTGCCGAGTATACTGTGGAGAAAGCATTGTTGATCAGTGAATTAGATCCTTGTAATCTTGTGTGAAGTAATAAGATCATCCCTTAACCCCGTGGACGTAGGTAATCATGCCGAACCACGTACATCTTGTGTTCTTCTATGTCTTTTGTTGATTTACTTCTTAGCATAGATCTTTTGGATGTAGTAGTAGGATTTTCTACATCTACATTCTGGCGCCGACTAAGGGGACCGTGTAACATCTTCGGATACCTTGAAATCGGTTACCAAAAGAGAGAAATCCAAGCTCCTAAGTCACCATGCGTGTTAGTTGAAGCTAAGGGAGAAACTCTTTTGGTTCAGAGGGTTGATGGGCAAAATTTGTGAAAAGTTTTTGTCCTCGTTTTTAGCCAAACCTTGTTGAGTTTTGAGGTAGGATTGTTTTGCTGGCTTTGACCGCTTCTGTTTTCATTAGAGTCGAGTCGTCAGGGTTAAATCATCAAACTAGGATGTTTGTCTAAGCCGTCTAAGCAGGTTATAAGAAGATCAATAAGCTCCCGAAATAACATCTTTTGATGTTGGTAGAAGCTAAAAATGAAATTCCACCTTGCTGACCTTTTTTCTTTTCATCTCTAATGGTTAAAATCCGTGTGCTGCTAGATTTGTTGTTTTAAGTTCACCTTCGTTTTTACTTACTAGAATTCACGAAAGGCTCACGGAAACTTAGTTTAAAGGAAAAAACTTGTTTAGTTAACTTCATCATCTTAACCCCATCAAACAAGAGCCGGGAGATCTCTTACCTTATGAATAAGGGATTCCGGTTGAAGAAGTTTGACTAACTGTGTAAAGATAAGGGTTTTCGTTAAAGCTTTCCCGGTCAAAGGTCGCCTTGTCGTCGATCTAAGGTAAAACTTAATGACACCTCAAAAGCTCCCGAATGGATCATCTTTGATGACCGGTAGAAGCTAAGGTGAAACGTTGCTTCGTTATTTGGATCTTCTAGTTAGCTAAAACAAAGTGTGGTAGTGGTGGAGGCAAGACTAACTTGAAATCATCGAGTTCAGTTTTCCGGAAACTATGGCTGAAAGGAGTTTTAGTGAGAGCTTCATTATCAAGCCTCATCTTGATCCTACGCAAAAAGCCTCACAGCATCAGTAGACGATCGGTACAGCAATTGGTAAAGTTTATCGTATCATCAACTATAGTCAAGAAAGAAATCTTCCAACTTAGCATACGGATGATTAATGACTTCTGGCACTTGGAATGTTAGGACAAATAATGATTAATGCGTAGGGGAAGTACTGAAAGCAACGTGTCGAGACAGCTTTTCAAAGATTGTCATTTACGGTCAAAACCACTTGACTGCTGTGATCAACACGCTAGCATAAATGGAAGTGTACTGTGAAAACTTTTTTCACCATTACACAATAGAACTGCTGTACTTCATCCTTAACCTTTTCGAAAGCAGTTCGAAGTAAGTGTTGTATACTTTGCTGACGTAGGTACAAACGGGCGGGCGAGCCGAGGAACGAGGGCAGTACCGAAGGCAATGGCGAGTACCTCCAGGACGAGCAGAATCCTAAGGAACCGAGTCACAGCGGGATCTAGTGTACAACAAGGACTCACGGATTCCCGACACGAAGGTCATCGGCCAAATAACCCGAACGAGCCTCAGGCACCAGTCAAAGGCATGACTACTGTCGACGAGGAGGTCGATTTAGGCCGAGACGATGATCTCCCACCAAGGATGCTGAGGATTATCCCGAGCCAAATGGGGCAAGGGAATGAGGACGACATGATAGATGGAAGAACTACATCGGATACTGAGGAAGAAGTGGAAGTGTAGACGATACAGGAGGAACGAGGTCGAGAAAGGCAACCAACAGAGTACCTGCACGACCTGGAGCGAGAAGGTGAGAGACTCAGGCGAGTACACTTAGCAAGGGGCGACCACAACCGAGACATCCCCCAGCAGCGGCCGGTCATCCCGTAGCTCCAATCGATCCCCCCGTTATTCCCTCGACAAGGCCTCCAACCGCACCACCCAATGTGACAGGAAACCAAGTCAATGGCCACTCTAGCCATGAAAGTACTGACCCAATGTTACTTGCTATATTGGCAAGCCAAAGAAGGCAAGAAGACCTTATGAGAGAGCTTCAAAGGAGAAACCTAGCTCTAGAACATGAAAACTACCGGCTCCGTAACATACGGGCGGGGTCGAGAGGATCATCGAGCCGAGGCGCTTGTAGCAACCACACCCCATCAAGAAACACCCCACCCCCATCTCCGAGCCGAGAACGCATACCCGACCTTAATCGACCAAGAGGAGGGTATGGGCCAGCCGACGATTCTTCAACCGAGTAAGAGGCAACCAATGGGGGTACGAATGCGACAACCAAGCAAAAGATCGAACAACTTGAGCAGATGGTCAGAAAACTAACAGGAAATAACGAGGACGATAAGCTAGCAGAAGTAATCAGTGAAGCCCAGAAGACACCATTTACCAAGGAATTGGATCGGGCTCCATTCCCTCCCAAGTGTACATTGCCGATTTTCCCATCTAGGTTTGACGGCACGGGTGACGCGGGAGAACACATCAAAATGTACAGCATGTCCTTGTTACAGTGGAAAAATTATGATGTGGTCATGTGCAAATTCTTCCCAGCAAGCTTGGAGGGCGAGGCAAAGAGCTGGTTCTACACCTTGCCCGATGAATCCGTTGGAAGCTATGGAGTCCTGGTGGAAACCTTCCTTGAGACTTACATGCATAACAGTATTGCTCGGCCCAGAGTCAATAAGCTCTTCACACTTGCACGAAGATTCAGGGAACCATTGCGCTCTTTAACGTACAGGTGGAGAAATTTATGCACTGACATCGGAAAGGTGCCGGTCGACCAACAGATATTCGGTTTCGAGAATTCATTGGGGAGAACAGATCCCATTTGGGTAGAAATGTACACTGAGAAACCTAAAACATTAAGAGAAATCCGAAAGATGCAAGAGAACTACATCGCCTTAAAGGAGATTCAGGAAGTGGCACAAGGCAGAGGAATACAAGAAGCAAGCATCACAGTAGAGGAAACCCCACGAGAAGCCCCAAAACGACTTGAGAAAAGGCCGAGCACACCGCATCATGGGGAAAACAAAAGAGTTTGGGTCGAGAAAGGAAAGAAGCCTCGACACGAACCTAAATCTTACACTCCACTAAACGCACCATTAGAAGAGATATTCAAAGAAGTCGAGAAGAGGAATGATATCCGATATCCTAAGACTCGGGGAATTCAGTTTGACGAAACAAGGAACCACCCAGAGTTTTGCCATTACCACCAGTTTCGAGGCCATTCAACTAATGATTGTCGGGAGGTGAAAGACATCGTCCAGCACCTAATCCGAGATGGATATTTACGGAATTTCGTCAAGACATCGCCGACACCTGCTCAACCCGACGTTCCAGTACACCAAATAAGAATCAATCGTGGCACCCAGTTCGCCTGCAACACCATATCGCACTCGGAAACTCAAGGGTTCGATTTGGGAACCGGGATCGCCTCGAGGATTCATAAAAGGGATCGATCGGGCAAGGAAATATTCAGTGTGGCCAAAACCTTGCCCATGGAACCATGGATGATGCAGCCGATCACCTTCTCGGCGAAAGACGTCCCATTAAATGGTCAAGCACATGGGGATCCCTTAGTAGTAACTCTGCTGATCGAGGAATGGGGCGTACGCAAGATATTAATGGACAGCGGCAGCTCAGTCGAAGTCCTGTTCTATGACACTTTCAAGAGGATGGAATTGTCCGATGACATCCTGATCCCGTCGACCTATCGAATCTACGGCTTCAACGGTACGGTGACAGTACCAAAGGGAGAAGTCACCCTCAGAGTCTCGGACGGGGAGGGATTCCTCGACACACTCACCACCTTTTGCGTGGTCGACGTTGTGTCATCATACGAAGCGATTCTGGGTCGGCCTTGGCTTGCGAGAATCAAGGGAGTCGCCTCGGCCTATCATCAAAGATTGCGGTTCCCATCGTATCGAGGAATAGTGGAGGTGTTAGGCGACCCCCAGGCAGCAAGGCAGTGCGTGCAGATAGACGTCCAGCAGAATGAGGAGAGGCGATCGAGGAAACGCCAAGAGAATAACAAGTCTAAGGAAATAAAGGCGGGAGAAGAGTTGGAAAAAGTGATGTCACAAGCCATCGCTACTTATGAAGCTGGCGAGAAAGAAATATTATAGCAATCACAGGAGCCGGCGACAGTCGGCGAACCAAAGAAAAATTTCTCGGCCTTAGAACCTACTCGACAAATCAATCTGGGTACCGAGGAAGAGCCAAAAATAGTAAGAATAAGAACTCTTTTGACAAACGAGCAATCCCAGCAGTTGACAACTCTTTTAAAGGAACACATGGATGTATTCGCCTGGCAAATGCACGATATGGAAGGAATTGACCCAGAAGTCTGCTCACATCACCTGCGGATAAACCCAAAGTTCAAGCCTATCCGACAAAAGATGAGAAGAATCGCACCGAGCTGCAAATAGCGGTGGAGGCTGAGTTGAAAAAGTTGCACGAAGCAGGAATCATTAGGAAAGCCCAATACCTGCATTGGATATCTAACATGGTGATAGTCCCCAAAAGAAATGGAGGTGTTCGAGTCTGTATCGACTTTAGTGACTTAAACAAAGCATGCCCGAAGGATAGCTTCCCAGTCCCCAGCATCGATCAGCTTGTAGAATCCATAGTTGGGTATATGGCGGTAACACTCATGGACGGATATTCAGGGTACAATCAAATACCCTTGGCCCCCGAAGATCAAGAGCATACATCCTTCTTCACACCAAGAGGGTTGTATTGCTACACCAAAATGCCGTTCGGATTGAAAAACGCAGGCGCCACCTATCAAAGATTGGTGGAAGACATGTTTGAAGATAAAATACACGACACCATTGAGGTATATGTAGATGACATGTTGGTCAAGAGCAGAGTGGCTACCAGCCACATCGACGATCTCCGAAACATATTTCAAACCATGAGAAGGTACAAGATGAGGGTAAATCCAGCCAAATGCACTTTCTGGGTCACATCGAGCAACTTTTTAGGGTACATAATCACCGATAAAGGCATCGAAGCCGACCCAGATAAAATCAGAGCCGTCGTGGAAATGCCGTCGCCTGTAACAGTTAAGGACGTGCAACGATTAAATGGAAATTTGGCGGCCTTAGGACGATTCATCTCTCGATCATCTGACAAGTGCAAGGATTTCTTCGGGACATTAAGGAAAGGAGAGAAGTTTAAATGGACTGAGGAGTGTGAAGAAGCATTTCAGAAAATTAAGCAACATCTCGCGAGTCTTCCGGTGTTACAAAGACCAGAGCCCGAGGACATACTAACACTATATCTTGGGGCAACCAGTTATGCCATTAGTGCCGTACTAGTCAAGAACATTGAAGGGGAGGAAAAGCCAGTGTATTTCGTAAGCAAAACCATGAATCCAGCAGAGAGGAACTACACTAGGATCGAGCAACTAATATTAGCGTTGGTATTTGCAACACAGAAGCTCCGGACGTATTTCCAAGCCCACAAGATTCGGGTACTCACAAAGTCATCCATAGAATCGGTACTCGACAATGCAGCCAGGTCGGGACGAGTCTCTAAGTGGAGTGCCCAAATAAAACAATTCGACATTTTTTACGAAATGAGAACAGCAGTAAAAGCACAGGCAGTGGCCGATTTTTTGGCAGACTTCCCTCTCAGCGATGAAGATGAAGTAGAAGACATCCCCGGAATGGAGGAAGACCGAGAGGACCCGTCCGACCTACTCGAGACATGCAACCCGACACGATGGGAGGTTTTCGTGGATGGGTCATCCAATAAAGACGGATCCGGTCTAGGATTGGTTTTCACGACGCCGAAGGGCAAAAAGATGGTACACTCCTTTAGGCTAACAATGTCACGGAATACGAAGCAGTAATACATGCCTTGCGTTTGATAGTGGAGATGGGAATCCAGGAGGTACGGCTCACAAGCGACTCTCAGCTAGTCGTCCAACAAATTAGCGGATAGTACGCCATACACGACCCTTTACTACAGAAATATTGGGAACTCGCCCAATTCTATATCGGCCAGATACCGAGCATCAAGTTCTGGCATATTTGTAGGAAGGACAATCGCCACTCGGACGCCCTAGCATACATTGCTTCCATGTTGACAGATTCAAGCGTCGAAGGCATCAGAGTTATGAGAGTCTTAATGCCCTCAGTACCTGAGACCATGGACATCGGCGCACATGTTGCAGCAACCACTACTGATCAGTATCGGGCCGATGATTGGAGAAAACCGATTCATGAGTATCTCGAATCCGGAAAGTTGCCAAGGGGCGACTCGAGATCAATAAGATCAAAATCAAAACGGCTGCGTACGAGCTTCGAGACGGCACTCTATACAGAAAATCGTACCTAGGACCATTACTAAGGTGCCTGAGTAAAGAAGAAGGACACACTATCCTTAACGAATTGCACTATGGAGCAGCGGGAAACCACAGCTCAGGCCATAGCCTAGCAGCACGAGCTAAAACCATGGGATATTTCTGGCCATATATGAATGAGGACGCGAGACACATGGCCCTCATCTGCTATGAGTGCCAAAAATTTGAAAGAAGATACATGCACCGGCAGTGACATTAAACTCGGTTGTCAGTCCATGGCCTTTCGCTAAATGGGGAATCGACATCGTGGGACCATTGCATGTCGGATCGGGGTAGAGAAAGTACCTGATTGTAGCCACTGACTATTTCACCAAATGGGTAGAGGCCGCCCCATTGAAACACATACGGGATAAAGATGTTTTTCGATTCATCTGGGAACACATCATATGTCGCTTTGGAGTACCAGCAGCAATTGTCTCTGACAATGGGAAACAACTACAGGGCAAGAACATCGACTTGCTATTCAACACCTACAATATTCGAAAGACCAAGTCTACACCCCTGTACCCCTAAAGTAACGGACAAGACGAGATCACAAACAAGACCATCGCCGATAATATGAAGAAGAAGCTCGACGGGGAATATGGAGAATGGTACGAAGAACTTTATAACGTTTTGTGGGCATACAGGACAACTCGCAGAGAGGCAACCGGGTTGTCGCCTTTCATGTTAACATATGGGACCGAAGCCATCCATCCCACAGAAGCAATGATACCTACAACAAGAACTGAAGCATGGAGACGAAACATCTCAGCTGATCTTATTCTGGCTAAACTAGACGATCTAGAGGAAACAAGAGAGATGGCTCTGCAGAAAATGGAAAATTACCAACGAAGAATCCAAATGAGAGTACAACAAACGGGTTCGACCCGAGAGAATTTCAACCAGGACAATTGGTACTAAAGCATCTACCTAGTTATGAACATGATAAAAAAGGCGGAAAATTAGCAGCACGATGGGGAGGACCCTACACCATTGTTGAAAAGGTCGGTGAAGGGGCTTACAAGATACTAAAACCGAACGGAACACCTGATCCACGACCATGGAATGCTACGCGACTAAAACTATATCACCCATGAAAACATGTACTATATATTGTCATTCATTTCCGTGAAATGCCACGAGGGGTTGGAAATATGGCAAGTGCGTCTAAATGGTCGTTTCGAACCCGGGGCGATGGCATTGTGCAAGTGCCGGGGAGACTTACACTAAGACGGACTATTCGAACTCGGGGCGATGGCAGTGTGCAAGTGCCGAGGTAGTCCTAGGGCCCCGGCGGTTGGAAACCCGGTGGCCGATTTTCGGGGCATGAGTACTCGACAATCGAGCAGTCAACATTGCTCCCCTTGCAAGTGGCCGAAATCACTTGCCCAAGAAAGTTAATCGATAACTTCTTGGGATATCGATCCCCTAGATATTAGGAAGGACCAACTACCCTTCCACTAGATCTTGAAAGACGGTGATGAGATACCTCAATCGGGACATGGCATTGGTCCCGATGACCCTCCCTGTTGAGTGTGTTAGTCTATTCATGTTTATGCAGGCATATACAACTTAGTCGCACAAATAAACCATAAGTTGTCGGCGTAACATAAGTAAGAACAGTAACATGCATAATAAGTGTTCGATAACCAGAAAAACAAACAAACTGGCGACGCAACGCCCCATTAAAAGATGTACGAGAAATTAAAGGCGTTCGAACGGATTACAACCCATGACAAAGGGTAAGACAGCGACGCAGCGCTACAAAAGACTAGCTTACTCTTTAGAAGGAACCGGCCCCGTAATCGCTCTCTTAGCGGCAGCATCGGCTCGTTTCTTATCAAGCACCGCCTTTACACCGGCTTTGACCTTCGCGACGAGCTCATCGTTAAACTTCGCCTTCTCAGCAGTAAGATCCTGTGTCAGCTGCGTCGACGCCGCTTCGGCAGTGGCTACCCGCTCGAGTAGTTGAGACTCCCTCCTCTTCAACCGAGTATTCTCCTCTTCCAACGAGGCCACCTTCCTCTGCTCGGCTGCCAAAACAACAAGAGCAGTCAGTTACATAATGATAGCATTAAGACAACAACAAGGAAAACACATTATAAGGCACACCACCTTCCAATAAAGGGGTAACTACTCTAATGGTTTCTTGATACTCAGACAAGCTACACTCGAGAGAAGACATCTGGGAAGAAAGTTCTAGATATCTTTGTTCGTTAAACTCATTAGAGGGGTAGTACTTCTTATGATCACTCCATTCGGCCCTCTGCCTGGAATGGGCTATCTGCAAACCTGATAATTGAGCTCGAACCCGCTCCAAGTCCTCAGAAACCTTCTTGGACTCCCTGAGCTTCTCAAGGGACTCTTGGCTACACCTCTCGGCAGCGTTCTTCTCCCCCAAGATCCGAAGGCGATCTGCGTGCAAGTCTCGAACCTGAAGCCTCAGCCGACCACATTGACTCTCTAAGTTATCGATCAACAGTGTTTTATCGGCAGCAATACCTTGGAACCGAGCTAAGCTCGCCCTAAGATTATCAATTTCCTCGGGGACATACTCAAAAGTCTCATAACGATGTAGCTGGATCTGCAGACCCTCGAGCTCGGTCTCCAGGCGATCGATTTTATCATCTTTGTTGACAATCCTTTGTTGTAAATTCGACACGTGATCCCGTTTTATATTAAGTTCTCTCTTCAACAAACGATACCTCGTAGCAGCATCGGCCTCCGCACTAGAAGTTTCGGCTAGGAAGGCAGTACTAAACTCAGGATATTGGCACTACAGAATCAATCACGAACACGGGAGAGCTAAATAATTACCTTGGGTCTCGGCTAGTCGCTTCTCCAGCCCCCGGGATCGCTCACGCTCCTGCTGTAATAAGAGACGGAGATTCTCTCTCTCAGCAACCTCCCTGCGCTGAAGGGCAGCGTTTAGCAACGCGCGATTGACATCCTACAAACACCAACAACGTTAGAAATGACCCTACAACTCGAATGCATGACCTGATCGACACAACTCACCAGCAGGTCAAAAGTAACCTTCAGGCCGGCATCATACAGCGAGACCGCCTGGATCTTCCCTTCATCCGACAGCGAGGCAAAGTCAGGAGAAATAAGAGCTCCAAGAAAATTGCACATTGGACCTGAGACGGTAAAGGAGGTGTTGCTCCCTGAATTAGGAACCACAGGAGAAATGGGCTCCAGAAACTCGCCCCCAGAAGTAGTGTTATCTACTTCATGAGTACTCGAGTCATTCCCACCAGACTTCTCCAATTGCTTCGGCTCCTCTTCATCACCATCGGCTTCGTCCTCCCCATCAAAAAGATCATCATCATCATCCCCATCAGACTCGAGATACACAACACCATCGGCAAGAACGACTCCTCGACCAGCTGACTGCTGGGGCACAGTTTTTTCTGGGACGAGTAAGTCGCCCTTAGTCTCTTTGCCCTTAACACTAGGCTTCCCACCTACAAGGGTAGATGAAACATCATAAGTTTTCTGAGGCGACTTCCTCATGAAATGCGATAAAGGCGACGATCCTCAAGATCCTCGCCATCTCTCGCCGAAGCACCACCAGCATCATCAATCCTCAGCTTCTGCGCATGAGCCAATGTCAGAATCATTCAAGGCAACAAATAGGGGCAAGTACATGTACTACAAAGAAGGAGTAGTATATTTGTTACCTTCCCTGTTTCCTCCTTGGCCCCTGCACCAGAACCCCTATCCCTTTTGCGAGGAATGAGGGAATCAGAAGGAACGCTCGGGAGCTTGGACTGAAAACACACAGAAATTGAAACATCGCCCTATCAGTTACCCGAGCCGACCAAATAAATCTAAAGCCAAGAAACATACTCACCCGATCAATATTGACCACCCAGAAGGGATAAGGCTCGGACGGAGAAGGAAAATTGCCGCTCAGAAGGGGACCAGAGATAACCAGAGGAACTCGGTCCCAAGCCGCATCACTAGTATGACGGGCATGTTTGTTGGAAATCTTCCCCTCGGGATCCTCGTCCAGTAAAAGCTTCTTGACACCCTCAGGGAGAGTTTTATGACGATGTGGGCTAGCAGCAAAACCAGCAAGATCACCATTGGTGGCAGTCCCACTTCGATAATTATCGGCAAAACTGGCAGGAGTATAGTCACTCGCCTGGGAAGGATCGTAGGTGGACCAGGTGGTGGGAGCACACTCGCCTCGACTGCGCCTCTCCCACTCGGATAAAATACGAAAGGTATTGCCATTCCAGTGAGCCAAGGCACGGGAAGGCCGAATCTTAGAAAGAGCCTTGTACCAAAACGGACGGCTAGGATCGTACAAAGGAAAGCGCAGCCCGAGCTCTAGCTGACCCCTGGTGACAATGGTCGCCTCGGCCGAGTGTGGAAACTTTAGAACATCATCCTTCTTCAAAACGCCTCTTTGGCCCGACAAGAGCCTGACGTCATAGCCATGGAGGTCGAACTCATTCTTCAACTGTTGGATGAATTGCTCATCCGACAAGTCTTTAGCAATTCTCTTGTCAGCCCTACATGAAAACGAAGAAGGATTATCAGAAAATATGGAATCCAAAGCACGATAATCATGCCTAGAAGGGCTTTCCAGAACAAACAAAGAATCGAGCGGTACACCGTCTTCATCAGAAAACACATAGCTCACGCACCTTTTTTCCACCATGGAAGGGGTTGAAGACGCCATGAAAGCTGGTAGACAGGAGGAGTAAAAGTACTACCGGAATCGGAAATTACAGCGGCACGGAGGGGGAAGATTCAGGACAAAGAAGGAAAGGGTAAGTAAATATGCAAAGAAGATAGTTAATGGCAAGGAAAGAAGCAGAGGAGAACGGAGAGAGAGGAGAGAAAATGGCTAAGGAAAGGTAAAGAGAGAATGAGGTTTAAAGACCATACTTATAAACCTCACTTGTGGTAACCGACGTGGAAGGTAAACCGGTCGCAACAAGTGAAGAAAGTGAGGAACAGCATGGCGCAAAACCCGGCATGACCGAGGACGTGGGAAGACGAGGCGGTTTCTTCCACACGTGTCGATCACACGAGTGGAAGAAGGGGCATAAATGTAGGTGCAAATAATCCACAGAGCTAGGTGGAACCATCCTGGATAAGGGCACACCGAGAAAAACAAACACTAGAAGCATTGAATCACCCCATCAGGTCTGGGCGTAAGGAAAGAAGAACGGGGACAGCTCGAAAAGCCGACATAAGGGAGAAAAGCTTTGATGTGACACCCATCGAGTTCGAAGACAATTAATGCCCGACAGGGTTGGTGAAGAGATGAGAGAAGCTCGTCCGAAGCAAGACTCGGCCAAGAATCTAAAGGGCGACACCGATCACCTCCACCAAACGAACGACATCGGGTGATGATACCACTCGGCTAGATGATTCGGCTCAAGAAAAAGGAGAGATCGACCAAAGCACCAGCGAGTCGCCCGAGAAGAACATCCAGAAAGCTAGACCAGGCTCAACACTGTAATATTGATGTATCACTACCTGCATCTATAAATAAAGATCATGTAGGAAGATAGAGAGGGGGGGCAAGAAAGAAAGGTTGAGAGTATTGTGAAGAGAGAAAGGTTGGGAGTATTTTGAAGAGAGAAAGGTTGAGAGTATTGTGAAGAGAGTAGTGCCGAGTATACTGTGGAGAAAGCATTGTTGATTGAATTAGATCCTTGTAATCTTGTGTGAAGTAATAAGATCATCCCTTAACCCCGTGGACGTAGGTAATCATGCCGAACCACGTACATCTTGTGTTCTTCTATGTCTTTTGTTGATTTACTTCTTAGCATAGATCTTTGGATGTAGTAGTAGGATTTTCTACATCTACAAATCTCTTTCACTGCCTAATAATTCAACAACACGGCCTTTATAGAGGCTTACAAATTCACTTGTCAGAACCTAGGAAATAAAGCGAAAGATCTCTAAAAATCAAATAAAAATAATATCACTAGAAAATTTATCCAAATAAAGGGAATATAAGTTCCTGCCATAAGCTGGAACATAATCCTTATTTCTTAGCTAGGATATCTCAAAACTAACCAAACTTAGACTAAATAACCAAAACTAGTTACGACAACGTGCTCGGCGTTCACTTTCTTTATAACACAAGGCCTTCTCGTGCACTACATCACCGCTCAAGACACAACCCAGTAACGATCACAAATCACAAAAAAATCTTCTCAAATCTCGGTTACCCTGGATATCGAGCAACACTGGTTTCACGTTATTTAGAGGAAACGAGAATTTGGAGTCGAGGAAGTACAAGAAACTTAATATTTGTTGGACCGAATGGCCAATCGGCCTAACGGTAGATAACCATGGTGTTGACGGAAAAAGCCGGCTATTAATGTCAAGCCTCACACAATCGGGTAAAGTACCACAATTAATTGTCGACACTTCTCTGCACACACCACTTGCATTATTCTTACTACTATATAATATATAAAAATAATACTTGCATTGGTTTCTTATTAAAATCATTTGGCATGTGCAATTAGTGGTACAATATGTATATGATTTCAATGGTCATTATTTGATCATAGGATGCTGCCAAGTTAGTTTACATGGGACTTAGCTTGGGTGCATCAAGTGAATGAGGGAAAGACGTGGTATTAGTTTTCCAACGGGCAAAAAACCCATTCACTGTAACGTTGCTACTTTATTGGTGGATTGGTTAGGAAGTGCTCCACTACCATAGGAAGTGGGGGAAAGAATAGGTTGAGAGAATACGTGGTTTCTCTTGTAATTTAGACTATAAATGTTCCTATTCTCATTAACTATGCCTTGTAAAGAAGATCCGATCAATCCACTCAATAATAAAATCTCTATATTTTTCTCTTTTCTTAATATCTGTTTTGATATTATCTTCCTGATCAGAAAAGATCTCTGTGCCTACATTGGTATCATGAGCAGGTCTAATTAGGAAAGATTGAGTGCAATCAATATCATATATTTAACTATACTGTGTGAGAGTACAACTTTCAAGGGAATCACAAAAAAAAAAGCAATTGAATATTGCTTTGAGAGAAACGTACAAGCCAGAAAAAGTGAAAGAGAATTATTTTTCAAGAGTTCACACTGTTCACGGAAGTGAGTCAACATATTAATCGGTCCCACTTATTCATTTTCATCACAACAAGGTCGTTAATTAATTGGAGTGCGGCGTACTGTTTACTTCTCACCTCACAGTAAGCGTTTCTGTTTGGGTTTATCTCGTATTTAATTCACCAAACCGAGGTCAGTAACCAATATTTTTATTATCAGTATTTTTGATTCACCGATTACTGTTAATAATTACCCATGGCATCCAAAGTTGTGAGTCATGAACTGAGCAAAACCGAGCGCTTAAATGGTTCTAATTTTTCTACTTGGAAAAGACGTATTAGGCATATACTGTTTCAAGAAAAAGTAGAATATGTGATTGATGTTCCCACCCCTGATGAGCCTGATAATCCCACTCCTGCTGTTAGACGTAGTTTTGAACGCTTTTTGGAAGATGATAAAATAGCTAGATCAACCATGTTAACCTTTATGGATCCGGATTTAGAAATTATCTATGAAGGTTATCAAACAACAAAAGCTATGTTTGAGGTCACACTCAATCCTACGGGGACAGATCCCGAGACATATATACAGTTATTGATTGAGAAATTTAATACTACCCGTATGAAAGAAAATGAGTCTGTTATTGATCATTGTAGCCGTATGACTGTGATTGCAAAAGAACTAGCTGCTGTCGGAAACCCCATACCTGATAGGATGCAAGTTTCTACTCTTTTGCATAGTCTTCCTCGTTCATGGGAATCTGTAGTGGTAGCTATAAATATGTCTGGTAGAGATGTTAATATGATTACTTTACCTATGTTGCTGGGTGTTGAAGCTCAGCGTCGTGAAAAAAGAGGCGAGTCATCTCAATCTCATGTTACTGAAGAAGTAGCCAAACCAAACAAGAACAAGAATTCTGGACCCAATAAGAAGCCTTTTAAGAAAAACTTTAACAAGAAGAAGAATTCTAATGCAAAGAATATTACTTGTTATCACTGTAAGCAGAAAGGCCATTACCAATCCAACTGCCCAGAAAAGAATAACAACTCTAAGTCTAGTGGTAGTGGGTCTAAGGATATTATTTATGTTGTCTCAGAATCTCTTTTAGCTGATTGTGATACAGATGCATGGTGGATCGATTCAGCTTCATCAAGACATGTGACAAAATCTAGGGACCGTTTTGTTAACATTAAGGAGATCAAAACCCGGCGAACACGAGTTTATATGGGTAATAATACTTATTGTGATGTCTTAGGCATCGGAACCGTGAGATTGTCTTTGCCTGGTCAAAATAACTTAGTCCTTACTCGATGTATTGTTCGCTCCTAATATGAGGCGAAACTTGGTGTCCGTATCTTAGTGTCTTGATGATAAGGGTTATGAGGTTAGAATTCGATCCGAAAAGTGTCTGTAGGAAAGCATGGTAGAATTTTATTTTGGGGATCTAAAGTTGATAGTTTGTATCGCTTGAACCAGAAATCTTCTGATTTTAATAAAGTTGTTAATTCTTCTGCTTATTCCTATGAGTGTTCTAATTCTCTTGATTTTTCTGATTCTCTTATGTGGCATATGAGATTGGGTCATGTTAACAAAGATAAACTATCTCGCATGTCTAGCAGTGGTTTAATTCCTAAAATTAAAATTGATTTTAACATATGTGAACCATGTGTGATGGGTAAAATGTCTAGGAAACCTTTTGGTAAAGCTATTAGATCAAATAATTTGTTAGATATCATTCACAGTGATATATGTGGTCCTTTGAATGTTAAAACTCATAGAGGTATGACATATTTTATTACATTTACCGATGACTATTCTCGTTTTGGTTATGTTTATTTGCTGTCAAAGAAATCTGATGCTTTAGATATTTTTGTCACATATAAAAATGAAGTAGAAAATTAGTTAGGAAGAAAAATTAAAGTTCTTCGCAGTGATAGAGGTGGTGAATATAATTCTGAATTTTTTGGTAATTTTTGTAAGAACCATGGTATTATTCATCAATTTACTATGCCTGATACGCCACAACAAAATGGTGTGGCTGAACGTAGAAATCGAACTCTTCTTGATATGACTAGGAGCATGCTTAGTCACTCAAAATTAGGTACGCATTTTTGTGGTGAAGCTTTGTCTCTTCATTTTTATATTTTGAATAGATTGCCATCTAAATCATGACTAATACACCTTATGAATTGTGGAGTGGTAGAAAACCTGACTTAAGTCATTTTAGAATTTGGGGTGCAAATGCTCATGTTAGAGTGTTAGATAAAAATAGATCTAAACTAGACCCTAAAACTGTTAAATGCACATTTATTGGTTATGCTGATCATTCTAAAGGTTATAGATTTGTTGTTCACCATGCTGATGGATCTATAGGTGTAATCGAAAGTAGAGATGCATATTTCATTGAAGAAAACTTGGAACCAATGTCTAATAATTGTATGGTTGATTTATTTGAAATTCCTAAAGACAAGACACCTTCTTTAGATAATGAAAATTTGATTCAGCCTCCTCCGGTGCAAGATACAATTACTAAGATTGTTAGAAGTAGGAATCCACCTTCTTATTTGAAAGATTATGCAGTTGTTTTAAATGAGAATGAATTTTCTGATGATGAACATTTTTCTTGTGATGAGGACACATCTGATGTTGATCCCTTAAACTTTAAACAAGCTATGAAATTGCCTGATGCTCATAAATGGAAATATGCTATAGATGAAGAAATAAAATCAATTAATGAAAATGATGTATGGCAATTTGTTGATTTACCTAAGAACAAGAATGTTATAGGTTGTAAATGGATTTTGAAAAAGAAGTTTAAGGCTGATGGGTCACTAGACAAATATAAGGCTAGAGTAGTAGCTAAAGGTTTCACACAAGAAAAGTATATAGATTATTCAGAGACATATTCTCCTGTAGCTAAATTTACATCCATTAGAATTTTGTTAGATATTGCTGCTCATTTAGATTTAGAAATACACCAAATGGATGTTAAGACAGCATTCCTAAATGGAGACTTAGAGGAAGACATATATATGGAGCAACCTGAAGGTTACATAGATGAAAATAATAGAGATAAAGTTTATAAGTTAAACAAATCTCTTTATGGGCTGAAACTTGATCATCTCGTCAGTGGTATTTAACTTTTCATGATGCTGTCACTAATTATGGTTTTGTAGCTAATGCTTATGATCCTTGTATCTATGTTTTGAACAGTGGGAGCACTTTAGTTATGTTATCTCTTTATGTTGATGATATATTACTGTTAGGTAATGATTTGAATTTGATTGTAAAAATTAAACTTGGCTTAAATCTCGTTTTGAGATAGAAAGATATGGGTGAAGCAAGTTTTATATTAGGCATCAAGATAACTAGAGATAGATTGCATAAGAAAATTCAGCTGTCTCAAGAAGCATACTTAGATAGTGTTCTAAAGAAATATAAAATGGAACATTGTGGTCCTGTTGATACACCCATATGTAGAGGGACCAAATTATCTAAGAAAATGGCTCCTGCAAATGAAAAAGAACGAATTGAAATGAATTCAAAACCATATGCACAGGTAGTTGGAAGTTTAATGTATGCCATGTTGTGTACCCGTCCTAATTTGAGTTTTGTTGTAGGATTGGTAAGTAGATTTCAAAGTAATCCTGGTATTGCTCACTGGATAGCAGTAAAGCGCATATTGCGATATATCCAGAAGACAAAGGGATATAAATTGACTTACTGTACTGACTCTTTACTTGTTCAAGGGTATTGTGATGCAGATTTTTCAGGAGACGTAGACGGATTAAAGTCTACCAGTGGGTACGTATTTACCCTAGGTGGTGCTGCAATATCATGGTCCAGCAAGAAACAATCATGTGTAGCGAAGTCTACAATGGAAGCTGAGTATATTGCTTGTAACCATGCAGCCAGCGAAGCTGTATGGATCAAAGGTTTCTTGCTTAATTTGAAATTAATTCCTGATAAACCAATTAACATTTTGTGACAATCAAGCAGCGTTATGCACCATTGCCAATGGAGAGCTCAGTGGTGATCCGGTAAAGAAGCATATTGAAAGAAAATATTGCTATGTGCTTGATATTGTGAAGAAGAAAATAACAGTGAGTTATTTGAGAACAGAGGATATGATTGCTGATCCTTTGACAAAAGCTATAGCTACAGAAGATTTCAAAAGACATGTTATCTCCATGGGTATCATTGAAGACCAGCCGAATGGCCAAGTGGGAGATGTTGGACCGAATGGCCAATCGGCCTAACAGTAGATAACCATGGTGTTGACGGAAAAATCCATCTATTAATGTCAAGCCTCACACCATCGGGTAAAGTACCACAATTAATTGTCGACACTTCTCTGCACACACCACTTGCATTATTCTTACTACTATATAATATATAAAAATAATACTTGCATTGGTTTCTTATTAAAATCATTTGGCATGTGCAATTAGTGGTACAATATGTATATGATTTCAATGGTCATTATTTGATCATAGGATGCTGCCAAGTTAGTTTACATGGGACTTAGCTTGGGTGCATCAAGTGAATGAGGGAAAGACGTGGTATTAGTTTTCCAACGGGCAAAAAACCCATTCACTGTAACGTTGCTACTTTATTGGTGGATTGGTTAGGAAGTGCTCCACTACCATAGGAAGTGGGGGAAAGAATAGGTTGAGAGAATACGTGGTTTCTCTTGTAATTTAGACTATAAATGTTCCTATTCTCATTAACTATGCCTTGTAAAGAAGATCCGATCAATCCACTCAATAATAAAATCTCTATATTTTTCTCTTTTCTTAATATATGTTTTGATATTATCTTCCTGATCAGAAAAGATCTCTGTGCCTACAATATTCTGTTTGGGTTTTAGGAAGAATCGTGTTATATATTTGTGTGATCCTCGAGGCTAGATTTGGTCTATTCAGTGGATAGTTCAAAGTTTAAACTCAGTTTCATTCGATGAGTCAACACCGGTTTTCCCACTCCCTTGATCCAAAAGCCCCCTCTCTATAACAAAAGTGAAAAAGATAATGCTACTGCGAATACTCAGGTGGCAGACTTCACTCGTTGATCAAGATCATCGAACTGGTTTGGGATGATTTTTAGTAAAATATGTAGTTATAGTAGTTTGGCGCTAAGAGGGAAATGGCTTGTCTCAGTGGTGTCATTAGTTTAACCAAAATATATCGAAGTTGCTTCCCATCTACGGGTTCCATACACCATCTTAATACGCCTCTATGTGTCATGGATCACAGCCGTAGATGGAAAATGGTGGGTCTGGGAAAGCTTTCGGGGGACCAATAGGGGGTGGGAACATAGGCGGGGTATGTTTTTGGGGTATAAATCCGGTAGATGGGAAGCATTTTCGAAAATATATAGTAGTTTGGCGCTAAGATGGCTTGTCTCAGTGGTGTCATTAGTTTAACCAAAATATTGGATGACATCTGTTACTTCACTATTAATTTATTTATTTATTCACTCACTCTAGGTAAAATTTCGTGAAAGGTGTACTTCACTATGACCGTCTTGTCATTCCGTCATGTCGATATTATTTCCTTTCCTTAACTAGCTACTCGCTAGTCGCTGCACAGGGCACAGTCCTTGTTCTTGATGTCATTGTCTCTCCAACTCCAATCAGCAGATAAGGCCAGATACATGTCATTGTCTGGCTAGTCTATATGTACGGTTGTAGTGTAAATAGCCTTGCATGTGCTGGTGGAACATGGAAATTCAAGCATGGCTAGGATCTAGGCAAATAATGTATACGTATTCCGTGTGCCGACCTAGGCAAATGATGTACAACGTGTGAACAATAATAGCTACCTGGGCTAACCCATGGCTCGGATCACATGGTGGTGCTCCCACAAACACCTCAATAGTCGGTGAGAATAAACATGCCTATTGTTTATCTCATCCCATGCTTATTTTCCTCTAGACATGAAGTTTTTATGTGAATAAATAAATGAACTAACAAGCGCTTCTTGCATGCCCGGCTTTGTCAAGATTGCTAATGGGGTGACAGGATTGGTGGGGGTTTACCAATCCAAGGCAACAATTGTTTTGTCCTATATAAAAACCGTTTTGTCTTATTATAGTTTTGGTACACCCCCACTAATCCTGGCACCCCCATTAGCAGCCTTAGGCTTTGTGAGACTACAACTATAGGAAAAGAATGATAAACGGGGGAAAGAATTGTATCATCATTTTATCTGTAACATGACTCTGATATGCGGAATTGTAAACCAGAGTACGATGGAGTGAGGTATTAGTGGAAACTAAAATATCGAGAACTGCTTGGTTAATCATTTGGAATCCGTGGACATAAAACAGCTGATCGAATTTTCTTCCAAAACGGATTTTAAATTGATTTGTTGCACAAGTCATCCGATATAATTTGGTTTCCTAATTTAATTTGAACGCGAAATTGGGGATAAAAAAAGCAATTGGGGATATAGGAAAACGAACAAAAACTGGATCCAAATATCAAATCAAGGTCACCCCTTATCTAAGTATTTTACGTAATACCTAATCTACCCCTCACTAATCATATTTAGTGGTTAAGTATAATTAGTTAAGTTAATAGATTAGTTTGATAATCATTAGAATAAATCATTATCATTGAATTTTTTGATGCAACAACATCAAATCAAGATATTTATGATCATGAAGGTTTACGTGAAGAACCAGCCAAGGAAAGTAAACTAGCTGAATATATAAGTGCTCCAATTACTCATATATAGGTATTAATGTATTGAAATTTGATTTTTTTTTCATTGAATTCGCCATTGTTGCGCCTGAAAAACTTAGTGCCGGCATGGTAAAAGTATGAATACCATATCGGCAGTGACCAAACCGGCATGGTATTCATACTTTCACCATGCCGGTACCCAATATCCCCCAATTTTGAAAATTGGAAGTACACTACCGGCATAGAAAGTTCATTATCGAGCATGTCGGTAATAGTGTCGGCATGGTTGATTCCCAAGTGTACCGTGCCGGTATGAGGACAAAAACATATAGAAAACTTGTCTGAAATAGCAAGTAACGGCATGGTATTCATCTTAAAAACCATGCCGGAACTAGTACCGGCATGGTATTCATCTTAAAAAAACATGCCGGAACTAGTACCGGCATGGTATTCATCATAAAAAAACATGCCGGAACTAGTACCGGCATGGTATTCATCATAAAAAACCATGCCGGCACTAGTACCGGCATGGTATTCATCCTAAAAACTACGCCGGAACAAAAAAATAGTAGGGTATTCATCATAAACACAAGCCATGAGTGGATTGAAAGTTTATGATTCTAACCCAAACGAAGTTTTAAAACAACAACAACACTTTAAATATGATTAGGTATCATGTACCTTCTAAATAAAGCCATTTCTTCATCTTCTTCTTCTTTCTCAAGACCAATTCAATTTAACCTATCTTTAAGAACTTGTTAGGGTTTGATTTTGATTTTTAGTTTTAAATTTTAATTTAGATGGAAGGGTATTTTAGTATTTCCTCCCCCAAAAAACACCCCTTAACGGATAGTATTGGATGGGGTTAGTAATTCATATCCCCCAATTAGTTTTTTTATCCCCCAATTTCGCGTTCTTTATTTTCTCGGGGTTTAATTTTCTAGAGTTTTATATATATCTCGTACGATTATTTTATTTCCCTAATTTTTATTCTTTTATTACTTTAATGAAGTTCACTCTTCAAATTTCATTTTTTTTTTTTTTTTTGAAAAGGGCTCTTCAAATATCATAAAAAGGTTAACTAAGGATATCAAATTTAACTAAAATGATTAAAAAAAAAAAGGTTAATTCATTGAGCATGGATTTTTTGAATTTGTTTATTTTGATAGACAAATTTTCGTGAAAGGCGTACATTATTTCCCTGCCTTAATTAGCTACGGACTGGCTAGTCGCTGCACAGTGCACAGCCTCGCTATTGATGTCATTGTCTCTCCAAGGACGACCGGAACAGATAAGTCCAGGTACATGTCATTGCCTGCCTGTCATTGTAGTGTAAATAGTGTTGGAAAATGATTACTAAAAAATAATTTTTAAGGTTTTAATAAAATTATAATTTATTATTTTCTTTTGTGAATGAAAAAATTTATTAGTCCCACATTGTGGAGTTTCCACGTTTTAGTTGTTTTAAGAGACTATATAAGCATTTTAGTCCCGCATCGGGGAGTTTTTCTTCTTAAGTTATATTTGTCAATTATATAAACAAATTCACTACTTTTGTAAAAACCATGGGAAAGGGGTTACTCCATATTTTAGAGGGACCCCTAAGGGAAAATATTTTATAGCCATTTCTTAAGCGTTCACTATTTTCCTTAACGGTTTTTTCGGAGTTGCCAAGCTCAAGTTGAGCATCTACTACATATGCTAGTAGTAGGTGTAGTAGGGTGTTTTATCCTGGAGATATCCGTCCTGTGAGGGCTATAGCATCACTATTGAGTGTAGCCGGGCGCTAATGTCTTAAGGGCAACGTGTTGAACACGTGACTCACTCTGTTTTTCCAAAGTTTTACCTTGTTGTTGTTGCGGAGATTTGGGGAGCTCGTCCGTTTCATTAAATCGATCACTTCCACTATAAAGAAGCTAAGTATCAATAACTTTTGCTTATTTGATTTTTTCCTTGTTTTTGATTATTGCACCCAACAATCTTAAGACATTATAATTTGTAATAATCAAGAATGGTTGATTGGTTTGTGAATCATGAATGTTAATTACGGAGTGAAAAAACAGAAAATGAAATTTTGGTCAGCTTTAGAGTTTCGAATTTATCTCTAAACCTAGAAGGAATTTCGATGAACCCTTTTGACACAACGTAGTGGACATCCTGATAGTTACCCACGTAAAATTTCAGAATTTTTGGAGTTGTAAAAGTATTTTTTTGATATTTTACAAAACAGAGAAACGTTCCTGAAAAAATTATGATGGGAAGAAATGTTTTGTTAACTAAAGTAATTTTTATGGGGTAACCATGAGTTTTTTGATATGGTGGTTCAAACGAAGTTTGTAAATCTAGATATTATCTTCAAAACTCATATTTTATCTTCCGTTTCGAACTAAGGTTTCGAGATGTGGTGTATTTGGTGATTGGGAAATTACCATCTCCGTAGTCGAGTATAAACGAAGATTGTGACATGAAATGGAAAGGGACATGGCTAACAGGCGCATGTGGATGAACACAATTTTTCCAAAGCTGACAAAGGTTGGAACATCAAACGCAACTCTAAGCGTAGTCTTCTTAAGAAAGGTATGTTTCATAAACCTGAATCTAGCATTACTTTAATTAAGGGTGATTTTTATGTGTGTAAAATCCTAGCCATACGGCAGTAAATTGTAGGCAACATAAAAACCTTAATTAGTAGATAGTTAATGCTATTTTAGCTGAAAAAAACTAGTACGAGTTCAGTGGCATGATATCGGAAGTTATTTTAATAACTAATGTGAGAGACCAGTATGTGGACTTTGGAGCCACCAATCATGTTTGTTGAAACAGAGACCTGTTCACCTCCTATCAGAGGATATGAGATGTCGAGAAACTCTATATGAGTAACTCACCTGCGACATAGGTTGCATAAAAGGGAAAGGTCGAGCAGAAGCTCATATCTGTAATATTCTCACATGAATGAAGTTTTCATGTTCCGGGCATATGCAAGAATCTTGTATCTTGTTCTGTTGTAGATGGTAAAAGACTTAAGATATTAATTGAATATGGAAACTTGTCGTACCTAAGAGCATGTGATTTTGAAGGAAATGTTATAAGAGTTAAGGTCAATATAAGCTTAATGAAAAAATTGATGAAGTAGTTGATTCTTGTGTTTTCTTTTGTGTGATTGAATGCTTTGCATGGTAGACATGGAACCGTAAACTTATATAAGTCAATGCATAAAATGGGAAGCGTAGGCTGCATACCCAAATTTAGTTTGGATATTGAACACAAAAGTTAAATATTCGTAGAATCAAAATATGCTATAAAACCTTTTAGCAAAATTTCTCAGAGTAATTCTAAGCCCTTAGAATTAATTCAGTTAGACCTAGTTGACATGAAATCAACCCAAACTAAGGTGGTAAAAGGTGTTTTTATAACTTTCATGATAATTGTACGAGGTATTATCTTGTATACTTACTTAGGGGTAAGGATGATGCCTTAGAAGCCTTAAGAGTATAAACTTTAAATTGAAAGCAAAGTATATGTTACCACTAAAAGGGTTAGGTCTGAACATGATGGCAAGTATGAAATTCATACAGGAGAACTTTACTTGTTAAATGACATTATTGATGAGATCACACCTCCTTATTCACCATAGTCTAATGGTATAGTTGAACGTAAGAACAAAACCATTAAGGAGATGATTTATGCCATGTTGATTAAAGGATTAACCGCCAACTTGTGTGTGTGTGGGGGGGGGAGGGTAGGTCGTCCTCGATTTTTTTTATATCCCGAATAGAGTAACCTTTAAAGGATTAGATAAAACTCCATATGTATATGAAAGATAGACAACCTTCTTATGCATACGTCAAAGTGTGGGGGTGTTTAGATAAGATATCCCGAGTACCCTCGCATATAGTTTTTGGTTGTGAGTTACGCTTTTTCGACTTTGGTGTGAATACTATTATGGAATCTAGGGATGCTTTGAGTTCTTTGAACATGTTTATTCTTAATCATGTACCTCATTAGAGATGTGATGTTGATCCTCTAGATTTATTTTCAAATAGTCGAAACTTATCTTTAAGGAAGATAAATTAGAGTTGATCCTAGGAGAAGTAAAAGATTAGAACGAGACTTCTTATGGACTGACTTATTAATAAGCCTAGCTTAATCGAGCTCCAGGACTCGTAAAGAAGCCATAACATCTATTGAAACCCCATTCTGGTAAGAAGCTTCATTTAGAGAAATGGACTCAGTCCGTCGTAACCAGACTTGGGAGCTTGCTAGTTTACCTCTAGGGAGTAAGACCGTGGGATGTAAATGAGTCGAAACATTAGATATATGTAACTGTGGAAAAACATTAGGCTAAGTTGGTAGCTAAAGGCTATAAACTAAAAGAAGGTGTAAATTTCCTTGATTCTTATTCACTTGTGACGAGAATTACTTCTGTTGAGATGTTAATTGATATTGCTGCCATAAAAAACTTGGAGATACATCAGATGGATGTTAAGACAGCTTTCCTAAAATCGTGAATTAGATAAAGAAATTTACATAGACCAACCTGAGGATTTTGTAGTGAAAGGTTATGAAGACAAAGTTTGCAAGTTGAACAAATCTTTGTATGGTTTTCAAATAAGCACGTAAACAGTGACATGGAAAATTTGATCATGAGATAATGTGTAGTGAATTTAAGTTAATGAATCTGAAAAGTATATTTATAAGTAACTTGTTAAGGATGCCTGTGTGATTGTATGCTTATATGTTGATGATATGTTTATACTTGATACAAACATAGATGTGATTAATTCCACTAAAAACATGCACTGAATGAGAACATTGACTTAAAAGACTAAGGCTTTTAAAATGTAATCTTAGGGATGAGGATTAAAAGATAATCAAACATTTATAGTTTTAGTCATTCTCATTATGTTGAATTTGTGCTTAAGAGATACAATCAGTCTGATTGTAAGCCTGCTTGTACTTCATACGATTCTTCTTGTAGACTCAAGAAAAATAAGGAAAATGAAGTATCTTAACTTGAATACTCAAGAGTTATAGGATGTCTGATGAATTTAATGAACTTTAAGAGTCCAGACATTGCCTATATTGTGAGTAAGTTAAGTAGATATACTTGTAGTCCAGAGCAAGAGCATTTGGATGCACTTAGTAGAGTATTATGGTACCTAAAATACTCTATTACCTTTTATTTGATTTATGAAAGGTATTTTGCTGTCCTTGAGGGACTTTATGATGCAAAGCTGGATAGTTGACTCGAGAGGAGTCTAAGTCTACAGTGGATATGGTTTCACTCTAGCATGAGGGTTTGTTTTTGGAAAATTTCCAAATAGACATATATTGCTCAATTCATTATGGAATCTAAGAGTATTGCGTCAGATAAAGCACGAGAGGGGGCCGAGTGCCTAAGATGCTTTTTAGAAGACATTCCTCTCTGGTATAGGCCTGTGCCAGCTATATCTATACATTGTGTTAGCCAAGCTATAATAGATAAATCTAAAAATAACTAATCTCAATCGGCGTTATTTACATTGATTGGGTAAATTCCAAGGAGAATATCGCGCAACCTTTGACGAAAGGTTTATCCAAAGAGATTGTTAGAAATGCATCGAGAGGGATGGGGCTTAAGCTCATAAATTAAACTTGCCATGAAGGATACCCAACCTTGCTGACTGGAGATCCCATGATCAAGGTTTCGAATGAGACAACTAATTTTTGGTGGGTAAAGGTAAACACTATCAGAGAATTTCATTCTCTGTCCCTTCCCTATGGTGTAGACGTGATAGTGTGAGCATGTGAAGGGTGACTTTTAAGAAGTCTTAATGAGTTCTATAGTTTCAATTTAAGATTGAAGTGTGGTGTAGCAGTAACACTCTTTATGGAAACTCACCTATCTGAATGAGAAAGTGGGGCCGCTTCCTATGAGAATATGAGCTTTGATTCTCTAGAGCATTCTGAGAAACAGGATATGTCCAGGGCCAAATTGGACAAAACGGCACGAGCTTGGAAGCACCCTTGGAGATATCATCCGTGGTTGTTATCGCGAATTACATCAAACGCTAGCAGTTCAAGACATAGTTCACTGTCTCTAGCAAGTAATTTCGGTAATATCTCACTAAGCAAAGGTTCAAGACCTCATGGACACCTCTGCCTAAAATGGTATTTCCTGCGCTTTTTATGTGATTTTCGTTTTGATGGTTTTGGTATTACTGGAACTTAGGATCTAAGGGTTCACTAGTTCATGTTTTTTCACTTTGGTGAAAGGAACCTTTAGTCTCACTTGTGAGGAACTAAAGATGAAATCTCTCTATACTATATGACGTTGGAATGGCTAGTATGACTTCAACATGCACGATCTTTTTGTCTGTTCAGTCAGTTCGGGTCGTTAGATTGGGTTGTTGATTTACCAAAATCTATCCGTGTTTTCGTGTTTTATTGAGTTTTCATTCATGTGGGGGATTGTTGGAAAACGATTACTAAAAAATAATTTTTAAGGTTTTAATAAAATTATAATTTATTGTTTTCTTTTGTGAATGAAAAACTATTAGTCCCACATCGTGGAGTTTCCACGTTTTAGTTGTTTTAAGAGACTATATAAGCATTTTAGTCCCACATCGGGGAGTTTTTCTTCTTAAGTTGTATTTGTCAATTATATAAACAAATTCACTACTTTTGTAAAAACCATGGGAAAGGGGTTTCTCCATATTTTAGGGGGACCCCTAAGGGAAAATATTTTATAGCCGTTTCTTAAGCGTTCGCGATTTTCCTTAACGGTTTTTTCGGAGTTTCCAAGCTCAAGTTAATCATCTACTACATATGCTAGTAGTAGGTGTAGTAGGGTGTTTTATCCTGGAGATATCCGTCCTGTGAGGGCTATAACATCACTCTTGAGTGTAGCCGGGCGCTAATGTCTTAAGGGCAACATGTTGAACACGTGACTCACTCTGTTTTTCCAAAGTTTACCTTGTTGATGTTGCGGAGATTTGGGGAGCTCGTCCATTTCATCAAATCGATCACTTCCACTATAAAGGAGCTAAATTCAATAACTTTTGTTTATTTGATTTTTTCCTTGTTTTTAATTATTACACCCAACAAATAGTCTTGCAGATGTTGGTGGAACATTGAAATTCAAGCATGCATGGCTAGGATCTAGAAAAATAATAGTATATATGTATTCCGTGTACCGACCTAGCATCCAAGCATGGAATAATAGCTATTATTATTTAAAAATGAGCCAACATGGTGGTGCTCCCACAAACACCTCAATAGTCGATGAGGATAAACATGCATGCCTAATGATTTATCTCATCCCATGCTTGTTTTCCTCTAGTCTCTAGACATGAAGTTTTTGTGCCAAATAAAGGAATTTAAAAATGAGCCAACATGAACTAACAAGCGTTTTGTGAGACTACAACCGGAGGAAAAGATTTATTAACGAAGGGAAGAATCTATCAGTAACTTAACCTTTTTTCTTTTCTTTTTAAAGGTAAAATATATTATAGCTAAAGGATACTCCTAATCATGTGATTCAGTCTAGTTCGAGGTTATCTCAAAGAGATTGCCCAACGATGACTGAATTAGATGGATTAAGAATTTCAGAGATTACTCGATCAACGGAATTCAGAGGGTTTGCTACATGGGTTTTTACATAATGAGTGACATAATTTTAATACGAGAAATTGTTAACAAAGTTAAGGTGGAGTGAGACATCGGTGGAAACTAAGATATCAAAAATTGTCCGAATAATCATAATCCGTGGACCTAAAGCACCTTTAAGACTTCTTTTCCAAAATTGAATTTCAACTGATTTGTTGCGTGAGTCATTGGATATAATTTGTTTTCTTTCGGCTAATTAATTTTCCCGGGGTTCCATTTTCTAGAATTTGAGGATATATCTTGTATGTTATGGACTCATGGGGAAATAGTAATTTCCCTAGTGATTTGTGTTGTATTTTTAACTTGAATTTTATTTCCCTAATTTTTGTGTTCTATTATTTTAAATGAAGTTTATTCTTCTGAAATCATAAATAAAATTAATTAACCACAAATTAATTTAATCCATAGAGGATGCCTTACTAGAGTTGGTTTATTTTGATAGACCGGAAAATTGGATTAGCATAAAACAGTATAAGTTGTGATAAAAAGTTCATACAGTCTAGCCTCGATAAATGAATGATTGATAAGTGAATAACCTCACCAAATGAATATTTTTATTCGACCTCGATTTGGGAAAAAGAGTTAAATGAATAACATAGTTAAATACATTAATGAATAAAGAAATTGAAAACGTGGGGGTATAACAACCACATCCAATATTTCGTTCGGCCATCTGTATGTACTAAACTCCAATATAATTGTGAGAGCACCAACTTAAAAGTGAGACTCAATCAAGAAAGATATCAAAGAGATTTATCTCTTTCTTAATACAAATAGTAAATCAACTAGATATAAATCCGTGAGATTGATTGATATAAGAATAACTCGGATGGTACCGAAGACCAATGCTCGAGAGTCAATGAAGCTCTATCCAACTAACAAGGTCGTATTTACCAACTGTGATTGAACTACGCAGAACCTGTGATATTTCAATTATATAAACAAATATAATGCAGAAAAGAAACAACATAGACAACATAAATTTTGTTAACGAGGAAACCGCAAATGCATAAAAACCCCGGGACTTAGTCCAGAATTTGAACACCACACTGTATTAAGCAGCTAAAGACTCTAACCGATAGTTAAATTCGGACTGGAATGTAGTTGAGCCCTAACCAAGTCTCACACCGATTAAGGTACAGTCGCGTTCCTTACGCCTCTTGAATCCCAACAGGACTCTTTGCACGTGATTCCCTTAGCTGATCTCACCCACAACTAAGAGTTTCTTCGACCCAAATTCGAAGACTTATAAACAAATCTGTCTCCCACAGATATGTCTATTCTTGGTTTTGTTTCCGTCTTAAGATAAATCAAGGTGAACAGGAAACTCAACTAATACCCCGAACTTATACTCCCGAAGAGCATCCTAGAAATATTAGTCACCTCATAATAACCCAACTGATTAACAGAAAACGTTATTGCGAAATCACAAGATTCTGAGACGAAGAACTGTTGTGATTACTTTTTATATTTTACCTATCAAAGATAAATCTCGAGTAAATCTTAGAGAAGATAAAACTCAACATGATAGAAAAAATAAAATCAGAATATGCAACTACATAGAAAATAGTTGGATCTGGCTTCACGAATCCCAAATGAAGTCTTCAAGTCGTTAACCTAATAATAGTTTTGGAAAACCCTAGGTTAATGGAGAACCGATTCTAGTTTGCAACTAGGACACACTGAAGTGTCGGGATTAGGTTTCCCAGATGCTAGAGTTCTCCCTTATATAGTCTTTCAAATCAGGGTTGCTTACAATGAAAGCTAAGATGGCTTAGTAACAAAGCAATTGATATTCACCGTTAGATGAACTCCTGATTTAAAATTCAAGCTAAGTCTGCTTAGAAATTAAGCAATCAATCTCCACTGTTAGATGGTATTAGCTTGATACACACAAATGAAATATACATATATATAGATATGGATGAACCGTACCCAAAAATGCATACCTTGTTGGTTCAATAATAGTTAACCGAAGTTAGTCACATGAACACTTATAGTTTAGCCATATTCATCTAAAACTTCTAAATCAAATATGATGATCAATCAATCATAATAGATAATCAAATGAATCTAAATGTGTTTCAAAAGAGTTGCTCAAATCTTCATCATCTTATAGAAATCTATATAAACCATTTGAAACAAAATTGGTTTGGTTTGTAATTGTACAAAGTACTTATACGAGAACCAATTCATGAACATAATGCCATGGTTTTCAAAACAAATTCACATACCTTAAATCACTAATGTTCCAGGTACTTTAGTTCGCAAACTGAATTCACAAACGAACCTGAGTGCATGCGTATGAAAATCCATACTTACCGATTTTAGAACCTAACCACTGTGTTCGCAAACTGCATACGCGAATAAAAGTTCTGTACTTTGGCTTTTTCCAGCTGTTCGCAACAGGGTACGTGAACATCAGCTCCGGACTTGGCCTTGTCTAGCCGTTAGCAAATAGGGTACACGAACAACAACTTCAGACCTTTTCACAGGTAAACCGGTTCGCAAACAATAGTTATGGACCTGAACTAGACTTGCACAGTTAGCATACAAAGTACACAACCTGTATTATATCCAGACGTGGTAGTAGTTCTAAAACTCTCATTTAATCATTGAAACATCCTTGGAAGACAACAAGGGTAATCTTACACATACCACTAGCTTCAAGTAATTTTTAAGTGATTAATCGATCAATATGAAACTTCCCCAGTTGACATCAAATGATTGTCTTACACAAATCATATAAGATGTTCAAGGTAATTTTCACATGATCATCTTTGACTTAATATTTAGTTTCCAGAAAATAAATTTTTTATCACTAAACTCGTCAAGTATACGATGAACGTAGCTAACGCTAAAAACTTCCAACACGTATTTCGAAAAATATATATACGAGATAAACTCAGCTCGAAATATCATATGTGTATAATGTAAAATTCTATAAGTAGATCTTCTTCTTCATTTGGTGAACGCCGTGAAGTCTAAATCTCAATTACACACTTCTACCCTAATCCGAGACATAGCTATAAGTAGACTAGAAATAAAGTATATAGTTTCGATCAACTAAACTTGACAAACAAGCTTGAGATAGCAACGCTTGCGAGTTCGATCGAGCAATGCTCTAAAAGAAATATGAATCCTTAAAGACGCTATTAAAATATAAATGAATAATCACCATTAACTAAATATCATCATACAAAAAATATATTTACATAAATCTGAATAGTTGATCTAAAAAATAATGTTTAAATAAGAAGTCATTTCTTCTCAAATTATGCATCTAAAGTTTAGTGATTATTCATTTATAGGCTTATAGGCAGATTGGTTTAAAGTCTTCAATTGAGTTGAAGCAACTCTTAGGCTGTAAAGGACGTCAGCTAAGAGAACCAACGATTGTGTAGAAAATCAGTAAGTACTTTCTATAGAGGTCATGAACCGACTAAGTTTTCTGATAATCCACGAAGTTGTTCACACTGTGGTAAAGAAGGTCATCTTGCATTGAAATGCTTCAGAAGAAAAAAACACATCACTAAACATAAAAAATTGCTCACTTTTGCAATTGAAGAAGTGAAAAATCTGTCAGCACCTTAAATCGATCTTAACTCTGTAGAAAATCTAAAGACTTATGACAAGAAATCCGCTCAGAATCTGCATAAGTCTAGATATCCTCGCTCCATGGTGCCACGCAACGTTACGAGTATCAGACTTCGTTCTGATAAAGAGGATATGACAGATAGTTCTTTCTTAAAGAATTGGGTCCCTGATTCTAATTCCTTAAATGGATTTCAAGAGGTCCTAGACTTTCCTCAAAAAAATCTTCATATAAAGAACTATCAAGTGTCAATAATCGGTAGAGCAAATAGAAAAGCTCATCAAATTTTTGTTTTATAAAGGAAACAAGATCAAAATCTTCTATAAGGAAACGAACTTGAAGAAAGGAGAAAAAAAAAAAAAAAAAAGAAGAAGAGAGAAATCACATGAAAAACCTAAATGTATCTCCTTGTGATACATATGGTGAGATTGTGTCTCACTTTGTTACCTAACGGTGTAACATTAGTCCTTGAAACTAACTTGAGAGTTACAAGGACTACATTGGTTTCAAGGATTTGATATGAATGTTGAGGTTGCTCAGGTATTATGTAGTTAATTTTAAATCTCTTTTCTACAAAAGTGACATATAATATTTTAGTTGATCCTGGCTCCTTAATATTTTATTGATCTTTTGTTATTTCCCCTGGACAGTAAGTGTTAATGGTTCATGTGCTCTAAAGATGTATCCGTCTGGAAATCATTATTTATCGAGCTAAGAATACACTATTGACATTTGAAGAGATCAACTACTATTTAAATAAAATTTTATATATTGTGATGAATACTCATTATAATCTCTTAGTACATGAACTAGGTCCACAAACTAATGTGTGCGTAACAGTTCACGTATCTGTCTAGGGCTAAGAGAAAAAGTCATCTATAAATTAGAATAAAAGATTTGAAAAAAAACCTTGTGTTGACCTAACAAATAGTTGAGTCCTATTTTTTTTCTTCTTCTAGAAATATGGAAAGCACAAAAACACCTCATGAAACTATTGATCTTGATGATAAAGATGTCAAAAAATAAAGAAGTGTGTTTCAAGGGTCTCTGCTGAAAAGGATATGGCTGAGAGAAAAGAACAAAACTCCTGGTTGCAGAGTCCATCAAGGATCAGACTCATTCTCAGAATAACTCAAAGGTCGAGATTTCAAATATACAATTGCAAATAAATCATCTTATTGGTGGTCAAACCAAAATCCTTGAAAAGCAAAAAGTCCTGATACGAAACCAGGAGAGCTGATTTCTAAGTGCACAAAAGCTCGACAACTTGCTCGCATTGTCAATCATAAGGTTGGTGTCTTAACCTACGAGCATGGCCTCTCAACAGTCAAGTGAATTAAGGACATCAATGTTACATTTTATGATGGAGTTTTGGAAAGGTATGAAGAAATAGATGAGTTATAATTTTAACTCATTTTTGTTTATTTTCTAGGAAACTTCTTGTGAGATTTTTCCTTGCATTTGAGAAGGATAACTAGGGTTTGGTATAGAAAATATTGTGATTACACAAGCTATCTTTCCAACGATTTTCATCTTGCATGTTTTTAAATTTATTTATTTAAATTCTTGAGTTTTTGGAAGATGAACTTGCAATCATTATTGGTTTAATATATTGCAAAGTATTATGAGATATATGTGTCCTTTAATTTTTGTAAATTGAACTGATATCTCATATATGCTCAGAAGTTAAATCTATTATGTTTTATAAACTAAAAATAGAACAAACTTTGTGAGAATTTTTCGCAATATCAATCTACTTGTGATCACATTTCTGTGTTATTAATGCACTATTAACTCCGTAAGATTTACTTATGTGGAGTCATACCGATTAAAATTATCTCTTTGTTCGTAACCGGCATTGAGATTAATTCATATCGATGTTCAGGATACAAATCCATGTGATTTGTTAATGTACGACAAAATCCTTTTCTTTTATAAAAGTAAGGTCACTTGTGTTGTTCTCTTGAGAATGACATCAAATGGAGGAGAGATCTTAAGTGAACTTGTGCTTAATTGTTATATCTTTGTGGGGTGTGTGGCTGTGGAATTTAAAGGGGATGTTTGTATCTTAAATCTTGTAGATCAGCGTTAAGTATTTTATACTCTGATATCATCTAAATAAAAGTTGATATGTAATTATTTTAAATCTTGAAGTATCTTTTGGTTGAATTCATCACGATCCCATGATTTTTGTACATTTGCCAATTTTTATTGACTACATACATATGGTTTACGGATCATCATGTAAGGGGGGAGTGAATCAATATATATTGGTTTCACCTATTATGCAAAAGATGTAAGTACTGATTAAGGGGGAGAAATATATCACCTTAGTATTACTTCAAAGTACGTTGTGACACAATTGAACTTTGGAGAAAATAATATTACTAGGTTTCTGTATAACAACAATTGAGAATATTTATTTTCGAAATTGTTATCGCTGGATCTTCAACAACAACAATGCTAAGTTGAACACGTTTAGAATCATTGCAACTTGAAGTAACTTCGAGGAGTTGAAGAAACCAAGGAAATCAAGAATGATGTATTCAAGGAGTTTTTTGGAGTTTTATTTTTTGATCCATATGTATTGATAGTTTTGTCACTAAAATTGAAAAATGGGGAGATTGTTAGAGAATTGCTCGGTCGAACTCACAAGTGTTGATATATCATGTTTGTTATCAAATTTAGTTGATCAAAACTATGTCTTGACTTCCAATGAGAGCAAAGAAAGATACCTTGTTGCAACTAGAAACCTCCCAAACAACATATGTTTCGGGCTTGTTGTTTTCACACTACAAGGATTTCAATTTTGCACTACGGAAGCAAAGTGTATCCATAGGAAGATAATTTGGCATTTGTTGATTCATGGTAGGTTCACTAAGACGCATAAAAAAATTGTTACCGAGAGAAGTTATTACATTTACTCGATCAGCATCAGACCAGGGCCGAGCAAGTGCATTCCTATTCAGGATGCTGGGTAACAAATTTTATGACAGGTAATGGCTCAATGTTAGAAGTGGAAGACATATCTACACCAAAAAAAATACAAATAAATAAATAAATGAACACTTAGCATGGAACTATGCAGTAGTCATTTGAAGTAATATAAGGGGCTCATGCATAAAATGACCAGATAAAATGACCAGATCATATATGTAGGACATAGATAACTAAGAAGCTGCCATAAAATGACCAGATCATATATGTTGAAATCCCACACTGGCAGATGAAATAGATTTTAGCAATCAAAATTAGAACGCATCGATATTCAATAAAAGACCCATTTGAGTTTGGGAAATAGAATGAACGACTAACTGGAGCATACCTATTATAACCAATAGAAATCGATGTAAATCTCAAAACTACGATATAAAAAAATAGAAATCCAGAACACAATAATTCAAGACATATACCAAAAGCGGATTGAATGAGAACTCTCTACTGATCCAAGTTCATCATTCTTTTGTGGGGAGGGAATGAGAACTCTCTACTGATATAGAGCTTACAATAGCGGATTGAATGATATTAGGTTGCAACATGTTAATGTGAAAATCCAAACTACTTCAAGTGCTATGTAATTGTTTTTAAAATGTAGGAATTTCATTTTCAGTTAGAGATTTCATTTTCTTAAGTAAGAATTTTGTCAAACCCAGGCCAAATTCTCTTGGTCTGTATTGAACTGATGACAATGTGTTCTTTATTTTTATTTTTTCTGTTGCTAACTAGAGTCTCATGTACAAACTGGTGCATTTTTTTTGTTTGTGGGGTATCATACGCATTGTTTGATTCCCTCATTATGAGAGAAAATTGGATCACCAGAATAAGATTGAGTACTTCTATTATAATGGTAAGAGAGGGGCTATGTACCCTAATTTAGCATCTCATTGGCATAGTGTGTGATTCATCAATCAACTATAGCTTTGTGTTTGTTTTTGTTGCATAAGCGATCCTCATATCTATTCTTAATCATAACTATTCTTAAATGTAGTGTATTACTGAATGTTTAGATTATGGCAGTTGTAAAATTGAAACCTGGGCCTGTAAGGATTATGATATATTGTGAAACCTGAATCTAGAAAAGGAGTATAACGCCAACTCATCACCAAGAAAGTAGGTTGCAATTTTTAAGTTGCATCAGTTTCCTATTTTGTGCTCATACTGTCGTTGTCTGTTCTCTGTTAACACTATCATTGCACGTAAATACGAAGCTGCTCAAGCACTAACATTGTCATTGTTCGATCTTTGTTAAGGTAATGTTAAGATGAATTAGATGTTTATGAATGCGCTTATAGCGGGACCTTATTTACCGCTTATGACTGACATCGTGGTTAAATATCTTTCTGCAGTCTAAATGTTGTTCATGTTGTTCATGAGTTCATGGATTATGAATATGGTGAGTCGATAGTTTGGATGCATTTTATTATAATATATCAAAGGGTGGTAATTTATGTGCAGTTGCTAATAAACAAAGCATACTTATTGGTTGTTTTTGCAGGTGTTTATGGGTGAAAACTATTTCTGCCGTTTTGGTAATTTGGGTGTGTGGATGAGAAATGAGTCTAAACCTTAAACAAATGCACTGCACGGGAGTGCTTGTAGATTCGATAAATCAATCTGTGCAAATCCGGCCTAAACCAAGAAATGGCCGTTCCAGACTTGTTTCGGTCACAAAGTGAAGGAGATGGGGTTGATCTTAGGGAGGGAAGCGAAGAAGGTGTTGAGATTGTGAAGGTGTTGGCTATGTATGACTTGTATGAGAAATCTGAACTGGCTTGCAGGATGTAAGCTATTAGTTCCGGTGTTTGAATACGATGGTATCAACACTTGCCTCTGTTGTCTTGTCTTGTTCTTGTTCTTGTTTGAAAAATAGGATGGAGAACCTATTTATACAAGTCTTTTAGCCGAACCCTCGTTTCTCGTGGGAAGTGGAGAAAGTGGAGTGATGGAGTAGTGGAGTAATGTGTTAGTGTCACACGACCAGGCTTGCCCACTTCTCCCATCATCACTTAACTGTCCATGACTTCCTGACACGTTTTTGTGATGGCGCATTGTGCGCTGCACGCTGTAAACCGCCAGACCAATACCCCAATATGTATCCCCCAGTTTGTGACATGATTGTTGTTATGGAATGTGTGGATCATGGGACCCACAAAAAGTAGCATGTAATGCCAAATTGAATAACTGCGTTATTCAGGAAGTCGATACTTGTGAAGTATCGTGTGTATTCTATGTAGGTACTGCATCGAGTATACTCATCATGTATGAAGCATCGCTTTTTGAGCGTCTCAAAATAGTCTCATGTCCAGCCTACTTCATGTGATGGTTTGGAAGTTGCGCAAGCAAATTCTCCCTTGACCGACCACATGGTGTGGCAGAGTGACGGATGGTGATCACAATGACGCCGCATTGACCAATTAACTCCTGACAAGGGATGTATAACCAAGCGGGTGAGCTTGGACGGACGAGATGATCTTTGAGACACTCATCTGCGACAGTTAATGAAATTAGGGTTTTAGAAGAGGTGCGCAAGCATCCCTCTTCAGCCTGGTCGAATCCAAGCTTGGGATACGATTTTGGCCAGGCCGATCGTACATGCGTGTAGACTGCATGACGGTGTAGGTGCCCATACCTCTTTATCTCACGAAAGTGTAATCTGGGCCACTCAATTCGTCCGGCGAAGTTGAGTGGTCGAGATCGATTTGCGACAAAAACTAGTCCGCAAAAGCCGCGCATCGTGCCAACCGGGCGCGCGTTCCAAGATGACCAATCTTGGTCGGTCTGGCGTGTAGGTGGTAGGCTGGTGTTCACGCCTATACCTGACTGTCCCATGAAGACGTGATCTAAGCCACTCAAATCGTTCGGCGGTTGAGTGGTCGAGATTAGTTTGCAATCTGGAAGTGTGACCACGCTAGTTGGGCAGACGATTTGGGATAACCAGGCATGGTAAGCCTTGTCCAATCAGGTGAGGGGATAGATGGGTCCACGGTGGTAATGTTGGTATGACCGGACCTGCTTAATCTAATCTTGGACCCTCCATTATTGCCGGAGAAGATGGACGCTCGTGATGCTCAAAAACCCTAATTTTGGGTTTCACGGCCGTGCGTCATGCTCTATTCGGGCGTACGAATCGGGACGACCAACCATGGTTGGTCCTGAACGATCGGTCAGGTATGTAGGCGGGCCCACGATGATTGTGTTGACATGCTCTGGGCCCTTTGAATCTACATCTACACCCTCCATCTATACCTGCGAAGATGGATGGTTGAGACTGTTTTGCGACACATGTAATGTGCCGCAAACCCCAATTAGGGTTTTCCGTCCATACTGCTCTGGTTTGGACGTTTTGACAAGCTATGCCAATCTTTTGGGGAGGCCGACCATGCGGGGCCCGCGTTGGTTCGGCAGCGAATGAATATTCCATACCTGCTTGGGGTTATGAAATTGATCTGGGCCATCCAATCATCTTTGGTGAAGTTGGATGATCGTGATCATTTCCGGACTAATACGGACATCCGGGATGCTCAATCGGGCTAGTATAACACAGAGAGTTGCTCAATCGGGCTAGTATAACACACCGAGAGTTGCATCTGTACGGGTATTTCGTACATGCTTTCATTATAATGCTTGGAGATTCGTGTTGCTCTGTGAGAGTAACACTCGGTCGTCATGCCACACCGATAATGAGTACGGGAAATACAAGGTCAAGTTACGCATTAATTAATAATGTTGTAAATTCACAGGGTATATGGGATTGTTGCTACATGCTCCAACAAATATGAATTTCATGTATTTAATTCACAGAATGGGATTGTTGTCACATGCTCCATTCTAGGTGAATTAGTAAAGTGAAGAAGTATCCAACACTTATTAATGGATTTTTCTTTTACAAGATGTTAGAGCATAATTTTAAAACTTTTACAATTTTAACCTTAAATGAAAATCCACCATCAACATTAAGTCCCATACCTAGCACGTAATGGTTACACCATTACAGGGGTAGGCATGAGATGTGACGATTAAAGACAAAGATTATGAGACAAAGTTAGATGTTACCGGGAGAGACGGGTCATCCTGTCCTTGGAGCATGTCACGTTCAAGAGGCGTCCGGTGTGAGTGTTCCCCTAGCATGATATCGGTCTTGCTGCCCTGATGGATGGATTCACGCTGTTTCGTTCGTGTGGCTCTTTGCACTGCTTGATCGAACGTGGGATTGATGTGCTGTTTTAGTTAATCGTGGGTCATTGCGTCGCTTGATCGAACGTGGGACCCGATGTAAGCATGCTTGATTCGAACATGGGCGGATGTGCATGCTTCGATCAAACGCGGGACCACCGTGTACATGTTTCAAACGTCGGCCATGTCATGTGCCTACTTTGGCCGTGCGGTTGATGGACTTGCTCGAGTGTCCTCTTGCTTGCTTCGATCAAACACCAACCCGGCTAGCTTGACCAAACACCGGACTTGATGCTTTGACCAAACACCGGCCTTCTTTGTTTGCTTTGCTCGAACGTGGGACCCGATGTGAGCAAGCTTGTTTTTTTTTTAATGAACCTTGTGTGCTCTAATGTAAATGTGGGTCCTGTAGAATGCGTTGAAGCAGCTTCTGGAGCAGGCCCGGGAGAGCGTTGAAGTGTTGGAGCTGAAACGCCTTCTTCTGGAGAGAGAGCTTTTATTGGGGACGGGCAGTATGCCTTCGACCAATCTGCATTTGATCAAGTGGGACCCGCCGCGTGCACATTGAACGTCGACCACTGTGTTTTGGTGAAAACCGGCCTGCTGCGTGCGCTGTTTTATTCGAATACCGACATTGTGACTTTGATCAATACCGAGACTTGAAACCTGAGCATATCTAGGACTTTTGACTTGATCAATACCGAACTTGTGACTTGATCAACACCGGACTTGAAACTTGAGCAATACCGGACTTGTGACTTGATCAATACCGGACTTGTGACTTGATCAACACCGGCCTTGTGACTTGATCAACACCGGACTTGAGACTTGAGCAATACCGGACTTGTGACTTGATCAACACCGGACTTGAGACTTGAGAAATACTGGACTTGTGACTTGATCAACACCGGACTTGAGACTTGAGCAATACCGGACTTGTGACTTGATCAATACCGGACTTGTGACTTGATCAACACCGGACTTGAGACTTGAGAAATACCGGACTTGTGACTTGATCAACACCGGACTTGAGACTTAAAGAATCTGGACTTGTGACTTGATCAATCTGGGGACTTGTGACTTGATCAACACGGACTTGAGACTTGAGCAATACGGACTTGTGACTTGATCAACACCGGACTTGAGACTTGAGCAATATCGGACTTGTGACTTGATCAACACCGGACTTGAGACTTGAGCAATACCGGACTTGTGACTTGATAAATACCAGACTTGTGACTTGATCAACACCGGACTCGACACTTGATCAATACCGGTGTTTGGACCCAATACCAGCCTTTTGTACTCCAACGTGAATGTGTGTTCTGTCGTGTGTGATTACACATCTCACGCGTTTTTATACAAGCACTGACTCATGTCTTTTATTGTAGAATGAAGAAAAGAACTCCTGTTGAGATGCCTTCTGGGGATAATGCTGGTGCCAAGTTTGGAGGTGTTGACAGCTTCAAAGATATGTCGAACATTGATGATGAGTTGTTCATCGTGCTCTTTCAACTATATGAAAATATCCGTTCCACAAGATAACCCTTCTCCTATCGACTTCAAGGTATTTCATGCTCCGCTGGGCCCTCATGAAGGATGGATGAGACGTATGTTGAGCAATGAGTACATCAAAGATAACTTGACCGGAGCGCGAGATTATTGATACGGACTTGAGTGTTGAAATGGCTCGAGAGGATGTTAAAGTGGTTTACGGTGCGAACGTTGAGGTGGATCTGGAGAAAGTGTTGAAGAAGGATTCTGTGGGTCCCGGAGAGAGCGTTGAGGCGGCTCTTGAATATACCATTGAAGCAGCTTCTGCTAGAGGGAGCGTTGAAGTATTTCCCTCTTTAGTTCGATTTACCCTTGTGAATTCCATGCTTCTTGACTGACCATCTCTCTCATGTTGAAGAATTCCTTGGTGACGGTGAAGGAACTTCATGCGAGCCTCGATCCCCAAGCGTGGTTTACATGGTTTGTTCGTAGTGGTTGTTGTCGAGCCGGATATGGAATATCTTGGACATTGTTTCATCATTGTGGGAGTCGTGCATGTGGTGTTTGGAGTTGGAGTTGACGGACGCGCGGATGTTGTATCTCGGTGGTTTTACTCTTGCTGCTTCAGGGAACTGCTTACAGAAGGCTGAAGGTTGTATCGCTTGTTGGTGAGATATATGCCCCTACAAACATTATGAGGCTCTTCATTACCGGCAGGCCTGGTTCTTTCTATCAGGGCATATGTTGTTGTAGATGAGAGTTCAACATCTCCAGAGGATGACCAAAAGCGCGGATTCTCCAACATAGCATGATAGACATGTACCACTTGTCGATAAAGTGACTCGCCGGATCTTGTTCGACCAGCATGTCGATAGAGTGACTCGCCCGGATCTTGCTCGATATGACGCGTGGATATCGTTATCTTCTTGAGGCTGCTCCCTTAAGGTATCGTCTCCAGTGGAAGATTGCCGTCATAGAGCGTTGATACGTTGCACCAGCATTCTTTAAACCAAATGGCAGTATGGTATAATAAAAATTTCTGAGAGGAGTTCGAAAAATCTTACTTGCATCATGCTTGTACATCCTTATCTGGTTGTAGCCGCTACATCCATCCATGGAGGAGAACATGTCGTGTCCGCTGGTTGCATATACTAACATGTCGATGTTAGGTAGAGGAGGATCGTTTTTGGAGCAGCACCTATTCAAGTCTCTGAAGTCTATGCAGCACCTGATCTATCCATTTTCCTCGTGTCTGAACTACAACTGTTTAACCGACTTGGATCCAGGTATGACATGTAGATGATGGGTGACCAATTTTCATCTAAATCCGGCATTTCTTCATATCTCCAAGCGAATATGTCCTGGTACTCTTTGAGAAGTTCCACGAGCTTCATCCTTATATCCGTACACAAGGTTGAGCTGATGGAGATAGGCCTAGGAGATTCCTCAATGATTTCAATCTCATCAGTTGTGGAATTGGTGCCATCTTGCAGCTGTTGTGGAGCATCTAGCACTTGTTCTTGTGGTTCGTTGTTGTTGTAGCATTCCATTGGGTGGAGAGACAGTCTCTCTTGCTTTTGATAATGGCAGTGTCGGTATACCGTTTTCCCTTTCTGGTCACGATTCGCCACAAAAGTTCGTTCCCTCTTCGTGTGAACGTGGGTCGTGGTTTCACAGGATGGAGAAGAATACTTCGTCATCAAAGATGCGTCGTGGGTTTTAGACCTAAATGATGCAAGCCGGTCTTCTTCCTGAATTGACGCCCGAACTTGTATGATTCTTTCCGCGGAGCTTGTCCCGTATGTGCTGGTTTGGTTTCCCTCGAAGTCCGTCATTGTGGTAGGCTTCCGTACGACCTTTCCTGGGAGAACCTTGGATGTCCTGAGAGTCTTGAGAGTAATCACATTCGAAGATGCTCCTGTGTAGATAAGGGCCGTCTTGAACTCTGAATCCTTGATGCGTGCGGTGACATGTAGGGCACGGTCGTGACCTTCCTCTGAGTTGATTGCAGAAAAACGTCTCCGCGCGCTGATTCTTCGAGAGGTGTGAAAGTTCGCATAAACTTTCCACTAGAGAAACTGCTTCCCGATCCACCGGCCTCTGGTTCATCGTTAAACTGTTGACTTGAGGAGGATCATTGTGAGGATCAGTCCCCAGTGTAGGGGTCTACATGACAGGACCACTCATATCTGATGTCGCTTCTTTGATCAGGTCCATTTAGGTCCGCGCCGCTGAAGTACCTTCTCTGGTGCGTTGAATGCGTTCCTTTTTTTCTCCAGGTGTTGTCGCGGCTCTTGTGGAAATCGGTCAGTTAATGTCTTAATAAAAGTGAGTACCTCTTTCTGAGTTGTGGCCATATCCGTTTGACTCTTAGCAAAAACTTCCTGCTTCTCTATCAAGTCTGCAATGGTAATGGGGGATGGTCCTCCTCTCGTCCCTCCGGCTCCTCATCCTGATGAAGGAGTGGAAGTTGTTGCTCTGGTGACTACCAGAGGTGTTATACTTGATGAGATGCCGGGATTTACGGCTGCTCTGGCTCTGGTGATGGGAGGTGTTACACTGGAACATCTCCTGCTACGCTGGCACTGGTGGTAGAAGTGACGTCTCCATAAGATGTATTGACCATGGTAGCTCAACTGACAGGTACATCGACATCGGGAGTGTTATCCATACTATCTCCATCAGAATTGATTGCTGATCCAGACCTGAGTTCTACCATCTTGAAATGGATTGATGATTGAATTGGTCCTAAGATATACCCTTTTCGAAATTGATAAAATTGAATCGTATTTTGAAGAGATTGACTTTACAACCGAGAGATTGACCTCCCACTGTGGTCGCCAATTATTTATGGGTGAAAACTATTTCTGCCGGTTTTGGTAATTTGGGTGTGTGGATGAGAAATGAGTCTAAACCTTAAACAAATGCACTTTGCGTGAGTGCTTGTAGATCAAATCAATGTGCAAATCCGGCCTAAACCAAGAAATGGCCGTTCCCAGGACTTGTTTCGGTCACAAAGTGAAGGAAATGGGGTTGATCTTAGGGAGGGAAGCGAAGAATGTGTTGAGATTGTGAAGGTGTTGGCTATGTATGACTTGTATCAGAAAGCTGAACTGGCTTGCAGGATGTAAGCTACCAGTTCCGGTATTTGAATAAGATGGTATCAACACTTGCCTCTGTTGTCTTGTCTTGTTCTTGTTTGAAAAATAGGATGGAGAACCTATTTATACAAGTCTTTTAGCCTAACCCTCGTATCTCGTGGGAAGTCAAGAAAGTGGAGTGATGGAGTAATGTGTTAGTGTCACACGACCAGGATTGCCCACTTCTCCAATCATCACTTAACTGTCCATGACTTCCCGACACGTTCTTGTGATGGCGCGTTGTGCGCCGCTGCCTGTAAACCGCTGAGACCAATACCCCAATATGTATCCCCAGTTTGTGACATGATTGATGTACGGAATGTGTGGATCGTGGGACCCACAAAAAATAGCATGTAATGCTAAATTGAATAATCGCTTTATTCGGGAAGTCGATACTTGTGAAGTATCATGTGTATTCTATCAGTCTTTGCATCGAGTATACTCAGCATGTATGAAGCATCGCTGTTTGAGCGTCTCAAAATAGCCTCATGTCCAGCCTACTTCATGTGATGGTTTGGAAGTTGCGCAAGCAAATTCTCCCTTGACCGACCACATGGTGCGGTAGAGTGACGGATGGTGATCACCATGACACCGCACTGACCAATTAACTCCTGACCAGGGCTGTATAACCAAGCCGGTGAAGTTGGGCGGACGAGATGATCTTTGAGACACTCATCTGCGACCGTTAATGAAATTAGGGTTTTAGAAGAGGTGCGCAAGCATCCCTATTTAGCCTGGTCGAATCCAAGCTTGGGATACGATTTTGGCCAGGCCGATCGTACATGCGTGTAGATGGCATGACGGTGTAGGCGCCCATACCCCATTATCTCACGAAAGTGTGATCTGGGCCACTCAATTCGTCCAACGAAGTTTAGTGGTCGAGATCGGTTTGCGACAGAAAACTAGTGCCGCAAAAGCCGCGCATCGTGCCAACTTCGGGCGCGCGTTCCAAGATGACCAATCTTGGTCGGTCTTGGACGTTCGATGCAGCGTGTAGATGGTAGGCTGGTGTTCACGCCTATACTGACTGTCCCATGAAAACGTGATCTAAGCCACTCAAATCGTCCGGAGAAGTTGAGTGGTCGAGATTAGTTTACAATCAGGAAGTGTGACCACGCTAGTATGGGCGGACGATTTGGGATAACCAGGCATGGTATGCCTTGGCCAATCAGGTGAGGGGATAGATGGGTCCACGGTGGTCATGTTGGTATGACCGGACCTGCTTAATCTAATCTTGGGCCCTCCATTCGTGTCGGAGAAGATGGACACTCGTGATGCTCAAAAACCCTAATTTTGGGTTTCACGGCCGTGCGTCATGCTCTATTCGGGCGTACGAATCGGGACGACCAACCATGGTTGGTCCTGACCGATCGGTCAGGTATGTCGGAGGGCCCACGATGATTGTGTTGACATGCTCTGGGCCCTTTGAATCTACATCTACACCCTCCATCTATACCTGTGAAGATGGATGGTTGAGACTGTTTTGCGACACATGTAATGTGCCGCAAACCCCAATTTAGGGTTTTCCGTCCATACTGCTCTGGTTTGGACGTTTTGACAAGCTATGCCAATCTTTTGGGGAGGCCGACCATGCGGGGCCCGCGTTGGTTCGGCATCGAATGAATATTCCATACCTGCTTGGGGGTTATGAAATTGATCTGGGCCATCCAATCATGCTGGTGAAGTTGGATGATCGTGATCATTTCCAGACTAATACGGACCGATCGGATGCTCAATCGGGCTAGTATAACACACCGAGAGTTGCTCAATCGGGCTAGTATAACACACGAGAGTTGCATCTGTCTGCGGGTATTTCGTACATGCTTTCATTATAATGCTTGGAGATTCGTGTTGCTCTGCTGAGTAACACTCGGTCGTCATCTTGCTTGATAATGAGTACAGGAAATACAAGGCTGGTTACGCATTAATTAATAATGTTGTAAATTCACAGGGTATATGGGATTGTTGCTACATGCTCCAACAAAGATGAATTTCGTGTATTTAATTCACGAGAATGGGATTGTTGTCACATGCTCCATTCTAGGTGAATTAGTAAAGTGAAGAAGTATCCAACACTTATTAATGGATTTATCTTTTACAAGATGTTAGAGCATAATTTTCTGGCTTTTACAATTTTAACCTTAAATGAAAATCCACCGTCAACAGCAGGCAGTAGATGTTTTTGCGGCCTACTCAGATTCTTCTGAAAACAAGACACCAAAAAAGAAGTAAGTTGCAGAGATATGGGTGTGTGTGAGGTGGTAATGTAAAACATGATACTAATAAACAAGAAGGCATTAACTCGAATTGTTCCATCACATTTCAAAAGTTTAATGTAAAACTGGTCTTTCTTAATTGCCGAAAAATATTTTCTATAAGTTGTATTTGTAGCTTATGCTTATTTATAACTACTCTTGTAAACTTGGGGTTTAATGTTGATTAATGGATGTCATTAAATTACCAGAAGATTTAATTTAAAATGTGAATGCCAATTATGTAATCTATATATTTATTTATTTTCCAAATTAGTAAATGGGTACAGCTGTTAAGAAATGTTGTTATAGGAAGTTACACAACAATAAACTAGAGTTGTCATACAAGATATGACAACATTTGGAAGAGTTGTATCTATATGATTCCACTTCAGTTTTCAATAGTCGTGAAAGAAAATCATACTACGGAAAACAAAGGTTGTGAAAATATAATTGACAACAAATGATAAAAGTCGTCTTAATTTTTGGGGTAATTTCGAAAAATATTCACGACTTTGTTGATGGTGGATTTTCGTTTAAGGTTAAATTCGTAAAAAAACCAGAAAATCATGCGCTGACATCTTGTAAAAGATAAAGCCGTTTATAAGTGACGGATACTCCTCACTTAATTCACCAAGAATGGAGCATGTAGCAACAATCCCATTCCGTGAATACATGAAATTCCTCCAGGTTGGAGCATGCGGAACAATCCCTTCCTGTGAATTTCATTTCGGCCTTGTATTTCTGTACCCATTATCGGTGTGGCATGACGACCGAGTGTTACTCTTACGAGTAACACGAACCTCGAAGCACTATAATGAATCCATGTGCGAAATACCCGTACAGGCTAATTCTCGGTGTGTTATACTAGCCCGAGCCCTCTCGGTGTGTTATACTAGCCCGATTGAGCCCCTCTCGGTGTGTTATACTAGCCCGATTGAGCATCCGGACTTGATCCCCATCGGTCTCCGGATATGATTCGATCGCGATCATCCAACTCCACAAGCATGATTGGATGACCACGAGATCAATTCCATCACCCCCAAGCGGTATGGAATACACACGGCCTTAGCTTGCTAGATATGATCGATCGCGATCATCCAACTCCGCAAGCATGATTGGATGACCACGGATCAATTCCATCACCCCCAAGCAGGTATGGAATACACACGGCCGACCCCGCATGGTCGACCATTGGCCTTCGCTTGCCAAGAAACCGTCCATACCAAGCATTATGGACGGAAAACCCTAAATTAGGGTTTGCGGCATATTACATGTGTCGCAAAACGGTCTCAACCGTCCATCTTCGCGGTATAGATGGAGGGTGTAGATGTAGACTCAAAGGGCCGGAGCATGTCGACACAATCACCATGTGACCGCCTACACACTTGGCCAATCGGTCAAAGCCAACCGTGGTTGGTTACAACAAAAACCGTCCTCCCAAAAGAGCATGGTCGCGCGGCTTTGAAAGCCAAAATTAGGGTTCAAGCCATCACGCGTCCATCTTCTCGGAACGAATGGAGGGTCACGAGATTAGATTAAGCGAGGTCCGGTTATACCGGCATGACCACCGTGGGCCCATCTACCTCTCCATGCGGTCGGCCAAGGCATATCATGCACAGCCAATCCAAAACGCCCGCTCAAACATGCGTGGCTACACTTCCCAAATTGCAAATCGATCTCGACCACTCAACTTCACCGGACGGGTGGGTGGCTTAGATCGCGTTTTCATGAGACGGTGAGACATGGGCGTGAACATCAGTCCGCCACCTTCACGCCAAACCAACCGGCCAAGACCGACCAAGCTAGGTCGTCTTGGAAAACGCGCCGGAAGAGAGCATGGCGCGCGGCTTCTTTGCGGCATCAAACTCTTATCGCAAATCGATCTCAACCACTCAACTTTACCGGTCAAATTGAGTGGCTTAGATCGCACCTTCTTGGTAAAGTGAAGTATGGACGTGCACGCCGGCGTGTTGTCTACACACATGCCCGGTCGGTCCTCTTCAAAACCCTTCCCATGCTTGGTTTCGACCAAACTGAAGAGTGATGCTTGCGCACCTCTTTTAAAACCTAATTTCATCAACGGTCGCAGATGGGTGTCTCAAACATCATCTCATCCGTCCGACCTCACCGACTTGGTTATACAACCCTGGTCGGGAGTTATTTGGTTAGTGAGGAGTCGTTACCCATCACTTTACCACACCGTAATGCGATACACATAAAATACACACGATACTTCACAAGTATCGACTTTACGAATAACGCAGTTATTCAATTCGAAGATTACATGCTATATTTCGTGGATCCACATTCCAGGACATCAATCATGTCACAAACGGAGGATATATACTTGGGGTATTGGTGCGGCGGTTTACGGCGTGCGGCGTGCAACGCGCCATCACAGAACGTGTTAGGAAGTCATGGACGGTTAGAGATGAACAGAAAAGTGGGCAAGACTGGTCGTGTGTTACCGACACATAACTCCACTACTCCATCATTCCACTACCTCCACTTCCCACGAGAAACGTGAATGAGGCTCAATGACTTGTATAAATAGGTTCTCCGCCCTATTTCCAACAACAACAAGGAAAACAAGACAGAAAATCGACATCCGAGCCTCCTTACATTAACCGTAAGCTGCTCACTTTTCATCACAAGTCATAAGCAAGCCAACACCTTCACAATCTCAACACCTTCTTCGCTTCCCTCCCTAAGATCAACCCCATCTCCTTCACTTTGTGACCGAAACAAGTCCTGGAACGGCCATTTCTTGGTTTAGGCCGGACTTGCACGGATTGATCTCTCGAATCTACAAGCACTCACCGCGCAGTGCATTTGTTGAAGGTTTAGATTCATTCCTCATCCACACCCCAAATTACCAAATTCTGCAGGAGTAGTTTTCACCCATCAACAGACTTATAGAAAGGGTAGTCGAAAATCATATGAAAACCATGAGTACGAAGTTTCACAAAGAGTCGTCAAAATTATAGGACTTTCTACAACCCCCCATTCTACGACCTTATGAAAAAGGTCGTCGTAGACTTACGACGACTCTTTTCAAGTGTAGTGTTTATGGATCTTTCTTGTAGTGACAATGCAATATTATTCATGGTAAGAAGCGTCATCGTTTTAACAATGGTGAAATCAAACTGTGAAGACAGGGCAAGTTGATGCCCTTCGTTGCCTACTTATTTCAGTTATCCTTTGAGGTAAATCCCAAACAGTTGGCATAATCAAAGCGAGATGGAGTCATATTAGTACGAAAAGACATAGGATTAGAACACTTACAAACACTGAATTATTAATTCTAATGGTGTTTGCCTACTCTGATCTCAATTGAAAAAGAGAAACCATCAAGTACACCACCAACTTTTTCGTTCAGCAACCTGTATGCATAAACCTAATACAATCAAAAGTAGGTCAAAGCAAAGACCCTTAAATAAGATCGTGTGTAAAGTTTTTCTCTTTCTCTTAGATTAAAAGTTCGTGAAACTGAATGTGTAGAATAGTTCTTAGACGATCTAAAAAATCAATATCCAAGATTAATTTAGTCGTATCCAAATTCAAACAAGTATGGAACTTGCAATCTATCTTTCAAGATGTGAATGTAACAAAAACATGCCTTATATTTTATCTTAGATGAGAATCCTGGATTAAGAATCACATCTCAAGAACAATTCAAACAAATCAAAAAAGGGTTTAGATATACATCTTGAGGAATCACAAAATCTGATACGAAGAGAACTTTATGATTTCTATCTATCTCGTTCCTAATATGAGGTTAATTAAAACCTTGAAGATCAATCAGAATAAAATCTGGATACAAGAACTATCGGGTAAAAGATAATATGGCCAGCCTTCACGAATCCGTAAGTGAAATATTCAAAGCAAACTAATTATAATTTCCATAGGAAACATATGTTATAGAGAATGACTCTGGCTTAGCAACTAGGGATTAAGAAATCTCATTGCAAAAATCTCTCTATTAATAAATTTCAAGGCTCTAGGTAGCTTTAAATTCAACATAAGATAACTTGAGATCCAAGAAAATACTTTATCAGTTTAGATGAAATTCGTATTAAGAATTCAAGTAAGCATGTGAGAAGTTCCCTTTGAAATCACACAGAAGAAAATATATTATGGTCCAGGTTTATGAAACTTTGCACAATGATGGTTAACAACGGCTTAGTAACCTTTGAATTTACAAGCACATAGTGGTGTTCAATAACACTCAAGACTTAGTCAATGATCCACAAACACAAAGTAAATTAGTAAATAAATTTTTTCTTAGAAGTGTCAATGAGAATCGTAGCAAAGTTGAACATAAACATATAGAATAATTCATGTATTTCTGCTAGACTGGAACTGAGAAGTTTGTGAAGCGGGTTTGCAAACCTCTAACAATTCGCTAAGTAAGGCCACAAGGCTTTGCTAACCTTGGCAGTTCGCGGAAGTCTAAGCACAAGGGTTTGCAAACCTTGACAGTTCGTGAAAGTCAGTTGGTAGCGGTTTGCAGACTGGGATTGCGAACCTACATAATTCTCGAAATCAAATGTAAAGAGTATGAAAACTGGGTTTGCAAATCTTTGCAGTTAGGGGAATTCAGACTGACTTTGGTAAAGCATAGAAGTATGTTTAATTACCTAGCGCTAAGTAGTTCTTTTTCTGACCTTCACATAATGAATGTGAAATATTCTCTATATCCATATACAACGTGCACTGTTGCTTGAGCAATTTCCAAATAATCAACTAGAAAAAAAAAACATTTCTTGAACAAATATATTGTTTTTAACTAAGATTGTTAAGAATCTAGAACATCATGAAGGCTAGGTGGAGGGAGGTGTCCATCATGACATTTTGTTGTAATGTAAATACATGACACGTCAAGTCAAAGATGTTGAATGACACGTATAGTAACCACAGCCCAGTTTAAATTGAAAGTGTACGGAATGAAAAATAAATCAAAGTAACAATAATTTCTTGACAAAAAAAAAACGTATAGTGTTTTGGGTTGCGAAAATTATGAATTCCGTGGACTTGGGTAATCAAAGTTATCAAATACACCTAAGAATGCCACCTGCAAATTGTAATTCAACCTGATTTCCTGGTCCAATGAATACCATCTTCAAAAATGGGCATCCAAACTCACCAACAGTCGAATGAATAAAAGTCCTAGTAGCGTGGTATTAGTGTTATATTTTACTAATATTTTCTACATATGTGCATATAAATTTTACTTTTTGCTTACATGTATAAATGGAATGCACGTGTGTTGCACGTCAACAAATGATAGCCTTTTTCACGGGCATTTTGGAAGTTCGAAAAAATATCACAGATACAAAACCAAATGAGGAAATTAACCTGGAGAAATTGAAATTGGGAAACTGGTCGAATAAGAAATCGGTGGTAGTTGTTGGTGTTGCTGGTATTGGCGGGGGCGATCGCGTTGCTGGTGATGATGATACTGGTGGGGGTAAAGGTGTTGCTGGTGGCGATCGTAACGATGGGGTGGTGAACTGGTGTTGGAACCGAAGAGGAATAAACTGAATAGAAAAGTTCTTTTTACTGTAGAAAGATGGATGGAATTTTCGGGAAGTAACGAAAAAAAGGACACGGAAATTTTTCTGTGACATGAATCTTTGTGGAATATTTTTGTCATCCAACGGTCTGGTTTGAAGAGAGGAGATCCAACAGCCGATATTAGTTAAGTTGGAAGATTTTTTATTAGACTTCCTCTCATTAAGGGAGGGATAGATGATCACATTTTAAATCAAAAGTATTGTCGAAGGTATAAGCGAGACCGACCTTTTGAATCACCACGGTCAAAGATAACACAACCTTCCAACTACCCCAAAGAAAAATAACACACCTCAGCATCGGCAATTTGTAAATTAAAAAGTCTTGATGAACCGTCCTAAAAACTACCAAAAAAAAAAACCGTCAAGACACGAAATATTTGGGCCCTGCTAAACTCCAGAGGGGCGGGCTCATAAGGGACCAAAATCTGTGAGGGGCGGTTTTCTGTGACGGTTTTTTGGGCGGTTCGTTAAGAACTGCTGTTTGTGAATTCTGACAAAGAGAAAAAAAGTGTCGCGTAGATATAGGCAGTGCGGGGCCCGAGGCAAAGTTGCAGAAGTTGAACTTCGGGCACCAATTTAAGGGGTGCATCAAAAAAGATTTAGGAGAAACTTCTGTATTAAATTCTTTCAAACATATTTCCCCGAAATTTGCAACACATTTGGATAATTATTTACCTTGTATAGTAAAAACTCCATATATTAATAGCCTTGGGATTTCACAAAATTATTAATATGTGGAGTTTATTAATATAGGGAGGTACACCAAAAGAACTAATTTTTTTGCGAATTCAAAATATGTAGATGATAATAGATATGAATGTCTTCCTTAATCATCCAAATGAGCAGCAAGTTTTATATGCTTTATCCAAAGAAGAAATCATCAATGGAATTAGACAATAAGCAAAGGGAGATAATCATGATAATGATGTTACGGAAATACCAAAAATTTCATGCCAATAAGCTTTAAACATGCTCGACAAGTTGGAAATGTTTGGCTTTAATAAGAAGGTACCAAATCAAAAGATGCCATAACAACCTAAAAAGTTACATCATTTTCTCAAATAACTATAGATATTTCTCAAAAAACTATAGATAAGTATTTTATATAAACTTAAATTTCGATGTAACAAGATCTATAAGTTTTCAATAATGACGATTTTATTAATATATGGAGGTAAATTCCATATAACCGGACTAGAAAAATCTATTAATATTAAAATGTGAAGGTTATTACTATATATAATTGGCCCAAGTTGGGACTAAGATCTTTTATTAATATACAGAGTTTATTAATACATGGAGTATCAATATGAGTTTTTACTGTATTATGAACTTAATTGTTTCCTTATATTATTTTTTCATATACTCTTCTTATTTCGTGGATCTGAAACTCCACATATTAATTTACCGTGAGGTAATGCTACTCATTTTTTTTCTTCTACAAAATGGAAATTAAGCCAAACTAATCTGGCCCCCTTTTACGAGTGTTGTCAAAATCATTTAGCAGTTCTCAACTAGTCATTGGTTCTTTTGTTCAACCTAATACTATTTGTATAATATTTCGAAAAATATGTTTTTAGTCGAGTCTAATATTTTTGTACAATTTTTTTAAATGATTCGAACAATATTCTTTAGTTCAGTATAATTTATTTGTACATTAATTCCTTTTAAATTAATGTTTCTAACAATATACGAACATCATTTTTATGAGACAGATCATTTCTGTTGTTACAACTTTATACAATGGGACATGGAATTCTCGGGCCGGCCTTCGAGATTGGACTAGGTTTCATTTTGGACCATGTCACTCGTTTTTTTGTCACGTGAGCGTGGTTAAGTAGGGCGTCGTCAAGAAATTTGAATCTGTTTGAAATTTGAATTTGCGATCCATAATTGAAATTATTTGGGGATATTTATTTTGGTCAAAAATTTAGGATCTAATTAGAGTTTCCTTTAATTTGTAGTCAAATATTTTGGTTTGAGCTCGACTAATTTGATCTGTAGCATAAATTTTCCTTTACCACGTCTACTGATATATATATATATATAGGGTTCATCTTACCGATTGAGAAACCTATATAAAGTACCAACTCATTTCAATCGATATATTATTATTTCCATTTCATTTACTTCCTGGGGCTGATAATTAAATGAATTGCACAATCAAGAGATATGGATGCAAAGAAGACTATTGAGTGTCCTACATATATTAATGAGCAAGATTGTGTTGCTGGTAGATCAAGAAGTTTTGACTTGTTGATGATTTTCTAGGAAGGCAGTCAAGTGAATCAAGAGAATACCAAAGTGACTTTAACATACAATGAACAAGTTGTAGCTGAGTTCATCAACAATCTCGATTGGTTCTACTTTGAAGACATATGGATGAGGTTGTTGGAAGGCTTTTTTGGTAGATGTAGATTGGTGAGGAACCGCCCAACAATTTTTCATCAGATATTAATTAAGGTCACATTAAGAATATCGTGTTTGACTTGACTCTGTTCCTTAAAAATTATCAAAACTTCATGATTTCCCATCAATACAATCTCCTTGCTCATTTATGTCTTCAAGACACCGAATAATCTTCTTGTTAGCATCCATATCTCTTGACTCAGAAACTGGTTAGTCTTATTATCAATTCTTCATCATCCATATATCCAATGTGTTCAAATAAAATAAAATAATAAGGAGTATTTGTTTACCTATATCTCTTGACTCAAGAACCGGTTAGTCTTAATATCAATTCTTCATCATCCATATATCCAATGTGTTTAAACCGAATGAAATAAGAATTATTTGTTTACCTATATTACAACCTCTTTACACTTCTTTATTTTAGTTAACATTTGCGCGCATCGAAATCTAAACCGGTTACAATTTTAAATGTGTATAAACAAGAAACTAATGTATTTACGGATTTGGATTTTTGCCAAATTATAATGAAAAATGTTATCACTAGATTTTAATTTAACATATTGCATAACATTATTTTAGATACAATTCGTGTTTCATTATCTTTGCATTTATTTAACTTAACATTAACATTTATCTGGTTATTTTTTGAATTTCCAAACCACAAAATTCCTTATTTTTTTCATAAAATCTTTCTCTTATTATATATTATGATTTTTTTCTTTTGTTATTTATTTTTGCATTTAGTTGTTTCCTTAGTTAAATTTGATAATGTTACATTCAATTATATTTAGTTGACTTAATATTTGTCTTTTTATTTCTTTTGAATTCACAGAATCCTTAATATTATGTACATAAATTAACGATAATCAATATCAAATACTCTGACTTAACTTTCAAATAAGTTTAATTTAACTTGCAAAGGTGTTGCAACATTAGTGTTGTGAACAAGAACAAACCTTATTCATGAGCTTTTTAGAATATATTCAAAATATTTCACCCAATTAAGTTGTATATATTTAATAAACATCCAATTAAGTTATAATGAGTACAAAATATTATTTAATTTAACTTAGTGATGGATTTTACTAAACCTTTTAATTTCAAATTCTTCCAAATGTTTTCTCAACAAATTTGAATGTTGTGAAAGTTACATAGTGAATGTCTTGTGTATCAAATGGTGCTTTAGCAAGCAAGTGAACCGACATGTTTTCAGGAACTGTTATTTTTATCACTTCAATATCCTCGATCTGTTACATAAGTGTGTGGAATCTTCAAAAAGTTGTGTTAGAGCTTCCCTTATAATATTATATCCAAATTTGTGTGGTTTTCCTTTTTAATAAGACCTTCTTAAATCCCCTTGTATAGTGCTTCAACTTTATATGAATCTTTTATGCATCGGATTTATACGAATCACTTAATATTTTCCTATTGTACGAGATCATTCACTTCTGGTCTTTGAAAATCCTTGCTTCAGGCCTGCTTTTTTTTGTTTGCTTGTTTGTTTACCTACTTCATCCATCTCTACACATCTTAATTGTAATCTAGATGATATGAAGTATCATATGGATGATATTTGATAAGATGTTTTATCGGTCAGTCATCATTTAGTTTCTGTAACATACGCCTCTTATTTATCACCCTAACAACACGAGTACCTACTCAACATCAAGTAGAGTCTTAGAAAAAAATATATGTGATAATCTTCGAAGGATGAACCTATTTACCTCTATGAAATATATTATATATATACACCATCCTAAAATACATGTATTCTGTCACATGTTTGCAACTATCAAAAGAAACCCCCATTGCGTTATAGATTTTTTAGTTTTAAATAAATAATTGTTAGAGCATTGTTCTGTTGAACTCACCAAGCATCGATATGTTAAGTTTAGCTATACAAATCACCGATTGAATTGATAAAATAGAAATTTTGAGACAAACTCTAATAACTCTTGTTAGATCACTGCTTGGTTAAACCCACAAGTGTTGATATGTGAATCCTATCTTCAATGGTAAATGACCAAAACTATTTCTTGATTTATTTTCTACTAAAGTCAGGTATGTAGTTGAGCTCCTAAAATCACTGAATACTCCTTGAAGTTAAAGACTTAAAATCATACAAATATATCATCGAGAACTTCATCAAGATTGGTATGTAAATACTACTTATTCTATTAAACTTATAGTCCTCTATCTATCTATCTATCTATCTTACAAGACGCAATTTTGTACGACTTTAGTATATTACGAGATACAAAGAAGAAGTTTCGATTTCAAGATTGTACTTGACTAATTTCTAAACTCAAGCAATGAATGTTCCTTGAACTTATCACTATGAGGTTTAAGACAATTCTTTTGTTCAATAAAATTATGATTGCGTAAGAAGTACTTAAAACTCTAAGTTATAAAATGATTTCATGAAGAAAAAAAAATGTTAGTTCATGAACCATGCAATTCTTAGAAGTTTCTGAGCTCAACATGCATTAGAGTCTGCGAGATGAAAATGTTGGTTCGTGAACTGGAATGTAAACCACAGAGTTTTTTATTGATTTGACTTGAGTTAGAGAGCCGTGCAAACCAAGGAGTTTCTATTGACTTCAAATTTCATTTGAGTTCACGAACTACATTTTCATGTTCGCGAACTGTATAATTCCTTACAAGTTTTATTGATATCAAAACCTATTGAGTTTGCGAACGAGAATTCTCAGTTCTTGTACTATATAAAACTTGATCGTTTTTGAGCTTGATTGTTTGCTTGATGGTTCACCGACCATATGGTTAACTTGTGATCTACTTTTTGTGCATGTTTCTTAATTAGCAAATGCGTGTGTGCCCATTGTTCTTTGAATTGTAAGAGAAAACTTCTCATACACTTACTGGTTTGCTTTCTTGATATCATGATATTGTGCTAATTATTTTCATAAATTGATGAGAAGCTCAATTTTAGAAGTAACTATTAGATCATTGCTCAATTGAACCCACCAAGCATTCGTATATCAAATTTGGTTGTCAAATTGGGTTCCAAAACTTGAAGATTCTTGATTTGATCACTAGAGTCAATTTTATTAGGTTAGAATAAAAAGATAGAAATGTTGATACTTGCTCTTATTACTCATTAAGAAAATGAATACGTAACGAAATCAATGAAGACATCATCCTTCAGTTTAAGGTTAGTAACAATAGACTTGACTTGTTCCATTTCTATCCTTTGTTCTTTCATGTCAATATTTCTTAAAAGCATAACTTACGAAGTAAAGTTTGTTTACTTGTCTCTACTATTAGTCAATTGGTAATTGTACTATGATCAAAATATCAAGGAATGCTATACTAGTTTTATATACAACTTGAATTGGAGTTACAAAGTATAGTTTTTATAGACATCTCATTCGAAAATACATTAATTGCTAATTCATTATATTGAACTTCTAGATAAATTCATGTGACGCCCCAACCTAATCACCTACTTAGCTAATGGATTACAACCTAATAGAAGCATCAAATCTAGAGTACCCATTTTAAGAATCATAATTACGTAAACTAATCCTGATACAAACCCAAACACTCTGATATTATATAAATGAAAATCTCACGAGTGATATAAATATAATAATTTGTTGATTAAAATAAATTAACAAAGGATACACATAATGATTCACGATATCACTAACATTTAATAAAACTCTAAGCTTTGAGTACAGATATCTTCGCGCGCACCTTTTCTTCTGAATACTGAAACTGAAGTGGGAACGAGTAAGCACATCATCCCAAAGGTGTGCCAAATGGAAACAAATAACGTCCAAGTAATCACTAATATGCTTCTCATTAGTACTAAAGAAAACGATAAACATATTTTACAAACAACATAGAGCAGAAGATTGCTTCAACTAGCCTCCCCAGATATAGCGTCCATACTGGAAATATCCGTGAAAGATCCACCACCGGATGGATCTACGAGAAACGAATTAAACAACCTAAACATACGTTATCCCAACCTCGTCTCACTCAATGGAGAAGAAGATGCTAGGAATAACTCAAGTCTCAAATGATAGCATGAATCCAGGTACCGTACAATATTATCGTGGAATGCGTACACTTCATAAATCCAATTGCCACCATCTAAGTCTAGAATATAATAATATTTTGATTACTATGATCTGACCCCGCACAGCAGGTTCACAAAAGGCCCAATCATTATTCGTAGGTCGAAGTCTCCAAATAATGACCATATCCAGTCATGAACCTAGAATTTATTCCTAAGTCAAGATCATGGTAACCCACTCATACTACTAAAACTGATCAATCAAGTATGATATGCACAGAGTGACTTCCCCAAATAAAATGTAGTATATATAATAATCAACCGGGGTAAAGCCGGACTACAAAGTACTAATCAACCGGGATAAAGCCGGACTACTATCTTAAGACAATAAAATGTAATATTATTTATCCGGGGTAAAGCCGGGCTACTAAGTAATAATCAAACAACGTAGAATTTCCCTACTAAACTTAGCAAAGAGCTATAGGGAATCACAGACAATCTTCGCGGGGAACCACCGAACGCATATCACACAACATACCCATTCAATTACAAAAAACATGCTAACAAAAAATAAGGACTCATCATGCTCGCAGATATAATAACTTAATGATTACAAAAAGGTTACAAAGTTCCCACCTGATTTGATGACATTTCCATGCCTACCTTGTATTCCTCAATCTACTGGTTCATCCTTTGAATCGATCGTTGTTAACATAGACTAACTGTTAATCACACAAGCACTCTAAGAATTTATCCAATAAACTCATACAAGTTTCTTAACATGATATCATACTTATAGTTATAGACTAAGTCAAATAATTAACAGTTCTAGTTTTACCAATGGTTCTATAACTTAGTAATAAGTAATTTTGGGATAGAATAATATCTACTTATCGTAATAGGGTCAAATTGGGTATCATCGGAAATCCCTCGAAAAACCCTACAAATTTGCAGAAGGAACCGAAAGCTAATTCGGACCATAAATGGTCCAAATACTCAAAATAAGGTTTTTTGCCCTAAGCACAAGCCCATGTGCCTAATCCGGCACGGTCCACTGAACCGGCCCACTAACCCATTTACTGATCCATCGGATCAACCCACGATCCGACCCGTTAACCCGGTCCTAATTCGAAAGGTGACTCGGTCATCTTCTTCACTAGTTCTCTGAAAATATTCCAAGTGTTGAACTCTATAACATCCTAAGGTGTCAACTTCCAAGGTCTCTACAAATTAACCATAAGATGGCTACTTAGAATCACGAGATCATCCTGTAAAATTTATACGTACTGAATATTTTCTAGATCCAACTATAACCTATCTAAAAAGTCTCATACATATGACTAATCATGACTGACACCTGGGCTGGGTTTCTCTGCGTCGACTATTTTTCCAGAGTCTATATCTCACTCAATACTCAACCGATTCGGACAATCCTTATATCAGCATAATCACCACCCGGTAGATTACAATTTACTATTATAAAGCTAAGTCTAATTATCACTAGAAGATACCTATTACAATCTCTACATAAAGGCCAGCTAACAAAATACCATGCACATAACATGATTTTCATGCAAGAAGAACTTCATTGATTCCTACTCTAATCTGATAAAACATGAGCATCAGAGGAAAACTAAAAAGATTGAGAGAGAAATCTCTATTGCATCGTATCTATTAGAAATACAAAGTCGTAGTACATATACAGAGATTACAACGAAAAGAAAGGAAACAAAATATACGTACATGGGGTACGTACAATACTATGACAACACTAAATATATATGCAGTTAAGAAGAGGATATGTAAAGATACTATAGTATCTCGTAACCCCCCTCAGACTCAAGATGGTGTTGAACTCATCTTGAGTTTAGAAAGCAAGAACTTTAGTCGAGGAGCAGGATGTGACTTGGTGAATAAATCTGCCAATTGAAATTCTGAGCTTACGTGAGGAAGAGTAATTGTTCCACGCTTAAAGTGATGTCTTGTAAAATGACAGTCAATCTCTATATGCTTTGTTCTTTCATGAAAAACGTCATTATGAGTAATTTGAATTGCAACTTTGTTGTCACACAAGAGAGGTGTAGGCGTAGAAATGACAACTCCCATGTCACTAAGTAACCATCGAAGCCATATGATCTCATAAGTAGTATGAGCTAGATCTCTATATTCTGCTTCAGCACTCGAACGAGATACAGCAGTCTGCTTCTTACTTCTCCAAGATATAAGAGAATCTCCCAAGAATAAGCAGTACCTTGTAATTGATCGCTTATCTGTAACATCCCCTGCCCAATCTGAATCTGAGTATGCTCTAAGAATAAGTTTAGATTTAGATGAGAACTTCAACCCCTGATATAAGGTTCCCTTGAGATAACGAAGTATTCTAAGAACAACAGCATAATGAGTAGAACGAGGAGCTGACATGAATTGACTTACAATATGAGCTGCATGACTTATATCAGGTCGAGTAATGGTTAAGTAATTAAGACTTCCTACCAATTGTCGATATAATGTTGGTTTGGATAAAAGCATTTCATCTGAAGGACCATGTCTGAAATTCACTTCTAGTGGAGTGTCTGTAATTTTAGCATCAGTAATTCCAGAGCGTGCAATGATTTCAGATGCATATTTAGCTTGAGAAACGAAATAACAGTCAGCTGACTTACTCACCTCAATACCAAGAAAATAAGTGAGTGGACCAAGATCCTTCATTTGAAAACATGTACTTAGATGGTTTTTAAGATCTCTGATACCTTCAATATCACTGCCAGTGATAACCATATCATCTACGTACAATTGAAGGATAACAATACCTTTGTTTGATGATCGTGTAAACATTGCTGAATCGTAGTAACTCTGTGTAAAGCCATATTGAAGAATTGCACTACTGAATTTTTCAAACCAAACACGAGGTGCTTGTTTTAGTCCATAGAGAGCTCGACGAAGTTTACACACCTAATTTGGAGCATGATCTAATCCTGGAGGAGGGCGCATGTAGACTTCTTCTTGCAATTCCCCATTAAGAAATGAATTTTTCACATCCATTTGATGAAGATCCCACTGTCGAACAACAACAACTGCAATGATTGTACGAACAGTTACCATGCGAGCAACATGATCAAAGGTTTCCTCATAGTCTATGCCATATTCTTGAGTATATCCCTGAGCAACAACACGAGATTTACACCGTTCCAGACTCCCATCTGACTTGGTTTTGACTTTGTAGATCCATTTGCTTCCAACAACAGATTTTCCAGGGGGAAGATCTACCATTTCCCACGTACCAGCTTCTTTATGTGCAGTCAACTCATCTGTCATCGACTCCTGCCAGTCCGGTATAGCTGCATCTTCTCTGTAGTTTCTTGGTTCATAAACAGACATAATAGTGGATAATGAGCAATGATAGTCAGAGAACTTAGCTGGAGGTTTTCGATTACGAGGTGGAAATGTGTCAAATTGAGAATCAGAATCTCTTTCCAAGGTATCATTGTTAGTTGGAGGCATAGAGTAGTCGGAAACGGCTAGAATCTGATGAGTATCATCTGTATGTGGAACAATTTCATTATTAGACACAGGCACTAGAGATGTATTGGTGCTAACTTCACTAAAAAAAGGATCAGTGTAAACGAAGTTCTCAAAAGAAGATGATTTACTGTTTGGAAGACACCAAAATGGAACCTTTTCCCAAAAGGTTACATGTCTAGAGACTCGAAGTTTTCTATTAACAGGATCATAGCAGCGATATCCATTTTGTTAAATACCATAGCCCAGAAACACACAAAGAACATTCTTTTGAGTAAGCTTATTTCGTTCACGCTCAGGAAGGAGAACAAAACACGTTGAACCAAAAATTTTAAGCTCAGAGTAATCAGGTTTCTTGCCATAAAGGCATTCATAAGGAGAAATAACTCCAATGATAGATGTTGGAACACGATTGATGGTATAAACTGCTGTAAGAACTGACTCTCCCCAGAAATTTGATGGAACTGATGCAAAAACTAGTTGGCTTATAGCTGTTTCGATAATATGACGATGTTCGCGTTCTGCAACTCCGTTTTGTTCTGGAGTTTCAGTACAAGATAGTTGTAATAATGCGCCTTGAGTTTTGAGAAAATCTTTGAAATGAGTGGATATATATTCACCTCCTTGATCAGTACGAAAGATTTTGATAGATATATCAAACTGAGTTTTGACCATAGTTGAAAAGGTTACATATAGGTTAAGAAATTATGTTCTTGAACTAAATAGATAAACCCAAGTAAACCGAGAATAATCATCAATGAAACTCACATAGTATAATGCACCTCCTTTTGACATCACTGGAGATTTACACCAAACATCAGAGTAAATAAGAGCAAAAGGTTCAGTAGTTTTTGAGGTGCTTGCATTAAAAGAAAGTGCTGGTTGTTTTGCCAGTTTACAAGAAATGCAACTAGCTTCTTTGTCTACTTGTGTATTTCCTAGTAGACCTTTATTGACCATATATGAAAGACGAAAAAATAAAACATGACCTAGTCTAGAATGCCAAGACATAAAAGGAGATGTCGAATGAGATGTAGAGGTTGTAGCAGCAACATGATTTATGAGTTTTGATGGAATAATCAGAGTCTGTAGAAGATACAATCGACCCACTCTACGGCCTATCCCAACTAGCTTCCCTGTTTTGAGTTCCTGAACAGCACAACCAATAGGATAGAAAACAATGTTAAAACCTTGATCACATAGTTGACCAATTGAGATGAGATTCATTGTAATCTTAGGGACAAGAAGAACATCTGGTACACAAGTGTTATTTGAATCTCTAACCACCCAAATGTGACTGGTGGTTACAACAGTTCCATCAGCAGTGTGAATCTTAGGAGCAACAACTGGACAAAGACTGTCAAACACTTTTGAATCATGATTCATATGATTGGATGCTCCAGAATCTAGATACCATCCAATTGAGAAAATACCTGAGGAAGTAGAGAAGACTGATGCAGTTGCAGTATTGTTACTGACGGAAAGAGCTTGTTTAATCATCTCCTATATGTCAGCAAGACTAGGTAATGATGTATCAGACGAAACTGTTGTTTGAGATGGTGCAGATGGTAATGCTTCAGCATATAAAACTGGTGCAGCAGAGAATCTACTTGGGCCATTAAACCTGGTTGTACCATTAGCATTTAATCTCTGCATATTCCTAGAGGTTGGATATGTACAGTTTCTGGTAGAATACCCAAGTTCCTTGCAGTAGTTGCACTGTGTGGTAGGAGTATCTTGCGATATTACAGCAGGTGGCAGAGTGCAGTTCCTTGCTATGTGACCAGTTTTCTTGCAATTATGACAAACAGGTTGTGAAGAATCACGATGTGTTGCAAAACTATTCTTCTGATTGTTGAAGTTTGGACGAGGTGCAGTCATAGCAAATACTCCCGAAATCTCTGGCTTGATCCGTTTGCGTGTTTCTTCAGTGATCAGCTCAGATAAAGAAGTTTCTACAGATGGAAGAGGTGAACGATGAAGAATAGCACCTCTGACTGATTCAAACTCTTCTCGTAGAGCCATCAAGAGTTGAACCAGTCTTGTCTCTTCTCTATATTTTTCCCATATTTCCAAATTAGTTGTCCATTTTGGCTCCATAAGTGCAAGTTGATTCCAAAGCACACACATCTCAGAGTGAAAATCATAAATCGATTGATCTAATGGTTGCTTCATAGAACGAATATCTTGTTCAAGTTTGTATCTTTGAGCAAAATTAATTTGTGTGTACCTTTTTACGAGAAAGTCCCAAGCATATTTAGCAACTTCAAAGCTTGTAAGCTACATACTGATTGAAGTAATCACCGTGTTGCCAATCCAAGTCAGAATCTTGTGATTGTTTATCTCCCAGGTTTCAAGACTACTTGCTGATGTTTCGGATCCCTTATCTTTGATGATAGAAGTAGATTCTTTGGGTTTTGTTTCTGTCCCATCCATGTATTTCCACATGCTTTTGCCTTTGAGAAAGCTTTTCATAAGAAAAGACCAGTGAGTGTAATTTGTACCATCTAGTTTTGCAGTAATAGGATGAAAATCTTCGCGTGACATGATTGTCAGGAGGATGAGAAAGGAGTAACTGGATTAGGGTTTAAAACTGAAAAAGGTGCTGAGACACAAGAGTAAAAGATTTCTGGCTGACTTAAGGAGATTGTTTGTTTGCAGCAGAAGGTGGCCTTTCAGATCTTACCTAGCTCTGATGCCATGATAAAAACATGAGCATCAGAGGAAAACTAAACAGATTGAGAGAGAAATCTCTATTGCATCGTATCTATTAGAAATACAAAGCCGTAGTACATATACAAAGATTACAACGAAAAGAAAGGAAACAAAATATACAAAAGATACGTACAAGGGAACAAAATATACAAAAGATACGTACAAGGGATACGTACAATACTATGACAACACTAAATATATATGCAGTTAAGAAGAGGATATGTAAAGATACTATAGTATCTCGTAACATAATCATTTATCTAACAAGTACCCAAAACATAGTTAACACATAATAATTGATTAGAAGGATTACCTTGATTGGATTACTAAGTTTCCATCACTAACTTCATCTTGATCACCATAAGAATTTTTCTCTTCCATTAACAAAGTCACCACCATCATCAATACTCTCTATCCTCTATATCAAACCACAACCAACTAGTTCCTTAATTTTCCCTTCTCTGATTTCCAATCTTTTATTATATCTAATCTTATTTCTAGATAACATCATCATCATATCTAACTCATCAACACTCTTTCTCGACACTTTATCTAAAACCTCTCATAATAGGTTTCTCTCAATAATAAACATAACCCTCTTCCTCCCTAACCTTATACTACTTGGTCAAATTAACAAACTATCAAACTTTCCCATCCAACTGCCTGTCAATACCTCCTTCAACTCTAACTTCTCATTCCAACAGACACCTACTTGAAGAGATAAACTTCAAACTAAATAATTATTTTACGTAATAACACTAATTAGGTGATAATTAATTAATAATTAAACCTAAATGTAATTAAAACCGTTAATTTAACCTAGAATGTCTATTTACCAAGGGGTAACTACTCAGAGGTCCGGTCAAACTAAAATGTCTTGGTCAACGGCAAGTCAACGACAGGTTGACTAATTTCTATTTCATCCTCCGAGTCTCGTATCTTTTTCGTCCGGTATCCGAATTACTCGTTCCAATAGTCCATCTCGCATAACTTTTCGATACCTATCTAACGACACTAGTTTCGTATCTAGATTATTGTTAGATCAATTCCTTTAAATTAACGTTCGTATTTAATTAGTCGAGTCATTTGCGGCTAAAATGTCTCTTGACTAGTCTAATAGCGTTGACGAGCTTGAGCGTCATTACAATTCATATCTTGGAATTATGTTTGAAATAAATTTCACAAACATAGTTTAAGAAAATAGACTTGCAAAACTTATATTTCGTAATTGAAAATTGAATTCTGAACCCATCTCTGGTAAGGACCGATCCCATGACCAATTCGTAGGAGCAAGGATCGATCCCAAGTCAGGACCGATCCTGACAGAGTTCAATATTAATTTACATTTTCGATACGTTTGTTATCTTCGGGTTTTTTGTTTTTCATGAACGTAGGATTTCAGACCCCCAATTAACATAATTCCATCTCCAATGGTTAGATCCTACAAACTTAAAAGAATAGGAAAATAAATAATAAGGTGTTAAGAGCTTCTCCAATGGAATGTGCGTGGAGAAAAAAGTCATAATCCACATAAAATACACAACAATATTTATAAAAAAATCATCTCCAACTCACTGATTTAAGGATGACGTAGCTAAAAAAAAATTAGGCATCCTCTAAGTGAACCTCTAGTTTTAGACATTCACTTAGAGGATGTCTTCGCACTTTTATTACCAATAATCAATGATAAATATAAATGGAAAATATTTTTAACCAATTATATACCTAGAAGTGACAGAAAGATATTAAACTTTATGGATCGGAGATAAAACTATTTTTTCCCTAATATTCAGGATTTTATACTTAGAGGATGTCTTAAAAATGATGCCACGTATGAAACACATACATTGGCATTGGATAAGCTCTAAAGAAAGTCTTCTTTACACCTTTACTTGCACCTCCACGTCATATTTTCATTATTTTACTTTTTCGAAATTAATTAAAATAAAAATAAACGGTTAAGATTTTATTATATAAAATATTCTAAAGATGATGAGACCCTTCATTGTTGGATATAGTTTTTTAACTGTGGAGTTCTATATTTAATATATGTGTAAAATCTTATAAATAAAAGTCTTAATTCTACTTTCAAGTGGGAATTTTTACACCCATGATTGGAGATGCTCATTCTTAACTAAGCACGATAGAAAACAAAGAACACCACTATGAATACGATATGTCATCCGTCCGAGTGGCGTCATCAGAGGATAAGGATATAAGAAGTGATGAATGGTCGCGTAGCATTGAATCAATATAAATCTCTTTACTAGATCAGTAACCATTACGAGGCAGTCGTACGAATAAAGCAGATAACTAATTTAATTAAAGCCGTTGGTTGGTTTGGTTGGTTTGCCTCTTTCTGTGCATTATTTAGTATTGTAGAGAACAAGATTAACTAAACCAAATTTTGAATTTTGAGTAAATCAAGTAAACATCTTCATAAAGATATTTTCTTGTATTTTGAATATGAGTCGTGCCACTGCCATTCATGAAGCTTTGTTATAGCATCAGAGAAAACGGACATTTGTTTGGTGTGTTAAATGCTACTTGCAACCACCGGAAGTCCTAAGCAAGTGAACTCTCCTAATTCCAGGGGTGCACATGCTACTGTTGAGAATGGGCTTGAATCCCAGCTTATTAATTTTCCTACGGTGCGAGTGGATATGCGGATTTCAAAGTCCAACCGCAATCAAACCGTTAAAAGTGTGGATTTGAAAATCTCATCCATGTCCGGCCTATAGATCTTGCGGATTGGTTTTCACCCGCATTTTTACGGACGGATACGGATTTCGATTATAAAATTATCGTCCGATTATTGTATTAACTACCGATTCTTATTTTACCTACCGATTATTGAAGGGTATATTAGCCATTTCGAAAAATTAGAGATAAGGAATGGCTTTGTTTTACGTTTGGGTGATCCTATTTTGTTATATTGGTCACCCCTAATTCTTTTGGGGTTGCCCCTAAAATTGCCAAGATAGTTATGCCTACCGATTATTGGAGGTCAAAATGTGCTAGTATTTCTTCCCAAACTTTTCTGCAATTTTTACTCGAGAATTGGTTTCTTGTTTTGTTTGGAGAGATCTTCTTGTTTTGGGAAGAAAATGTCGAAAATCACAAAACTGTATTCAGTGGAAGAAGCTTCAAAACATAATACAAAACCGGTTGGCTCATCCTTAATGGGAAGGTGTACGTATCCATTCTTTTGAGTTCCCTTTTTCATTTTCATGGGTTTCAATTGATTTGTTCCTAAGATAAAATACAATCTCATTGTTTTTGGATTGTTTTCTCGATCTACTTGATGCCAATCATGGATCTGCATATTACACTTTTGTTCTTCTTGGGTTGTCACTTTTTGTGAGATATGCCTTTATATATGAACAGGATTTGATTAGTAAGATCCAAGATTCCAAATTCAGCTTAAAACAAGACAAAAACATATGGTCTAAAACAGATCAATTAAGAATTACAAGTGTTATCAATCATTTAAGCACGAGTACAAATAATTAATCTAATTAATTCATCATTTAGATTTGTTTAAGCACTCAGATCAACCGGATCTTTTTTGTTTGGTGGGAGTCTTGGGACCAGGTCTATAATGTGACAAAGTACTTGGATGATCATCCTGGTGGTGACGATGTTCTTGTTAATGCAACAGGTATTATTATTTCTTAGTACAATCATATTCCTTTAATCAGTAAGGTAATGGGATTCGTATATGAATGTAAAGATCTTGTATGATGATGATCAATAAACCACCACCTCTGCAGGACAAGATGCAATTGAAGATTAGCCTTGAAGATTTTGATTTTGTGGGACATAGTAAAAGCGCAAGAGAACTTATGAAGACATATTTGATTGGAGAACTAGATCCATCTTCAGTTCCACAACAACAAGAACAAGGCTACTACAACCAGACTGCATCAAACAGATCAAGACACTCAAAAGTCCACAGAATCAACAGCTTTCAAATACTGGTTCATTTCATTGGCCATAGCTGTCATTTCTGTGATAGCTAGTTATCTGTTTTTCCCCGGTAAAGATCAATGAGTGATTAATATTATCAACTATTGCTGTATCCAGAATCTGAACTCTGAAGACTCAACTCATTAGTGCTCATCTATTGACAGTCGAACTAAAAAGCATTCAACTAAGGTCTTTTCTACTTCTGATCTACACATCATGATATCTTTATTTCCAAAGTAAACAAAACCTTATGTTTGTTTTATGATCACAAAACATGAAACAAAACCTTGTTGACCAACATCATGAAATCTTTTGAGAAAAAAATAGAAAAAGAAAAAAAAAAAAGTAAGATATCCCAGATCTGAAGATAAAGCTACTACATCCAGACAGCAAACAAATCAATTCACCCAAAAGTCTACAGAATCATCATCAGCTTTCAAAATACTGGTTCTTTTCTTTAGTCATATACTAGTCATCATTTCAGTGATATTTCAGTGATAAGTGTAGCTGTATACAAAATCTGAAGACTTGATCGACATGAAATCTTTACTTCCAAAGTGAAGTTACTAAATCTTTCCTTGAATCCAGAACCTCATGAATCGTTAACTTAAACAATTTTTGGTTTGTTTTACAATCAAAAAACATGAAACTAAGGCCTTTTTTCACATGATGAGACACATGACGAGCAATCTTTATAGGAAAAAAAATAAATTAAAATAAATCATAAAAAGCATGCAGAAATGATAGATCTGAAGAACTAAGTTTTTTAAACAGCATCAGGAGATGAAAGAAACGAAAGGAAGTAACCATCGGAAACCTTCGGTATGGGCGGACTCGGAAAGGGGATTTGATTTCCATTTCCATTCCAACACACCCATACCGAGAGCTTCCGAGAGATCAAGCTACCTTTCATACTCATCTCTTTTCTTGTTCAAACATCTTTTACTACTGAAACCCTAACATTTCACATCTACTACGACTCAAACTATTGATCACTTCAGAGGAAGAAAAGAAGAAGAGAGCGGCTGAGAAAAAGTTGAAGAACGAAAGACATAGGAAATTACAAGGGTAGATGCGGATATTTATAAACCCAAATAAACCTCCTTCACATTAGGGCGACAAAGGTAATAGCAAATTACTTACATGCCCATTAACATTTGTGACCAATCTACATCTCGAAGACTCGAACCGGCTCGAACCCTACCTGTCCCATGCCATCCCAGGTTGTCCAACCAGTACTGTTAAAGTACATGATGATCTTGACAAAACGTGACCTCAAACAACTACAAATGGTTCCCCGAAACAGCTGCATATCCATTGGCTGTGGTTGCAATCTAGTGCGGTGCACATCTATTTCAAGAAAACAAAAAAAAATTATTTTTTTCGTAAACTTTTTTCTTTGGGATGAACGATGTCCTCTTCTAATTTAAAATTCAGCCGTCGGATCATGCCCGTGACAGGATATTAGGAACTACCGCGTTACGAGTTTTTTCAAGGTTGACCACTGAAAAACGATAATTTTATTTTATTAATAAAGAAAATGAAAATTAAAAAATATAATCTCTGTTGTCCGGATAATCCAACAGCAATATTACAAATTAAGATTTATTAAATATTGGAGAATAAAAGAATTTTCTTTTCGGTACCATGAAAATGAAAAGAAGAGATAAAGAATTCAAATGGTCAAACAGCATTAGGAAAAAAAAAGAAAAAGAAAAAATTATTCTAACTTCTCTATGCAATTCAACAGAAAAACGCGGACTTGACTTGGCTTTTGTTTCTTTTCTTTTCACGTGACTCCCTGAACTAAAGCTCAAGAAGAAGAAGACGAAGAATGTTCTACCATGTCCACGTCACTTTACCAGCTCACAGGCACTATTTAAAAAAACACTTTAGCCCTTGATACAGGATAGAATTACCAATTTCAGCCAAGTAAATAGGCTTCAAAAGCTCATTAATCTGGTTGGTGGTGTCAATGTGTATGGTGACTAATAGGTTGTGCCAATTGGATTGGGGGTGCACCGAAATCTAAATAAAACAAAGGTTTCTCATGCATCGGATTGGCACACCCTCAAAATAATCCGGTACCCCTGTTAGCAACTTTGGAAGATGTGACTGATGCCTGCCAAAAGTCTTTTTGAATTCAATTTTATGGAAGAGAGAGAGAGGACTTATTTGTTTTGTTTTTTTATGTCAATCTTGAAATGACGTCTACAGGCAAATGACTAGCGGGTTCTATTTTTTCGGATGGGCGGGCCAATCCAAAAAGTTTCATAGAAGCCCTAAAGTTATAAAAAACCTAGTATTATTAGTTGGAGGGAAACTTTGAGTTAATAGGATCATCAAATTATAGATGCAAAAGCATCTTATCTTGTCTATAGTCTTTTTTGTAATGGCTAAATTGTGATTAGATTAGAGTTGGATTTTGAATATTGAGTAAATCAAAATTACTTAGAGTTAATCAAAATAGAAGATGTGAGTAAATTGAATGGATTAAGTTTAGTTAATCAAAATACAAGAAAACATCTTTCTTGAATTTTGAGTAAATCAAATTCAAAAAACAAAACTTGGTCGTCTATTTCAGTTGGCAGTTGGCAACCTAGATAAAAAATAATGTACAACGTGTGAACAATAGGTAGCCTAGTCGAAGCCATGGTGTTGCTCCCACAAACACCTCAACAATAATCAGCGAGATTTATTAGTCAATTGATTTACCTCATCACTTGCTTATTTTCCTTTAGACATGAAGTTTTTACGTCAACTAAGTGAGCGAAAATGAACTAACAAATGCGTGTTTAGCTTTGGTGAGGTTACAGAATTATAGACGGAGGAAAGAGCTGTACCATCATTTTATCCGTAACGTAATTTTGATATGGGGAACTGTGAACAAGATTACGATGGAGTGAGGTATCAGTGAAAACTAAAATAACAACAATTGATTGGTTAACCACTTGGAGGTCGTGGATTTAAGGAAACTTGATGGCTGTTCCCCAATTAAGATCCCAACCACGCGAAATTTCTAAGCAATTTTTTACTTCAGTGAAAACTAAGCGATGGAAGTACAGAGAAAATTAAGATCCCAACCACGCGAAATTTCTAAGCAATTTTTTGTCACAAAATGTCACAAGTACCGCACAATGATCGCGAAATTGGGGATAAAAAAAACAATTGGGGTATAGGAAAAGGACAAAAATTGGATTCAAATATCAAATCAAGGTCACCTCTTATCTAAGTATTTTACGTATTACCTAATCTAGCCCTCACTAATCAGGTTTAAGGGTTAATAATAATTAGTAAAAATCTTAAGATTATTTGATAAAAGATTAGTGTTTGTTTTTATTTGAATTTGGGTGAGTGAGGTGAGAGTAGGAGGGAACAAATTTGAGTGGGAATTTTTTGGGGAAAATGGAGGATGATTATGAAGAGAGAATTGCTGCTGCTGAATATTTAGCTCAACTACAACAAGGAGCATATCTTGAATCTTCATCTAACGACAACAACTCACAATTGCAACTCTTTGTTGAACCAACACCCTTGAATGATGATTTTGACAAGCATGGGGAGTTTTTGAAGAAGCTACACAAGAAAGTAAACTTGCGAGAACATACAAGCATCCCCAATACAGGTAAAGCTGCTAGGGAGGTTGAAAATTCGATTTTTTTCTTTAAAACCCGTCATTTTTTCAATTTGAAAAACCTCGATCTTAGGCATGGTAGTGGTATGAATACTATGTCGTTAGTCCCCAAACCTAAGCATGGTATTCATACTACGACCATGACGGTAGACCGATATCCCCATTTTGAATATTGATCCTAAGCATGGTAATCTACCAACAAACTATGCCTAGATTTTAGTAACTTTTTATCACAAGGAATATACTACGGAATATTCTACCTAGGCATGGTTTCATTCATAGGTTAGCATCTTGCGACCGCATGAAAAACATACAGAAACAATTCCATCCAAAACCAAATACCTAAGCATAGCAAATTAATAAACAACGACGCCGAAAGTCTATAACGGCGTAGAACCATCAATATCGAGAATGCCGGCATCGGAACCGGTGTTGTTCAGTTACAAATTTACAATGCCGGTACCTACCAAAAAACATACATGAATAAATATTTTCTAAAGCTAAATATCGACATTCTTTTTCAATTATTTTTTATGCCGGAAATATGTATCGGCTTAGGACCATAGATTACGCGAATTCCGGCACCTTTGCTCCGGCGTTGCTTTCTAATGAAACTTGTATGCCAAAATAGGTTTCTAATTTGGTCTTCAGTTTTGGTTAAGCTCGACCATCTTGGAACATTGGTCGAGCATGCTTGGTCGGGTTTCCGGCATGGTGTTTTACTTTCTTTTGGAACTAATTTTCATTCGATCTTTAGGTGGTGACATATATTGATCCAACAAATGCAAACCCGCTTCATCGGGATACGTCGGAATACTATAAAATATCCCCGGTATGTGACCAAAGAATACTTTTCACCTAGTATCTTGAACTTTACTAATGGATTGCTAGTTATGAACCTTCTAATGAACGCAAAATTGTTCTTATGTAGGGAATAATAGATCGAAATAAAGCAATCGCTTGGGCTAAAGAGACGGCTCTTAAGAACATGTGTGTGTTGGTGAGGAATACCCAAGGTTCAAAAACCCGTTTTAAGATGGCTTGCGAGAGAAGTGGGCAATACAAGCAGAAGAATAGCCACAAGAGAAAGGATTATGTATATCCAAAGAAGACTAATAGGGTATACAAGACTCGTACGAGGAAGGATAATTGCCCGTTTAAGCAGGGCAATTATCACCCCAAATTCTACCACGTTCAAGGTCAGGTATCATGTCATCAATGTGTGAGGAAGGTGAGAACCCTTAACTTTTACTTTGACTATGCCCTTTCCCTTCTTGCCCTTGCCTTGTGTTGGTTGTTGACTTGGCCCACCAACTTCGCTTTGGCTTGCTAATTGACTTGGTTGAACCTCATCATCTACCTCCCCACTTTCCTCTTCATCATGCTCATCGTCCTCAACAGTTCCAGTAGGTTCACGGATTACAATTCGACTACGTTTACCACCACTCTCCCAAATTATCCCTCTTGTATCAGCCCCCAAACGCTTTTTGAGACCTTTATTTTTCCCTCTAGGAGGCAAAGACTGAGGAGTATCAAGACCGTCCTTCCTTCTTCTCTTAGTGACAACATCTTTAGTTTTTCTTTTGTTAGCTTCCTTGTCTTTTGACCTATATCATAAGCACACGAAATGAATATAAGACAACTCACTTTCGGTTTAAATCTGAGGCATAGACTCGGTTAAACAAACCATCTTAGGCACATGGCTCTCGGCATAGAACATTAACTATCGACAATGCCGGTAGTCATATATAATTCTCCTGGATACCAAAAGATCTCTACCTGGCACTCTCGAAATAAATCAATTCCATGCAGAACAGGTAGTGCCCTGAGACAATGCAACCGAAAATCTATGTCGATGCGGTGACAAATTCATAGATGTTCTTGTAAGTTTTAAGTCCAATACCGGCATACACGAATTATTATTAGTGAATGCCGTAACCTAAAACCGGCATAGTATTCAACCCAATTTCGATGCCGGTACATAACATTCAGTTTCATAGTTTGGAAACGGCATTGCATTCATGCTAACATCTAAGCCGTAACTTAATATCGGCACTGTATTCATCCTAGATTGAATGTCGTAACTCAATACCGGCATTTTATTCATACATATTTCAGTGCCGATACTCTCTGTAACTCAACTATTTCAGTTAGGGTTCGCGATTCTAACCTAAACCCATTCCTATAAATCGATTTAAAAGGATCATAAAGGATCGTTGCGTCTTCTTCTTCTTGCTCTTGAGCAATCTTAGCAATTCTTTGTTCCTGTTTTTGTTGAGCAATCGATTTTGAGTTCGATTGGGCATTTGGTTTCTTTCGTGGAGGCATTGTTATGATTCGGGTAGGTTAATCGACGAAGAACGAATGAAGAACTATGAAGAAAAAAAAATCAAAAACCTAACCCTAGGTTAGTGCCGGTACCGATTTGAGAATGGGGATATAAGAATTTGGTTTTTTTAATGTTTTAGGAGAAAGGGTATAATGGTCTTTTCATAATGTTTTTTAATTAACCAAAGGGTATTTTAGTATTTTCATACCCAAAAATCACCCCTTAGCACACACCATGAGTTGGGGAAAGTAATCTATATCCCCCAATTGTTTTTTCATCCCCCAATTTTGCGTTCTTTCAGATGGTTTCTCTTAAATGTAGCCCACACTTTTATTAACCATAGCTCAAAAGTAAAAATGGAAAACTAAACAAATCTTAATTTTTTGCTAACGATTAAACTTAAATCCTTCTTCCTCAAAATCAAAACAAACCCTATTTTGATATTTACAATTAATTATAATTGTTCTTTTAGGATTCTCACAAATTGAACAATTATGTATAAACCCTAATTCTTACTTTTTCCCCAAAATAAAATAATCTCTAATTCTTGTTTTCTCTAAAATAATTTTTTCTTTATCATGATTACATCAAAATTGATTGTGTATAGTCTAATTGTTCCTTTAAAAGAATTCTAAATCAACGTCAATCGGAATGGAATCGCTGGTTAATTAATAAATGTGTGGGCTAAAATTAGGAGAAGCCTTTCAAATTCTAGGAGGACTTCCAAGAAGTAAAAAATGATTTGAGTGGTTTTTCATTTCTACAAGCAAACATTCGTGAACTTAACTAACATAGCCATAAGTTCTTCTTTCAACAATTTCTGCCGGCAAACATTTGTGAACTTAACTAGCATAACCATAATTTTCTTCTATCAATAGAAAAAAATAGGGGGACAAATATTCCGATATTTGACAAAATCTCAAAATTGTTAACCGTTTGATATATTTACCCAAAAACTAGGGAGGATAACTGTCCTCCCTAGTCCTGGTTAAGTTACGTCACTGGTTGTTCTGAAACTGTTTTTTCAAGCATCATTTACTGCATGAGAGATCAATCATAATTTGATCTCTTGAGATAATTTATCCTCTCCGGGTTTATTTTTTAAAAGTGAATATATATATCGTATGTTATGGAAACATGGAAAAATAGTATTTTTATTTATTTATTTATTTTGAAACTTAAAGGGAGAATTGATTAATTTTCGGCGTTTACATGAGATATATCCTCTTGTGGTTGATCAATGATCGATGCAACTAGGGGGAGATAATAACCACACACTACTTAATCTTTCTACTCTAGCTAATTTTGACAAAGTATACGCCACTTTATTCTTCTCTTTCGACACATAATTACACTGCCAAGAGCTAAAAGTTTGAAATAAATTTTTCATGCCAAAAACTGAGTTGTTGAATCTCCAATCTATGTTGAAAAATTCTTTATTAACAACATCAACCACCACAGTTGAGTCCGGCTCAAACTCCACTTTCTCCAGGTTTAGCTCCTTAGCCCATTGTGTTGCTTCTTATAAACCTCGACATTCAACTTGCTACGGACTCAAGAGATGAGTTAGATAAATGCATTTTGATCCTCAGAATGTACCAGCAAAATCGCGTAAGATTAGAGCTATTCCACCTATTTTATTAAAATTAAGAAAATAGCCATCTGCATTAATTTTAAAAGTTCCTCTTGGTGAAGGTGACCATTGAAGATTAGCTCTAGACTGAGTCAATATGAGTCTGATGGCTGGTGATGGATTGGCTACAAATTCTTTAATCTCTTTTTGGCACCTTCGGATAATGGTCTCTGGAGTAGAATTGTTATTCTTGAAGACTTTGTCGCATTTGAATGTCCAAATACACCAAGTGTCACACCTTCAAACACCCCAAATATTTTTCGCGAAAGTAAAACCCGTCAGCACAGTGGTTCTGTGAACAAAGCTTACCCACCTGCACTTCATCCTTATAAGTTTGCACCTATGCAAACAACCAACTCTTCGAGTAAGCAACGGAGTCTTCTGACCTTCTTTCACTTCTCTAAACTCATCAAATACACCCCCATAATGCATTCAATCTTTGACATACTTTAACAACAACAATCATCCAACCAAGAACACTTAGAACATGACAATCAACTCTTTTTATTTCATCAAAGGGAGAAATACAAAACTTGCCCACTTAGGGACTTACACAGACTTGTTCACCTTGAACCAAGCCTTAGCCTTACAAAAACTCTCCTATTTTGAGTCTCTCACTCACATATGCAAGCCTGCCGAATTTTCCATGCCTTAGGACTATTTATACAACAACTTTACCTGGAAAAACCGTGCACAACCATTGCACACGCGTGGGACAGCCATCTGTCCCATAAAGCAATCCCAGAATCATGATAATCGTGTTTGGCCAGTTCATCTCTAACTTGCGCCAAACATACAACACCTGTTCTCTAGCAGTTAGAACTCTTCTCCCATGCTTATAAACTCCTTTATAACCGTTCCACTTCATCACGCGTCGTTGGCATGCTTGTGAAGCTCTAACCAACTTGTAACCGTTACTTGAGCCGTATTACGCGCACCACTGTTGTGCTTTACGGAATTCTGCCTCGCGCCAACGCTCATCCCTCTTGTCCCTGCATGATTATCACTTTAAGTTAATGCACGGACAATCCTTAAGCTTCAATCATCGAGGCCAGCTCCTTAAGCTCACTCTAGTTACTCATGCGTCATATATGCTTCACTACGCCAATTTGGTTGACAACAACAATGCAACTCTTGCATTACCAACTTGTTTGCATTGTTCAATCTTTGGACAGCCTCGAACTAATGCCATAGACCAACTATTGATATATTATACCTTCTTGCATCATCCTTGAGTTTTGGCCAATTCAATTCCATGGATATGCATCAATGTCAATATCGCATGTTGCATCTGTCGCTTTGGCCTCGCCTTGCCTTTCCCTTAATGAAGCCTCATTGTGTCGGCCAATAAGCTTCATTCCTTAGCCAAATGTCTTTACAGTGTAGCGCCACTCTTGCGCTTCACTGGCCCTACTGAGTGAAACTATCTTAGTGCTTGACAAATCTATACGATTATCCACTATTATGGCTTGCGTTGCGCTATTATAACTTTGCATTGCGCCATTACGGCGGAGTACTGACTTTGCCTGCAATACTGTGACGCGCAATCATTGTGCGACACTTGCAGCCATGTCATACCAATCCACTATGGCTATTTTACAAACTTCCTTTTTATGAATCTGATGTGCAATTAGCTTATCAAATCAGGTACAGAACCAGTCCATCAAGTTACCAGAGTTCTCAGTATATAAACCTAATATAGCAAACCAACCCGTTTAGAAGAAGAACACTCCAGTATATAATCAGCAGGATATTCAATAGCTTGGTTACAAAATGGACAGTTTGAGTCACCATTTTGAATAATATGATGAAGCTTATCTCTTGTAGGAAGGATATATTTAACACATTTCAAGACAAATTGATTAATTCTTGGAAGCAGAGGGAGTTTCCAGGTTTTCTTGAAGATTCCTTCCATTCTTTGGCCTACTGAGTTGTTCAAATTCTTCTCTTCCATCATTTTCCAGTAAGTTGATTTAACTGAAAAATAGCCATTATTGTCAAGACTCTAGAACAATTTATCTTCATGATTGTGATTAATCGATATCTTCTGTATAAGTATTGCTTTTTTAAAATCAAATAAGGAGAAAATCAGGCTAATATTCCAACCTCCAATCACTTCATCAAAGAGTTGATGAACATGAGTGTAGTCTTGATAATTGTTCGCGCATGCTTTGGGTATATGTGACATATCTAGTTCTTCAACCTATATGTACTTCCATATCATTATCTTTCGGCCATTTCCAAGTGACCAACAACTAAACCTTTTGATGAAGCATAATTCTGAAATTATGCTCCTCCATGACCAGGTGGAGTTACCCTTCTCTTGAATATTCTAAAATTACTCATCTGAAAAGTGTTTTGCTTTGAGAGATTTAGCACATATATAAGAACCATAAGAACATAATTTCCAAGATGATTTGGCCAATAAAGCTCTGTTGAAGAGTTCAAGATCCCTAAAGCCTAAGCCTCCTCCCTCTTTAGGTTTATTAACATTTTTCCATACAATAAAATGTTTGCCTTTGTAGGATTTCTTATTCCTCCAGAGCTTTTGTTGAGTTATATTCATCTGATTAATAATGTTGTCTGGGAGTTTAAAACTGGTCATATGATGAATAGAAATGACATTAGTGACATTTCTTATCATGATTGATCTCCCATCTTCAGATATGTTAGTACCTGATCATCTTGAAAGTCTGGGCTCCATCTTCTGAATAAGAGTAGAGAATGGGATTTTCTTGTTTTTTCCAACAAAGAATGACAATCCTAAATTTTTTTCTTCAGAGATATCTAGCTATCTTACCTAAAGGATTCCACTATAATAGTTTGACAACTTGATGAACTCATGTTTTTACTGAAGAAATTAACTGACTTGTGAAAATTAATTAGTTGGCCTGATCGAGCACAGACTAAAATCTTCCATAACTTGAAGTATCTTATAGGTTTGACTAGATTTGCTTTGCAGAATAGAAGACAGTCATACGCAAATAATAGATGATTGATCTTAGGCGCTGATCTTGAGATTTACATACTTGTTAACTGAATCTTATTTTCATGATGATTTAGTTGCCTAGAGAAAGCTTTCATAGAAAGAATGAATAGGTAAGGAGAGAGAGGATTTCCTTGCCTAATTCCTCTTGTAGGTTTCAAGTTGTTGAAGGAGAGCTATTGATCATTACCTCCAATTGAGTAATGATGATGCATTTCATGATAAGATGACAGAATTTTTCAAAGAAACCAAACTTTCTCAAAACTTTAATTAGGAAGTCCTATTCTAATCTGTCAAAATCCTTTGACATGTCCATCTTTAAAGCTAGATGACCATTCCTTCCACCTTTCTTCTTCATGGATTTAAATAGTTCTTGCTCCATACATATGTTCTTTGAAATCAACCTATACCTGGGACATAAGTTGACTGCATTGGTGATATGATATTTATCATGTGCTTTTTTAGTTTGAGAGCAATGACTTAGACATTAGCTTGTAAATTGTGTTATAATATAATGCTATCAACATGTAGTCTTCTGCTTTATGAGCTGAGGATATCTTTGGAATCAGGGATACTCTAGTATTATTGAGTTTCTTGAGAAGAAAACTTGAAACAAATAAATCTTTGATTGTTTTACAGACACCATCTTTGACGACTTGCCATTGAGATTGATAAAAACTTTGTGAAAGCCATCCACCCAAGTGAAGTCCATCGATCCATTGACATTAAAGCAATGTAATCTCTAGATCAGTTGAAATAAAACCATCTCTCTATTGTCTTGATCTGTGATATAGTTTGGGATATGTTGAAAAAAATAGTAGATATTTGATGGATTTGATTTTGTACCAATCTTCTTGAAATGGTATACCAAAAGATCTTCTATAGAGTCTCTATCTTGAAACCATATACCATCTGGAGCTTATAGAGAATCTATTCTATTTCTGACTCTCCTCTGATTGGATCTTATATGTAATTCAGTATATAGATGATCTCTTTCTTTTGTATTGGCTCTTATCTGTAGAGAATCCATGTCATTATAGAGATGATCTCTTGCTTTTCGCCTATTAGAACTAGCTTGTAATTCATTCAAAGAATGAATCTTTTTCTCCAGCTTCACAACATCATAATTATTTTTTTCATGAGCTTGGAAAAATAGTAATTTCACTAGCTATTTTGTTTCATTTTTTTCCTGTTTTCTTCTTCTGTAACTAGATTTTTTTAAATATTTTTTGTGCTTCTACTATTTTAGGAAGTTGACTCTTCAAAAATCATACAAAAACTGATTAGCGATAATTATTAACTTAATTCATGAAGAGTGGCTTACTTGAGAGTTGAGAGCGGACCTATGAGAAGGCTAATATGGGCTTTATCCAAGGTAGACCTTCATGTTCATAATTTTAAATCTCTTATTTAATTTTTATTAAATATTATGCTTGACCATAGTCATTGGCCCAGGTCCGAAAAGGTTTGAAAAGAATTTTTACCCCCTGGATCTATCTCTGACTTCAGTTGGTTTATTTTGATGGACAAGATAATTTGATCAACACAAAGCAATACATATCTTGGTAAGAAGTGTTATAGTTTATAAAATATTCCATATATGATCAAACTAAAAGGTGATATTAATTTATTGCTATTTTTCTATCAATTTACATGGCATAATTAAGGATTCGTTCCGAGTAAATATTTTCTAAACTTAGGACTAACATGATTTCTAAATTTCAACCTTTTGAAAAATTACCTTACCTTACCTTGTCTTTCTATAATAAATAATAGGTCGCTTCTTGGTGAAGCCTTTTTGTGACGGACCGGAAAATTACGCCTTTGGCGCGTCGCCCCACAGGCCGTAACTCCCCCGGTGCACCATGATGAAGCTACGATCCGGGCCTTAGGGCTAGGAAAATGCACGTCCATTTTCCCTTGCAAGCATGCTTGTGGAGCATGACGCAGCTAACTTAGATTCCACACCGTTCCAACTTACCCTTGTCCCGCAAAAGGGTTTAAGGCCATAAGGCCAATGCCAATGAATTTGTCATGCATCTTTGGCTTTGCCTTTACGTAGGGAATTAATCATCCGAATTTCCTAGCTAGGCAGCAACCGTCATATTGTCGTGTCTTGTCCAGGCATAAGCCTTGGACTTTGGCGTAGGCCGCACCAAGCCCTTGCCATTTCCTACGTTACCTCGCTTACCAACTCTTTTCAACTTGATAGGAAGTATGAGCATCCACTTCTTTGGAATGCAACTAAGCGTCATCAAGTCCGGACACAATCATCTCTTGCGTCGAGCTCACCGAGGCTTAGATGATATAAGGGGCCAACGTCTTTGGACCGGCAATGCTTGCAACTCATTGCGGCTGCCTACGTGCCCTTCCCTACTCTAAAGGGATCAAGCACGGACAAGTAGTTCATCCGCGAAGGGAAAGCAACTTATTACAACTCGTTTGCTAGGCGTGGGCAAGAAAGCGATGGTAATGGCCTGTCCGTATAGGCCATTCCACAAATACATCCAAGTGATGCATCATCGAGTCTGCAGAATGGCATAGTGATGCCTCGGCATCATATGCTCCATTCGTAAGGTAACGCGACTAAGAATGAGGCCTGAGCATCATTCATACCGTTAAACCAAGCTATGAAGCTTACTTGGTACATAGTCCGCATATGCACCTTCAACCAACTACCTCCCTATATATGTTAATTTGACATTTTTACAACTCGATTAGGGGACCAAAAATCTTTCATCAACTCCCCGTTTACTATTCATGGCCGTTGCCATGTATTTTCCTGAATAACGGGCCAAGATATCTGTACATTCAGTCCTAACTCACATGCCAGTTCCATTGTCCGTCCAGGATGGCTGAACATTTCCCGAGCCAAACCCGATGAAGGGCCGTCATGGATGTATTTCCGACTTTGGCCCATAGGCCACACCAATGTCCAGTCGTGATGGTTGTACATTACCAACCCGATGTCCAGCCATGTTGGTTGTACATATCCAACTTCGATGTCCAGCCATGTTGGTTATTTTTCAAGGTCATCTACCGTGACCTAATGCATCATTTGATGCAATATTGGATCTTGGCCAATGTAGCTTCCAACCAATGCCCTATTGGCCTTAGCCAATATGCATATGCGATGTGCCTTACTTGGCACCAGATATGGCCCAGGGCCAAATGCAAAGGAAGCTTTGGATGAAGCTTCATCACAAGCAAAAATACGGGGTGTTACATTATCACACCCTTCAAAGAATTTCATCCTCGAAATTCAAAACAAAACTATTGTGGACAATCTCTTTGGTTTTGATTTGCTGAGCAAAAGTCCCATACCAGATGCTCAGAAATCACGGGTTTCTTCAAGTTGTCATGAACAACAATTTAGACCTTCCGAGCACATGTCCCATACCACCTACCCAGGAATCCAAAAGTGCCCACAACAAAACCAAGAATCGTAATTGGCCAGTGCCAAGAGGATATCTCGACAAGGTATCCTAGATATCATCCCACACTACCACGTAGGAATTCCTAAGGTTCACAAGTTGAAAGATGTCATCGAAAATGAAAAATTTTTAGCACATTGATGTGTGGATCAGTATCCAGTTGCCCACCGTCCCTAACAGTCATACAGGTTGCCACTCGTAAGTGGGATGCTAGCCAGGCCTGACAACGCACACCCTTGGCCAGTTGCCAACGTGTGGGTATGATCAGTCCCATTGTCTACCCACCGTCCCAGATGGTCTTCCGAATATCCACTCGTAAGCGGGGTGCCACTTAGGCCAGGCAAACTCACAGCACATGAACAAGCTCAACTCGATTCGCAAAAGTAACTGGCATTGCAGTTACAAACTCTTTCCGCGTAAAAGTTGGCCTACTCTCCAACTTTATTTCCCTTTGAAAGAAAAATACTCGTTTGACGAGTCCACTCCCGCACATCCCTAGTGTTTTCTCGGAACTTGCTCGATACCAACCGTGACTTATAGGAAAATTACGTCTTTGGCGCATCGCCCCGTAGGCTGTAACTCCCCCAGTGCGCCATGATGAAGCTACGATCCGGGCCTTAGGGCTAGGAAAATGCACGTCCATTTTCCCTTGCAAGCATGCTCGTGGAGCATGACGCACCTAACTTAGCTTCCACACCGTTCCAACTTACCCTTGTCCCGCAAAAGGATTTAAGGCCATAAGGCCAATGCCAATGCATTTTTCATGCATCTTTGGCTTTGCCTTTACGTAGGGAATTCATCACCTGAATTTCTAGCTAGTCCGACCGCCATATTGCCGTGTATTGTCCGGGCATAAGCCTTGGACTTTGGCGTGGCCGCACCAAGCCTTTGCCATTTCTATGTTACCTCGCTACCAACTCTTTTCAACTTGATAGGAAGTATGAGCATCCAATAAGCGGCATGCAACTAAGCCTCATCAAGTCGGCCACAATCATCTCTTGCGTCGAGCTCTAGAGCTTAGATGATATGAGGGCCAATGTCTTTGGACCGACAATGCTTCGCAACTCATTGCATGCTGCCAACGTACCCTTCCCTACTCTAAAGGGATCAAATCGGGACCGTAGTTCATCCGCGAAGGGACAAGCAACTTATTCCAACTCGTTTGCTAGGCCGTGGCCAAGCAACAGTGGTAATGGCCTAGTCCGTATAGGCCATTCCATCAAATACATCCAAGTGATGCATGCATCATCGAGTCCGTGGAATGGCATAGTGATGCCTCAGTATCATATGCTCCATTTGTAAGGCTACGCGACTAAGAATGATGCAGAGCATCATTCATACTGCTCCGCCAAAGCTATGAAGCTTACTTGGTACATAGTCCGCATATGCACCTTCAACCAACTACCCCTCCCTATATATGTTAATTTGACATTTTTACAACTCTGATTAGGGGACCAAAAATCTTTCATCAACTCCCCGTTTACTATTCATGACCGTTGCCATGTATTTTCCTGAATAACCGGCCAAGATGGCTGTACATTCAGTCCTGGCTCACATGCCAGTTCCACTGTCCGTCCAGGATGGCTGAACATTTCCCGACCAAACCCGATGAAGGGCCGTGATGGCTGTATTTCCGACTTTGTCCCATAGGCCACACCAATGTCCAGCCGTGATGGTTGAACATTACCAACCCGATATCCAGCCATGTTGGCTGTACATATCCAACTCGATTTCCAGCCATGTTGGCTGTACATTTTCAAGGTCATCTACCCAACTGACCTAATGCATCATTTGATGCAAGATTGGCTCTTGGCCAATGTAGCTTCCAACCAATGCCATATTGTCCTTAGACAATATGCATATGTGATGTGCCTTACTTGGCACCAGATATGGCCCAGGGCCAAATGCATCTCACCATGCAAAGTGAGCTTTGGATGAAGCTTCATCACAAGCAAAAATACGGGGTGTTACACTTTTTGGTGAAGTTTTTTTCTTATTACCAATATATCGTATACTTATGAAAATGTTATAACTGAAAAGGCATGTTCTGGAAAGTAATACAGCGAACTACCGAGGGTAAACATGAAATAGCAGGACTCAACGGAACAAGGTTCGAACCATGCTGACCATATTTTATCGACTTTATTTTTCAAATTATTTGTTAATGTAAATATGGCTTCTGAAACTCTATTCTTTCATCTTTCTCAAACAATCAACGAAACAAGGTTAGACAGCGTCTTAATTTTCGTAAGCGAGTTATTTCGACTTTGAGGGAAATCTTTTACACTGAAACCGAATCGATCACAAATAGCATTTTTATTTCTAAAAGATCTCAAAATCAGTTTTTTTTTTCTATTAAAAGCAGCTAACCAACTTGATCACCCGAGAGTTTTACAATATTTATGTCAGAGAAGATATGTAAAGCTGGCTGTTGTTGTAACATCCCAGCTTTGGATTTATCAACTAATAAAGTTTGATGAATACAATAAGGAGCAATAGTACTCCAATTAACACTATGCCCATATTTTCTTGCTTATTTGGCTAGAATATCCGCAACCTCTATTAGCCTATCTTTGGGCATACTTAAAACCAAATAAATTATCACATTGAGTAGCAATTTTTTTTTGCTTCGTTTAGAATAGATTCACACGCTCTTACAATCTCCTTCAATTCTACATGTCGTTATCCTTGCTTCTTTTGCCCAACTGGATCCTTCTAGAGCTTCTAGTACTTCTGCCTCTTCTATAGTGGATGTAGTTTTGGGTCCTGCTCTTGCCCCTTACGTAGTACCTACATGATTACAAACAACAATGGCATGCAATACCTATATTAGAATTAGCATCCAATTTCCAAGAAATATCTACATTAACTTTCAACTCATTTAGACCTGGAGAGATACATTGAGGATGAATGTTTAATGTGTTTACCACCCTTGGGAATAAAACATTTGGATTAAGAAGTTCAACTCCAGGCGTCCAGAACTGAATGTGCCTCTGAATACTAAGAGATGTCGTAATTGAGGAGTTAGCTTTATCACTGAACACCTTATTACACCTATCCTTCCATATAAACCAAATTTTATTGTTGCAGATTCTACGGAAATGCCTTGAGCAACTCCATTCATCCAAGAGAATAAATGTTCCTTTAAAAGAGGCGTCCGAATGAACTGAAAGAAGAGAAGGACAAGGAGGAAATATCCAAATAGATTTAGCAAAATGACATTTAAAGAATAGATATTCCATCGTTTCATCCTATTTTTCACGGGAAATTAATACATCTTGAAGAGGTTTTTCTAGTGTATTTAGACAGAGTATAGTTAACAGGTAAAGCATCATTCAAACATTTCCAAATGAACAGTTTCATCCTTTGCGAAACCTTAGGTTCCATAGCATTTAAAAAAAATAATTAGAATGCTTATTACTCCTTAAGGATATAAAAGGATCATTAAGTTTAGCATACATGGAATTAACCATGAAGTTACCATCCCTAGTTAACTAATTCCATCTTGTTATATCTTTATGTAACAAATTATCAATATTACATAATAAGTTGATATTCAATATAGTTTAGAGATAATGACATAAGGAAAACTTGACTACTAATCTCATTTTTTGAAGTAATGAAAAAAAAAATAAGAAAAGTCAGGCAACACAAATTCTTATCAAAAAGAAAATGCAACAAAGATGAGAATTTTTGTGTTATGAGACCAGCTAACTGGCTTGTCGACACAAAAAAGAAACAAATTAGTACTAAGAGTAAAAGAAGAACCATCCATCGCCTTCAAACCAAGCATCTAACACATACATGGAAATTAATCAAATAACCATCCATAAGTTTTTTCCACATGTTCTCCTTTCCATATAATCAAGTATAAAATAGACAAAAAGATGAAAAAGCTTGCGGCAACATCAACTGGTTTGTTGTATTAATATAATATGAGATTCCAGAAAGTGTTAGTGCTGGAATCTAGCTAGGTTCTAGGTGAGGTAAGTCTTTATAACGACAAGGGAGATATAGTCATTCGGGATATTTTCATAGGTACAGCCTCTGGTTCATTTACCGAGTTTAAGTTCCATTTTCTTGATAATATCACTCACAACTTTTGTCCTCCCTTGAAAAGAAGCAACATCAATCTCCATTTTCATCTCATTAAAAACATTAAGTTGAGGCACCAAACGCCTAATTGGGGTTAAAAAGTTGAATCTGTTTTCATTACTTCCTTTCACTCAATGGAATACTTGAACATCATCTTGTGCAAGTAAATCAAAGAGGCATCGAGGAATCACAAGTTCTTGTTCAGGGAAGAATCAGTAAACCAAACATTGCTTCTTATTCGAAATGGCCAATATTACAGGTTTAGTGGTTCTCCTCTTAAGTTCAATAGAAATAAGAATTGGGAATGGAGGCCGTTTCTTGTTCTTTAAAAACATGTTGATGAGGTTCTCCTTTCATAATTTTAAAATCTCTTTCAAAGTTTATGTTATTTGTTATGGATGGATTGTTAAAAGGTCTTCTAAAGTTTGTGTTACTCGTTATAAACTTGAAAATTCATAGAATTTGCATACTTACGTATTTTCAAGACTTTGTGTGACTTTTATATATATATTTTCCTTGATGAAAGTCTTGCAAAATATGAAAGATTTTGAAGACTTCCAAAAAAAATTAAAAATATTTCTTATTCGCTATATTTAATTTATTTGATAATTATAAAATATGCAAAACCCTTATCACAGATGCATGTATTCTTCAAAAAATAATCATAGATGCATATATATTTATGATATGATTAAACACTTTTTTTAATTATTTTGTACAAATGCGTAATAATAATTGCTTTCATTATTAATTGCATGTAATTGAACTAAAAAAAGATATTGTATGTATAATTTTTTTTTTTAGTAATTAGTCAAAGTTAGTATAATAAATAAGGTATGATAAATTTTATATTTGTATTTATATGTCAGGTTTTTATATAATTCTTTAAATTTTTCTATATATAATACTCCCTCCGTCCCACTATTAATTGACCTAGTAGTACAATTTAAAAATAATTTATCTCTCAAACTATACCACGGATATTCGTAAATTTTATATTATTAAAAAGTATTTTAAAACACCTACGTAACGAATATAAATATGAGTATCAAATGATATAAAATCAACCATTAATTGGACAAAATTTAAAAATAAATAGGTCAATTAATAATGGGACGGAGGGAGTATGTGCTTTTACAACTCTTCAGGTTTGATAAATTAGTACTATTCTCGAGTTGTACTATTCTCTTTAGTATGTGTTTTTACACCTACGTCACCTTATTCAAGTTTGAGTCTGTAATTTTCTTCTTTCTTTAGTAGTAGTAGTTATCTAATAGTAACATTATTAGTACTATTCTCGAGTTGTATTTTGCTTGCACCAAAACCTTCAAGGACATGGATCAGAGACTTCTTGGCAACAATCGAGCTAAAGGCATATTAGAAGATACTGAGATCAAGCCAAAAAAATGAGAGATAGACAGGATATCATTCGAGACAAGACGTACTCCTCAACATATGGATGCGAATGCCTGATTGGAAACTTCATTCAATTGCATCGAATCTCTCTACCATCAACTAAGTTTATATGGACATCGTTGTGTCCATCAAAAATACAGCTTTTCTTGTGGAAAGCATTGACCGAAGGCCTTTCGACCTTCAACTTCGACTCCAACAACCACCCTCGATGCAATTCCGTCCAAGATGCTTTTCACACTTTGCTCCAACTTGATGTTGTAATTGATAAATTTAAAGGGTGTTATATACCCTCATGTAATAGCCCCGTAATAGTTTAATATATTTCATATAAACAAAAAAAAAAGTGTAGTCGAGAATTTCGTGCAAAAGATTAGACGTAGTAAAGAAAAATTTATGCTACTGATCAAAATTAAATAAGTGATATATCGATCTCAAACGAAAATATTTGACTTCGAATTAAAGGAAACTATAATTAAAGTGAAATTAGATCTGACTTATGCTTTCTGTGAAGCAAAAATATTTTGCCTCTGAGTTATGCTTCTGAGAAGAATCTACTTTTGGTATCCAAACGCGTTATTATAAGGTGTTTGGATGTACACTAAGAAGTAGCTTTTTGACTTTAGAGGTGAAAAAGAAATAAATTAGTTTGACGATGTTATTGTAAAACGGTTTCCGAAATTATTTAAATAAATTTATTTCTTTTCACATTTTAATGATCTTAGTTTGTAACAAATTCAAAAAAGTGGTTATGAAAGACTTATACAAGGTTTTTTTAACACATAGATACGTGGTACATGACGCCATGTTGTCTGGGCATATTGGTGAAGACTTCATTAGTGGAGCTATGGGTCAGATAAATTAGTAAATTTAGGATTTGTATAAGGGTGTCTTTAGAAAGAAGTGACCTTGCGATATATCGAAGTTCCAAGGATATAATATAAGAAAGAATCTCTTCGAATGGTGCCCGTTTCAGTCCTATTTCCTCTCCTTTTTCGGTGAGCGAAAGTGGGTTAGAACTTGAAAAAAAAAGTTAGCTTTTCATTCAAGATTGAATGATGGAAAACCTAGCAAGCGATAAGGCTGGTGCTTGCTCGGTTCCTACGGCAATCTCTGATGAAAGGCCCCTTTCTCTGCAATTACAAGATTGCTAATAGGAGTACCAAATTGCTTGGGGGTGTACCAACCCAGAGGCAATGATGTTTTTGTCTCATGTGTATTTTGGTACACACCCAAGCAATTTGGTACCCCTTATTAGCAGCCTTGCTTTCTCTGAAGCACAAGATACTAGCTTTGAATCCAGTTTCATCATATAATACGAATGAATCGTTTCATGCAATTGAAATAGTCTTTTATGAAGTCTTAATAATTTCGAGGCAAAAGCTCATCTTTTTGGTTATGGCCTTTCTCCCATGTTTCCAGCGACAGATAAAATAATTTCGACCATGTCTAGATACCCTATCAGAAACTATTCAAAAATTAGGTTGGCAATATAATTTAAGAATGACTTATAGAAGTAAAAATAAGTTAATTTGTTTTATAGAGAACTTTTTTTTTTGTTTTTTTTTGCTTTTTGCTTTTGACTTTGAAATTAACTTCTGGTTTCAGAGAAGTGCTTTTGTCTCTCAAAAAGCAGAATTCAATTCTAAGTTAAAAGCAAAAAAATAGTACGTTCGACAAATAGTTAACTTTTTCACTTTTAGAAGTCAATCTCAAATTTTGTTATGCGTGTTTGGATATACATCAAGAATGAACTTTTTAACTTCTAGTAGTAAAAAAAACAAGAAATTAGTTTTGGGTATAAATTTTTGAACGACTTTTAGAAACAAGAAAGTCGACTTTTGTGAAACAAGATATCTTTGCTTCGGACTTCTGCATTTAAAAGTTAGAAAAATTAACTATCGGGACCAAACACTTCATAAGTAGGAACAAGAAATTGGTTCCGAAGTAGGAACAAGAAATTGGTTCCGGACCAAGTTCTCTCGTCTCTTCAAAAGAAGACTCCGCCCCCCTCCCCATATCTCTACACTACAAGAAGACTCTCGAACTTCACTCAAATTCCCAAACCATCACCACATTCAAAAACCAAATTAGGGCATAACACATAAAACCCCTAATCTCAATTCTTCCATTAAATGAAACTGAGGAAGCAATTTCTGCAACTTTTCAGTTGCGATTAAATGAAGTAAGTAACATTATCTATCACATTTCCACCTCTTTAAATTCTTTTTTCATGGATAGTCACAGTTTTCTTAGTTCATCAAGATTCCAATTCCATCAATTGAAGACTCTGAACCCTAAAACTCATAGAAATAGAAAACCCATTTACATTCCTTTATCAATTTCATGTAATTTTAAAAGCTCAGAAAATGAAGAAATAAAGAGAAATGGATTCGAATTACTTCAATTTTCAGTAACATTTGATTAAGCTGCCTTCAGGGAATTTGAGGCAGAAACTGGATTCAGCCCTAGTTGTTTTAGAGGATTACCAGCATTAGAAAGAGATGTGAGGATTTGGCAACCATGGAATACGTTAAATTTGGATACTGTTTGTGTTAATGCTTATACTTCTCCTGTTAACCAGGAGGACAGGCAGAAGATGAGGTGATCAGAGCAGGAGATGGAAGGAATAGAGGAGAGGGTGAAGACTGAAGAGGATGAAAATGAAGGTAATGTTGGCGAGAACATCCATATATGAAAGTGGCAAATCAGTTTATGAAATCTGTTGCCCGTGTTCGTCAGCACATGCCCCAGTTTCAGGGCAGAGGTGTGGATGTGAAGTTTACAGATGTTGCTGGGACTGGAAACGGCTTGAGAGGATTGAAAATACCAGGTAAGATTTCATTGCTTTTAATTGAGTGAGAACCATTTAATTGATCTGAAAGTCCTTGCAGAAACCATATGGTCCATATAGATGTAGGCATTTGGTGTAAAAAATTAACAATCTTACAAAAAAAAACATCATTTTTTTATGAGGATTTGTACATCATAGTAACATCCAACAGTTTAGCTGCTGATAATTTAGTCTGGCGTCTCTTTCCTTAAAAGTACTTGGCTAAATAGCTGTCTTGGTGGAAATAACTTTCTTCTTAAAAATACAAGGGACCCTTTGAGCATTCTGGTTTTAGCTTCAGTTGGAATGTCAGATAATTTAGTTGTTGCCTATTCAGGTGTATACATCTTTGTGCCCCCCCTGGAGTAGGGAAGACTTTGGTGGCAAAAGCTGTAGCTGGTGAGGCTGGGATGAATTTGTTTTCAATTTCCGCTTCTCAGTTGATTGAAATATACGCTGGTGTGGGCGCTTCTCATGTGTGAGCACTTTATCAAGAAGCAAGGGAAAATGTATGTGACCCGCATTAATCTGAATCTGTCCTAGCTCAAGTCTCAATTGGCGTCGTTTTCCTGTGTTGGTGACATTGTTGCTTATATTTGGGTATGTGTATGTTCTGGTTGAAGCTAGATTCACTTACATGACTTTGATGCATCATTGTTTAGGCACCATCTGTTGTGTTCATTGATGAAATTGATGCTGTTGGTAGACAACATGGTCTACTTAAAGGTTGGTGGACAAGAGCATAAACCAGGTCAGCAGAAGAATATTTAAAATCTAATGAAGCACTATTTCTGTCGGTTTCTGTAAATGTAAGTAACATTTTAACTTTATTGTTTACTTGAAAACCTTAGATGTTAGATCCTTGTATGCTTGGATGGGTGTGAAGGAGAAGTAAAGTCATCACTATTGCAGCCACAAATAGACCAGATATCCTTGGTCCAGCACTAGTGAGACCGGGAATGTTTGATCAAAAAATTTACATCCAAAAACCTGGCTAAATCGGTAGAATTGAGGTTCTGAAGGTACCAGATCTTCTCCAATTTCATAAACGAAAAAGGTTTAGAATACAAGTCTAAAAATTATACCATTTCTTTTCTAGTTTTTACCATGCTAAGGTTTTGGACTTTGAGGTTACTTATTATTTTCTGTTAACAGGTACATGCTCATAAGAAAGATAATTGCTGAAGATGTAGACTTTATAGCCTCTGCTAGTATGGCAGAGGGCATGGTAGATCTGAGCTGGAAAATATAGCTGCCACTAATGTGATGGGTGGCGAAAGAACTGAGAGGTATATATAACCTGTTTTCATCTTACTCAATCTGTTTGGGGCTATCCAATTCTCGTACATGTCACAGTTATTAGACAAACTGTGGCATTATTATCATTGTAGGCCATACAAGTTAAGGAGCGACTGGTGTTTTGCATTTGAAGCGTATGTTGGCACATATTTTAAGTGCATGAGGTTGACATTGATGAAACACACGTTTTGTAACAAATGCTGATATTCTAGAATACAGACGGTAGCATTAATTTTAAATAACAGAGAAAAGCTATCTGCTATCTGCCATCTCTTTTTGTCCCTCACATTGTCATGCACAAATTCAGGAGTTTTTAAATCATGCTATTGCGTAGTGCACCTTTATTAGCCTATTTAAATAAATCTATCAATGATCTCCAAATGTACACAGTTGTCCCAGTCACTAGTCTTTTATACTTGACTCATCTTTGTTACGTATGTATCTGCCAGTTAACATGACTTGCATACTACCAATCTCATATCTAAGATTTTGTTAAGCATATCTAGCACTTGCGCTGATTACGACTGATGATTTGTTACAAGCTGTACAAATAGAAGAAAGAGGAACACTTGATAGAAAGTATAGAAGCCTAGAATGGGTAAATAACCCATTTTGTGGACCTAGAATGGATCCATTTTGTGGGTTTTTTGTGTATATAACCCATATAGTATGGGGTTGGTACTTGGTAGTAGTTTTCACATTTTTTTTACAAGGTTGTCTTAACACATAAGATACAATTTGAGAACCACTTCTGCTTTCTGGAATAACTTCTGCTGCCGGAGAAAGTGCTTCTGTAAATTTTGGTCCCGATGTAGGAACTAGAAATTGGTTCCTGACTCAGTTTTTTCTTCTCTTCAGAAAAGACTCCGTCCCCTCCCCCATATTAACTATACTCTCAAACTTCACTGAAATTTCCAAACCATCACTAAGTACATTAAAAAAAGTTAGGGCATAACACAGAAAGCCCTTATCTGAATTCCTCCATTAAAACACACTTGATGAAACCGAGGAAGCCATTTCTGCAACTTTTCAGTTGCAAATAAATGAAGTAACATTATCTATCACATTTCCACCTCTTCTTTATTATTTTTCTTTTCCTTGTGCTTGTCACATTATTGCTTTTTTTTTAGTTGATTTGCTTACATGACTTTGATGCACCATTATTGAGGCACCATCTGTTTTCTTCATTGATAAAATTGATGCTGTTGATAGAGAACGTGGTTCAGTTATAGATTCTGGTGGACAAGAGCGTGATGCTACTCATAATCAGGTCAGCAGAAGGATATTTAATATCTACTGAAGCAATAAATCTATTGTTTTCCTTGAATGTGAATAACATTTTAACATTTATTGGGTTTTCTGAAAACCTTTGCTCCGTGTATGCTTGGATGGGTTTGAAGCCACAAATAAACCAGATACCCTTGATCCAGCACTTGTAATACCAGGAAGGTTTGATTCTGAGGTAATGTAGTGGTGATATTAGTCAAATTGAGATTCTGAAGGTACCAGTTCCTCACCATTTCTTTAAACAAAAAGGTTTTGAATGCAAGACTATAAGTAGTTCCTAATATTTCAACATGCTATGGTTTTGGATGCGAGGTTACTTATTATTTTCTGCTAACAGGTACATTCTCGTAAAGCCAATTGCTGAAGATGTAGACTATACGGCTGTTTCTAGTATGGAAGAGGGGATGCATGGTAGGAGCTGAGTTAGCAAATATAATTAAGGGTTCTGCCACTAATTTGATGCGTGGCTAAAGAACTGAGGTATATGTGATCTGCTTTTTCATTTTAATTTATCTGCTTGAGGCTATGGAATTGGTGATCTCTTAAATGTCATAGTTATTGTGAAACTGTAGCATTCTTGTTTTGTTTAGGCCATGCAAGTTAATTAACGCTAGATATTTTTACATTTTAAGTGTATAATTGCCACAGGTTTTCAAGTGTCTGAGGTATATATCATTCAATGAATCCCATGTTTTCTACGTGTTGGTATTCGAGAGCATTTCCTTGATAAAACAGCTGAAAAATAGCTGTAGGCCTACCTTTCTCATGCACAAATTAAGAAGTTCCTTAATTTGGAGAAACTGACCTTGCAATTATTTAGTTTGCCTCTTTAGGGGTATATACACCAGTCCCATTCACTAGGCTTTTATACTTGACTCATCTTTGTCACTTATGTATCTGACTGTTAACATGACTTGCGTTCTACCAATCTCCCATCTAAGATTTTGTTAAGTGTTTCTAGCACTTGCGCAGCTAACGGCTGATGATTTGTCACAAGCTGTACAAATAGTTTAAGAGGAACACTTGATAGAAAGGATAGAAGCCTAGAAATGTGGAAGCAAGTGTAGCTCTCAATGAAGTCGCCATGTCTGTGGCGTCTGTGAACTTTCTTCGTTTTTCTTTTCTCCTTGAATTAACTCTGCATTCGTGTAAGGAACTTTCCTTTATTTATAAGGTCCGTATTTCCCACTAGAGCAGGCAAAAAATGGGTTACGCGAATGAAGATGGATTCTTTGAAATTTTGGTGAAGAAATGCTGAGGTATGATTTCATTTCTGACCCAACTACTGCATTTTTGTTGTCTTTTTGTAAGGGGATAAACATAGTACCATACCTACACTTTTACACCTCTTATAGAGTTATCCTTCATGATCCGAAGCTATAAGAAGTATACATCGTTAAGTTACATCTAAGTTTTACACTTGCTATAAACCCAACATGCCCATGCCTATATATAAAGTGTGGTTTAACCAAAAAAAAAAAAAAGAGTGGTTTACTATATTTCCTCAAGACCACCCCAAGATTCCTAACAATCTTAGTCGTATGTAAAATCGATGTAGAAGTTGGCAATAATTTCCATTTAAGTGTTATTGCAAACTAGTGTGCCAAGTTATTTTTCAATCTGAATCCGGAAGATAACCCACTGTTTTGAACTTGTAGTTTATTTGACACTTTCAGGTGCAAAATACCGGGGGGAAATCCCAATCTTGGAAATTGGATGCGAATATCAAAATAGCCTCAGCCTCAGCCTGAGCTGTTGGTCTGGGAATAGCACCATCCATCTGGCATAGTCTCATGTCTGGCATTCTATCTCAAACCATGTGGCCTCTCTGTTTCTGCTAGAATGTTGGGGCATATCGTCTCTGGTGTGTAATACAATAGATTGACGTCTCGCTGAGTTTGTCTGTTGGCTCGCTGAGTTTGTCTGTTAGCTCGCTGAGTTTGGTGGCACTGAGGTCTGCGTCTCTGGTGTGTCATACAGAATTGATTGATGGCTACTTGAGTTTGTCTTTTGGCTCGATGAGTTTGGTGGCACCGAGGTGTTTCCTGGAAGGTTAAAATGCAGCAATTATTTATGGGGGAGGTAATGATTACCATGAATGACAATGACTGTTAGTATATAATAATAGCTGTCACATGTCTCATTAGCTGGCACACCTACATGAGCTGGCATTAGCCATTCCTAACTCTACACGTGTCATTTTCTATAGGTCAAAACTTGATCTCTCCTTTGCCTCTCCTACCTGGGCCACACTGAGTATAAAGTGTTTTATACTTTCTTTAATCTGTAATAACATTTTCTCTGTAATTGAATGCCTTTCTATTCCATTAATGGATATCATCGTTTCTGGATCCACTATGGTATGGATTGAGAAAGCTTAATCTTTCTCGGGTTCTTTCGATTCATTCTACTTCCGCTTCATTAGTGTATCTTTATGATTCACGATTTTCCTGCATCTTCATCTTCTTCAATGGAAAATCCTACTTTGATTCCATTTTAGGGTTCCTATACATCAACTACATAGTTTTGTTTCTCTAAAACTCAGAACTTCAAACTTTCTCATCTGGAAGAATCTTGTTCTCCCTGTCATTCGCAAGTTCAAACTACGAAATTTCTTGATGGCTCCTTTCCTGTCCTCCTCAATTCACCAACAAACCGCAATCAACTAAATGGGAACGAAAATTATCTCTACAAGTGGATAGATGAGGATGCTACGATTATGATGTGGTTACATTCTACCATCTCAAAACACTTTATCTCATTGCTTATTTAGCGGATCTGTGACATCACATCGACTCTGGATTAGTATTGAAGAACGCTTTGCGGATCATCTTGACTCATACAATTGACTTGAACAAAACTTTTGGCGCTCAAACAAGGTGATAAATCGATTCTGCTTTAATCTGCGATATCAAATCTCTTTGATCAACTTCTTTGTGATCAGGATAATATCACGACAAAAGAAGCTGGTTGTAGTCACATTAGTGCACTTAATTGGATTACATACCTTTTGCTACATCTATCGCCATCGTTATCCACGATTACTAGCTTAGAACTTCATAACAATCTTCTCGGTGAAGAATCATTATCGATGAAAGAAATAAATCAATACTAAACTGAATCATCAAATCGAGCTTTTCTTACTTGAATCATCACATCAAGCATTTCTTGCTTCTCATCCGCCTAATTTTCGCATATGGGACGAGGATTTGGTGGTCGATTCAACGACTTTGGTGGTCGTTTTGGCTTTGGTCGTGGTGGTGGTGGTAGATCATCCAATTTTTATCCGAGAGTAATTCAACACCATCCTTGTTAGGTAAAGGACCTTCTCATGGTTTCTTCTTCTTCCTCTTCTTCTACTTCATCTCTTGGTAAACCTCGATCAGGTTTCCCACCAACCACATTTCTACCACCACTGGTTTTCATCTTCCATCAATTTACCTATCCTACTTTGTCAAATTTGTGGTAAGCATGGTCACATTTCTAGAGTGTAGCAACGGGCTTAACTTTGCTTATCAAAGTCAAGCACACACCACATCATCTTAGTGCAATGTTAGCTTGGCCAAATATTTTGGGAAGCAATCCTTGGTATCTTGGATCAGTGCAAATAATCACATCACCTTTCTTTGTGATTAAAGAGCTTCAAGCGGTCACCACTTATGAAGGTCTTGAGGAAATTCAAAAGTACATAATGGAGAAGGTATGAGCATTACTCACACGGGTTTCTCTTTGAAATCTACTCCAAATCATATTTTTAAACTCAATAATATCCTTCTTATTCCCAAGGCATCCAGAACCTTCTATCACCACAAATTCACTTGAGATAATCACTTGTTCCATAACATTTGATTCTGCTTTGGTTTTATTGTGAAGGATTTATTCCATCAGGAAGATACTTTTGGAAGGCCCTCTGATAATGGACTCTATCCTCTTCGGTTCATTCATCATTCTACCCTAAATAAAGCACTCTCTCCCAGTGTTTCAACTATCTCAATGATGTATGGCACAAGAGACTTGCTCATCCATCCTATCAAACCATGAAGTTGATGCAGCGTAGTTCTTTGAATTTACCAAATATGCTCAAAGTCACCTCTCTTTTGTAGTGATTGTCAATTAGGCGAAGCCAAAAATTACCTTTACCATGTCTTCTCGGTGTAGTACCAAACCACTTGAGTTGTTACATTTTGATTTGTGGGGTCCTAGTCTGTAAAATCCATTTACGGATACAAATATTATGTCAATATAATTGATGATTACTCCAAGTTTTGGCTTTGGATCTATCCCTTATCTACAAAATCGATTTGAAGGTATTTTATCGGTTCAAAACCTATGTTGAAAAACATTTGCGGCATCCTATTCTTCTTGCATTAGAACTGATGGTGGGGAGAATTTTTACATCTTGAGCTTACATCTTTCTTATCGATTGTGGTATTAGTCATGAAATTTCTTGCCCCCCATACCCACGAGCAAAATGGAGTAAATTTGAATCTAAACACAGGCACTTGGTAGATATTGTGAGAACATATCTTATTCAATCGGTATTTCGGCTAAATTTTGGTTTGAAGCTTTTCTGACAAACTACACTATAAACAAAGTTGCCTACAAAGTCCATTGGCTTTAAATCTCCATATGAAGTTTTGTTTCATAGAGCTCAGTTATACCTTCTTAAGAGCCTTTGGTTGTCAATGTTTTCCTTGGCTAAAACCCTATACTACCAACAAACTTCAACCTAGAAGCATTTCTGCATTTTCATTGGATATAGTAATTCTCATAAAGGGTATAGATGTCTGAATCTTCTTCTTGGTAAGATCATGTCTCAAGACATGTTAATTTTCAAGAAGCTATTTTCCCTCTCGAGTTTCTTCAACTCTGTCACTCTCCTACATCTGCCGAAATTTCTTAATCCAATATGCAAGTGTCCTTCATAAATGCAGCTGCAGTTGGCACTCCTTCATTAAATGCTTCTGAGATAGTCTTGTCGCATCACGATTCTTACCTCCTTCTCTATTTGCTCTCCTCTGAGATTAGAAGCGCCACATTACACCAGCTCATTGAGGTTATTCTGCTGATACTTTGACAAATGATGCACTTCATTCCACAATGTTTCGAGGTTGATATTAACTCATTCAATGGTCACCAGGCCAAAGCGGTATCTTCAAACCCAAGGTTTACTCTGCCAAATATACATTTATACGCCTCTCTACGGTGCTCGAGAGGTTAATAGTTCCAACTTTTATGTCGAGTCAAGCTCAAAAATCTCCTCCTTGGAGACATTCTCTAGTTGAAGAGTACAATGCCTTACAATTGGCGGGTACATGGACTAAAGTTCCTCCTCATCCCTCTCAAAAATGTAGTTGGTGTAAATGGGTTTTAGAATCAAGCAACATCCGAGATGGTACTATTGCTAAACATAAGTCTGAGACTAGTGGCTAAGGGCTTTCATCGACGGGAGGCATTGATTATACGAGACTTTTAGTCCTGTGAGCTAAACCCACAACCATCGGAGTTATTCTTGCTCTTCTTTGTTAACTTCAATTGGTCCATTACTCAACTTGATGTGAGTAATGCTTTTCCCACATGGTGACTGGGCGAGGAAGTTTATATGCGACAACCTCACAGGATTTATTGATGAAGATCATCCACATTATGTTTGTAAACTTCATAAGTCGTTTATGGCCTTAAACGGGCTCCCGGGGGCTCCTGTATGAGAAATTGATGCATGTTTTGCAATCTTATGGCTTCAAAATCTCGTGAGCGACTCTTCTTTGTTTGTGCAAAGCGCTTGGGCTCCGGGATTACCATTGTTCTCATTTATGTGGATGATATTCTCATCACGGAAATTCTCAACCATATTGCAAGAACTTATTTCTCAACTTCAATGACATTTTCCACTTAAAGACTTGGGTGAGTTACATTATTTTCTTGGTCTTGAGGCTAAGAGAAATGATCATGGTCTGTTTCTATCTCAGACTAAATATGCTATTGATCTGCTTGATAAATATGACATGGGTGGTGCTAAGCCATGCTCTTCTCCAGTTCCTGTCAATAGTAAACTCATCAAGCATACTTGAGCACTCCTCGTCCGATCCTACTCTATCTGAGTCTCTTGTTGGTGCTTTGCGGTACGACATGGACCGGACCGAATCGGTTATCTTTGATAAATCGGGTTTGTCGGCCTATGCAAGCTCCAACTTCCGATCATCTCATTCTTGCCAAGAGAATTTTTACGACTACATCAAAGGCACCCTTGATTATGGTATTCTCTTGACAAAGGGTCTCTTACGGTGCATGGTTTTAGTGATGCGGTTGGGCTGGAGATCCAGTTCTAGGCGCGGCACGGGGTGGATATTGCATCTTTTTGGCTCCAATCCGGTCTCTTGGTCAAGCAAACGCCCGGCCACTGACTGCTCGCTCTTCAAGCGAAATTTGAATTTAAGTTTAGCTAATTACTGCCAGTTGAAGTCATTTGGATATGCAAACTTCTTGAGATCTTCACATTTTCTCTCTGATCCCATCTTTATACGTGACAACATCGGTGCCATATCTTACTCTTCTAATCTTTTTCATTCCCAATGAAAACACCTTCTTATGGTTTTAACTTTGTCGAGAGGGAACTCTCACGAGGCCAGGAGTTGAAAGATTGCATACATCTCACTATTGATCGGGTAGTGACATCTTTGCAAAGGATTTGCGGGGCCTCGCTTTGAGCTTGCGTGGCAAATTGTGTGTGTTGCAAAGTCTGCCATACTCAATTTGAGGCTAATAATATGTCACATGTCTCATTATTTGCTTTTACATGGTGGCATTAGCCATTCCTAACTCTACACGTGTCTTGTTTCTATAGGTCAAAACTTGATCTCTCATGCCTCTCCTACACCGCCACACCTGAGTATAAAGTGTTTTTATACTTTCTTTAATCTGTAATAACATTTTCTCTGTAATTGAATCTGCAACTATTCCATTAATGGATATCATCAGTTTCTCAGATCCACTATATATCATTGTAAAATCGAATGTTATCTTTGATCGTTCAAGGTATTGCACTTCAAAACTGTCTTAAAATTCAACTACTACAAAAAAAAAAAAAAATGTTAACCAAGAACACACGGGTACAAATAAGAATAATCCCAATTATCAAAACCCAAGCAGATTGATTGAGCAGAAAGAAAGAAACAGGAAATACAGTAAACGCACCTCGAAATAGGGTCGTAGAGCTTCTTGCTCCCAGTAATTTTCTTCCTCTTGTCTCTCCTCGGCACCTTGTTGCAAAAGTTCAACCCATGAAAATTCTTCAAACCATTTCACACTATCTCCAACGATCTTTCTCAATTGGCTCGCATTGCTGCGAGTTAAAGGGAGCTTCTTCAATTTCAAGCAGCGAACTATTGTTACGTTTTGTAAAGATGGAAAGTCGAGCTTTGATAACCCTTGGTGGAAATCGAACAGCTTTGGTAAAGAAGTTAGGCGTAACGTACTTAGTTCAGGAAACCGTATGACATGCACTACCTGATCATAATCTTCAGCTCTCATGATGTTTTCCAAATTCTTGCAGTCCCATATGTCGAGTTCTTCCAGTCGAGATAGACCACCCCCATCCAGAACTTTGGTTGACGAGAAGAGATACTGCAGACTATTACACTCTTTGATGAAGAGCCTTTTTAGGTTAGGAAATATTGGCGATGAAGTAGTTGTGGGAACTTTAAAATCAAATAATTTCACCATTTGCCCGCAATCTGATATCAAAAGCTCCTCCAATTTTTGAAGACTCCCAGCAAGTTCTGGAGAGAACATATGCCTCATTTTGTCACATCTTATGATGGTCACTACTTTAAGGTTGGCGAGGCTTTCAAGTGGAATGCTTCCCCTCCATATGGTCTCGAGGTTTGGCAGACACCTCAAACTCAATTTTCTTAAATTAGGCATCCCAGCACCCTTGAGAAATTTCCCGTGAAATTCCCTTATGCTGTGAAATTGATCGTGAAATTCCACTATCTTTACGTTACCATTGATTACTTCCTTCAAGTTGTAACAGCTTTCTAAATGCATTTCTTCAAGATTAATTACACTCTTTACCAGGTGACGATCAAAATTGTTCAGTATTTCCTTGCAATATTTCACCTGCAGTAGCTTTAAATTATTGAGACATCCAACTGATATTTGTCCATGAACAATCTCTGTTAAGCTATGCATTGAATGAAGGAACAAGTATTTCAAATTAGGGAACGCTATTTCAACAGGGACCATCCCATTTGCTTTCATGGAAGAACCCATAAGATATTCCATGTCCGAACATTCCTTCACAAAAAGCGACTTCAAACTATCAAGTCTGCAGGCGGTATTACTGCTTGCCGCCAGATTTTCCACACTTGAGAATCCAAAGCACTTAATGAGCTTTAGACTGTCTACTTTTTGTAGAAGCACCTTAATCGAAGAAGAAACTGCACATGATACAGTCAGATGACAAGAAAACTGGTTTCTCTTAGGGTCAAAGCTTATGGTATCATTATGTTCACTTTCACGGCCAAAAGATACTTCAAACTTCAATAATTCCTTAAATGCAGGATCTTCCGTAGTGAATTTCTTAAATACTTTCAGATGCAAAGTAGTCAAGCAAGGTAAAAATGCTACCTCCTCCAAGTTGGCATTGTTTCCATTTTTTCTCAGTCCTTCCACCTCCCAACCATCAAAGCTACTCCGCCTGTACAGCTCTTCCAAACAAATAAGGTTTGACATCACATTTGGTGGCACGACAGCTAGAGAATTGTTCTTTGAGAGATTTAATAACTTCAAATTAGTTAATCCCCCTATTTCCTCCGGCAGACTAAATAAATTGCAGTTCTCTAGACTAAGCAATCTTAGTTCCTTCAACTCTCCGATTACAGATATATCTTCGGAACAATCAAAAATGCAATTGTCTAGACAAAGTGTATAGAGGTTCACAAGGCATGAAAGTGATGAAGGAAGTGACTGAATACCTGTTTTGCTTAGATCCAGAGTTGTAAGTGCTTTCATATCTTGAAAAAGTTTCCCGGGATTCTCTTCAAGGATGTGTTCTCTTTCAGTGACAAGCTCATGAGATGAGGAAACTGAGGTGTTTCATTTGGAAGCCTACTAATATCATTCCTTATAAGTGACATTCTCAAACATTTACCAGATATACTCCTTTGCAGCAAACTCATATTAGGCCAACACTTCAAACCAGCGCCAGATTTTATAAAAAATCCTTTGCCCTCTTCAGACGCATTTAGCAACGCAACATCACGAATAATATCATGCATATATACATATGATATCTCACCAGCATTTTGCTTCTCGCCTAACAACAAACATGAAGCCATAAGTTTATCCAACACAGAATGCAATCTACTCCGGGCTTGCTTCAGAGTCTCTATGTCTTCAAGTATCTCACCATCACCCATTACATGCATCATCAATTCATTTGTGCTAATTCGGTAGTCTTCAGGGAAACAAGAGCAAAATAAGAAGTAGGTTTTCAATGTTTCATCTTCTAATTGATCATAGCTCAACTTGATGGAGTAGTAAACTTTGGATTTGATCTTTCCATCTCTTTTAGCACTGAAGTAACTAGACGTTTCTAGTTTAAAAGCTGCATCATTCAACACATGCAATGTCTTTGTTTCTTAATGCCCTGCCAACAGTTACAGTACTAATGGCAAGCCGCCACATTCTTTTACTAGTTTAGCTACGGTTTCCGGAGCAAGAGCCACCACAAGATCACCAATGTTCTCCTTTGAACAAATGCCAAGAATCTTCTCTGGATAGCATTCCAACTTCAATATTTCTTTGACTATTCAAGAGATTACATACCTCAAGGCTTCGTGTAGTGAATACGACTTTGCAACCTTTGTGATAATTTTCTCCACAAGGAATTCCCACATCAGATAAGTCTAGAATTTCAGTGGTCCAAATATCATCCAGAATAACAAGGACCCTGCCCTCTTTCTTCAACCGCTGGCATAAAATTGCTGCCCTTTTGGGTACCTCCTCCAATTCTTCAAGCCGATTAAATCCTAGGCTTATTGCTATTTCCCCCTGGATACGCTTCAGGTCCACATCCGAAGCAGAAAGATCTGTCATCTTCGACACTGTTATAACTATGACGACATCAAACATCTTGTGTGTTTTCACTCTTTGGCATACTTGCTTCATCAACATAGTCTTTCCTGCCCCGCCGATTCCATATACCCCTACTACATAGGTTCTCCCACATCTTTCAAGGCGTCCATAACTGACTCCATAATGCGTGTTCTTGATTTGAACTCCTCAGAACTTCCAAAGGCTCTACGCGCACTTTTTGAAGTCAGAGGAGGGAAAGGCATAAGCTATCCCCTTTAGTTGTTTTAATGCCCTCACGTAGATGATGTCTGGGTTGTAAAGCCGTAGGACGCGTAGGGTCTGGAAGACTTCTTGGACGTGGAGGCAGATGAGGCAAAGGGCTTGAAACATGATCAATTATAGTATTATTCTCTAAAACATTTGAAAGTTGTGAAGGGATTGTAACCTCACCGAAGTGATGTCCTTCATTTAAAAGATCAAGAATAATTATCAGCTTCTTCTGTGCTTCTTTACCAACATTATAACGGCTTCGAGAAAAATCCCAGCCTCTCCAACCTTGAATATTAATCATTTCCATTGTTTCGCTATCCCGTAAGCTCACCATTGTCTCAATATCTTTATTAGTTTCTGAATCTACCTTTTCAAGCCAAGATCTCACAACTTGACTGATCGATTCCAGATTCCTTTCTGCTGCGTCAACTTTACTTTGTATGTCTTCTCTCAATATTTTCAGATCATCAACTTTGCTTTGAAGGTTCTCCATATTTTTCTTGTAGTTAACGAAGTTATCAAACCGAGACTCAATCGAAGGACTCACACACCTAAAAATTTGAACTATAGGTGCAATAAGGCTCAAGAATTCCATTTTTTTTTTTACGTGTGTAGAACAAGCTAGAAAAATGTAAACAATACCCAAAATCAGATATATGAAGAAAATAAGAATAACACTATTGAAGAAAAGAATAACACTATTGAAGAAAATAAGTAATTACTGCCAAATAACGACCAGCAAGCGTGCGGAATAAGCGACAGAGTTGGATTTGAGTTGATTGGATTTGATTTTTATGGCATACCTTTATTCTTGCAGTATTGATCAAGAAGAAGAGACAGACGGATCAACCGAGGCCGCTTTCCGGTTCAACTATTGAAGGTGGATGATTTTTTTTTTTTTTTTTTGATAAATAAAACGATATAATTTTTATATATAAAAGAATAATGAATGGAAGAGTTACAATACCTCAAGACCATAATGGACCAAGGAGAAGGAAAAAGTAAAAGATTCAACAATAGAGCGACTATCTCCTGACTAACTCTTCCCATTTGAAGACTAACATTTCATATCTAATATCCTTAAAGCCTTGGAGGGATGAGACCAATACAAAATATTTGCCTTAATGTCTAATACGATCTTTGAGCGTCTTTCTCTTTGCCTCTCGACAAACATCCTTTGATTGCGTTCTCTCCGGATATTCCAACAAATAGCATAAGGAGGATGTTCCAAATAAAATTTCAGTAGTTGTGAAATCGGTTCTATCTCTATCTTTAAAAGAATCCTTTATGTCATCTCCTGGTGGTCTTCCCACTCCAAAACCATTTAGAAAAACATCCCATATAGAGTGAGCTCTTGAACAATGAAGGAACAAGTGATTTATAGTCTCTAATTCCTTCTTGCACATACAACATCTATTTACCAACGTTCTCCCTTTCCTTTCTAAATTATCTTGTGTTAGTAAGGAATTATGATGTACCAGCCATGTAAAGAAGCTAACCTTGGTGTGTACATTATTATTCCAAACAATCCTATGGGAAAAATCCACGAAGGGGGACGAAGGAAGTAGAGATAAGTAGTATGAACGTCAGTGAAAGCGCCGTCAATCGGTCCACTTCCAAAGTCTGGTCTTCGTCTTCGTTTGAGAGTCACGTCTTTGCAACTTGTGCGATAAATCCCCATCCTGCAATCTCAATGTCTCGAGAGTCGCCTTCTCAAGTCAGGTTCCAATTTGAGTGTCCTTCACTATCATTGAAGTAAACCGGCTGACTACATTGTTCTTCTTAGAGACATTATAAAGGATTGGGAAAAGCCAACTTCAAAGGCATATCACCCAACCAATGATCTTCCCAAAAGCTAGTTCTATCCCCTTTACCCACTTTATGCACGATCCCTTTATAGAAGCTCTCCATTCTGTTGGTCACCCCCCTCCATATCCCACTGCCATATTTCAACTTTGTAACCTTGGTGTCCCACTTCAGTTTACTCTCGCCGTATCGGTATATTACATATTATCATCATAGTATCGGACAGATCTTGCTCTGATGACGTGGCAAGGAAATCAAGGGCGATTTTTCTAGGTTAAAATTTTCTCTCGTCTTCTCCATGGATGGCGCTATCCATCCTTTAATCTCATCTCCGATCAATAATCGGAATGGAGAATCGCCTTAATTCCCCCTCTACTTGATCGATTTCAATCTTGGGATTGGAAACTTTCCTTTGTTGAAGGCTCCTCCTTCAAACTGGTTCTTTGGGTGCAAAAAATGTTGAATCTCAAAATCCTAGAGTGTTGGTGGTCTCCCCAGAATCGGCTCTCCAACAACATCAATGAAACTGATTCATGAAGAGCCTAAAGAAATTGAAGGTGAAACCAGGGCATTATTCTCATCGGGTGAACTCAAACCCTTGATAAACATTTGTGAATCTTTTGTGGTAGGGTACTTTGTGGGGGAAGAAGTTGTCTTTTCCTTTTGTGAAAGAGATTAACATCTCTATGGAAAACCAAAGGAGATTTCTCAATGTCGATTCATGGAGAGAATGCTTTCTTTTAAGTTTATGCGGGAAGAAGATAGAGCTAGAATCTTAGAGACGGGTTACATTTTTTTGCCAATAAGTTGTTTATAATTAGACCTTGGTCACCTTTTATTAGTAACAAATTGGATCAATTAAAACTATCCTTGTCTGGATGAATCTTAGAGATGTCCCATTTCATCTATGGAATGAATTAGGGTTATCAAGGATAGCTAGCCTAGTGGGGAACCTATAATGACAGAGATGAACAAACTGCCTTGAAAACTAGGATGTCCTATGCTAGAATTTGTGTGGAAATAGATGCTTATTGCTCCTTCCCTAGTGTTCTTCCTTTTCAAATCGGCAATGAGAGGTATGAGTGAAGGCGAGTATCCTTGGGAAACCTATTGCTTGCTCTCATTGTAGAAGCTTTGGGCATCCAAGTGCTAAGTGCATTATTGCTCCTGAATATAAAACTAATAGGATTCCCTCTGAAATACCATGTAGTACTACGAGGAGTTAACTATGTTGCGGGGGTTAGTGATTTGAATGGAACTCCCAATAGGGTTGAGCAATTGCCGGGAGCCCCGACGACAAAGGGAATCTTTTGATTCTTCCTTTGAAATGTTGGGTATGGAGGGTCAAAAGAGAGAAACAAATTCGTCTCAATCTTGAGATGGAGTTTGGAAGACTAGTTCTAGTAGAAAGAAGAAACCAAAGAAAGTTAGAGATGAGAATGTCAAGGACAATGAACAAAAGAAGATAACAAGATGGATAAAGAAATAAACAGTCAACTTTGTTGTAGATGGTGCAAGCACCTCTATTTGATCCTTCCATTCCCCCTGGTTTTGAGACCCATAACTTGGTTTCATGGAATCGAAGAACAAGAAGAAGAAGAAGAAGAAGGTGAGGCAGCCACTTCCCAATTAGTTTTGGAAGACTCAAACGTAAGCATCGCAAAGCCGTTTACGTCCAAGCCAGCTACAAGAATTGGTAAGAAATCAAGCATGAAATCCAAAGGTACAGGTATGTTTCCTAGTGGTACTCTTTCAAGTTTAAAAAAGAAAAAGGTTCCTAATTCAAAAGATCTTAACAAAGTCTCGGCAGATAAATTCTTAGATTTTGGTTCTTCATGGGGCTTAGATTTCCCAACTCTTAATTCCGATCGTGAAGAAATGTTTAAAGATCTTGCAAAAAATCACAATGATTTAACTATAGAAGATGTTGAGAGTCCGCTAATTGACAATAGGAAGAGGTCTCTTTTTGTGCTTTGTAAGTTGTTTTTGTATTCTAGGCTTCACAAGTGTCTTCTTCGGGTGAAACTCGTTGTTTCCTTAGGAACATCTTTACTTTAGCTTCGTTCTTCTATTGTTGTTTTTTGTGTGGGCTGTTTCGCTCCTTGTCAGTTGTTTCCGCCAGCACACGGCTTGTGTGCCTATCAATCTATTCTCTTTGACCGATCAAAAAAAAAAAAAAATTTACTCTCGCCATGCTTGTCTTTTATTAGATTTCTCCACTTAGCATCGTGTTCCTTTTGGTATCGCCACAACCACTTGCACAAAAGAGCGTCATTCATGATGTTCAAATCGCGGATTCCTAACCCTCCCATTTCTTTTCTCTGGCAAACTTTACTCCACCCAACAAGAGGGTACTTCTTATTCACATCTGTGCTATTCCATAGAAACCTTCTCATCAATCCATTTAGCCGTTTTGAAACTGACTTTGGCATTGAAAACCGACATGAAGTAAATGGCCGGCGAGCTAAGACGTGTTGAATAAGAACAAGCCTCCCTCCATATGTTAAAAACTTCACACTCCAGCCTTGAAGATTTTTTTCAGTCCTTTCAATTACAGGATCCCAGATAAGTTTGCTTCTATAAGACCCCCCAGTCGGCATACCTAAGTAATTTATAGGTAATTCTTCCAGAGAGCACCCCAAGCTAATATTTACTATCTCATTACAAGAAGTATTCCCGATCCTGATTGCAGAACTTTTAGAAGGATTAATTCCCAAACCCGAGCAAATTCGAAAGCAGATAAGAGTAGCTCTGATGTATTGAATTTGATCAGGAGAGTCATTTGAAAAAAAAAGGGTGTCGTCAGCAAAGAGTAGATGTGTCACTTCTTTTCCATGGTGATGAACCTTGAAACCCTCATATAGTCCATTCTGCTCTAACTTTGATATCATCCGGCACAGTACCTCCATCACCATTGTGAACAGAAAAGGAGATAAAGGGTCACCTTGACGAAGCCCCCTCGAACATTTGAACATACTACCAGGGCAACCGTTGAAAAGAATTGCAAAGTGTGGTGTTGACACACATGTGTACACCCATCTCCTCCATTTGATACCAAAACCCATTTTCTGCATAACACGATCTAAGAAAACCCAACTGACCTTGTCGTATGCTTTTTCCACATCCAGTTTAAAAAGCCATCCCGGTTTATCTTCTTTTATCCTTGAATCGATGCACTCGTTGGCCATGAGAATGCTGTCTATAATCTGTCTCTTAGCTACGAAAGCCGTCTGTGAATCCGATATAAGTTTAGGAAGAACTCTTTTCAATCTGTTAGACAAAACGTGGGTGATGATTTTGTATGAAATGTTTATTAGACTGATAGGCCTGAAATCCTTCACATCCTCCACACTATCTCTTTTTGGAATGAGGACAATGAAAGTATTATTTGCTCGCCAGTCAATGAAATTTCTCTCATAAAAAAACTTCACCATTGCCATATAATCCTCTCTGATTGTCTCCCAGAAATGAATATAGAATTCAACAGGAAAGCCGTCAGGTCCAGGGGACCGGTTGGAGTCCATTTCCTTTAATGCCTTCTTGATCTCTTCTTCAGTAATAGGTCCTTCCATCCCAGCACTTTCATTCCCATCAAGCATTGTGAACTCCAAATCCTCCATAAAAGGTCTGGTAGCATTGTCTTCTTTGTACAGATCTGTGTAGAATTGTTGTAGATGACTAGAGATTTCTGTTTTATCTTCGGTTAGTTCCCCGTTGATTCTCAGACAACCAATATTATTCTTCCTTCTTCTGCCATTAACAATTGAATGGTAAAAGGCTGTGTTTCTATCTCCCTCCTCAATCCAGTGGTCTTTGACTTTATTCTTCATTCTCTTATCTTCCAGCTTTGCCCATCCGATATAATCTTTCTTCTTGTTTACCCTTAGAATTCTGTCTTCCTCCGTTGCTGCCCCTTGTTCTTCTAAAGCATCTAGAGTTTTGATGTCGATAAGAAGGTCATCCATTACCTTGTTCACTTTACCAAAGGTCTCAGAATTCCAAATGGACAAGAAATCCATGATTCCCTTTAATTTTTTGCAGAAGACAAACCCCGGATTCCCTGTAAAATGTAAACTCCCCCACCACTCTTGTACTAATCTTTTAATATCAGCATGTTCTAACCACATTGTCTCAAATTTCCGCGGTCTAGGACCTGAATCCATAAATTCAGTGGAGAGCATAATCGGAATGTGATCTGAGACAGGTCTTGGTTTAGCGGTTTGTAAAGAGCCCGGATGAAATTCATCCCATTTTTTGTTCAGAAGAAATCTATCTATTCTAGTGCAAACTGGATTTTCTTGGAAGTTAGACCAAGTATATTTAGCACCACTCAATGGAATATCAATGAGTTCAAAGTCAAATTTAAACCTGTTGAAGTCGCGCATAGCTCTGGTGATGATACCATCCCTATTCTTGTCTTCGAGAGCAGATGTTACGTTCCAGTCTCCCCCTATACACCCTGGCACATCCCAAATACCTAGCACTTCACCAAGTTCACGCCACAAAATTCTTCGATCCTTTCTATCATTAGGAGCATAAACTGACGAGATAAAGCTAACAGATTGATTCGATAAGTTTTTGAACAGACAAGAAAGAGAGTGGATTCCAAACAGAGTGTCCAATAGCTCAAACTTATCTCCATCCCACATAATGCAGATGTCTCCCGTTGTACCTCTGGAAGGAAGAAAACAATGCTGAATCCCCGGTTTGCTCCATACTTCTCTCATAATATGATGAGTAAAATCTTCCAATTTGGTTTCTTGAAGAAGAACAAAATCAGGTTTCCACTTCTTCAAAACGGAATTTATGGAAACCCTCTTGTTATCATCTCCTAAACCCCTTATATTCCAAGATATGATTTTGTTCGTCATTTGAACTTACTTGCCCTGGCTTTGTTCCTTCTTTCCTCCTTTGTCGATGATGGGACCGAACTAATCATGCTGCAATTGAGTCTTTTTCGTTCCCTTTCCGACCTGTTCAAGCCCTCTTCTCTAAATCCAATTGCATCGCATCCCATCTCATCTTCCTCTTCTGTGTGTTCACTAGAGTCGTCCAATGAAACCATAAGAGCCTAGTCGTCCAATCACTAGGTGGATGATTTGATTATCTTAAGTTGTATAATTGATCGAGAGATGGAGCATATAGTTCAGATGATTTTCAGAAATTCAACGATATATCAAAGAAGAAACAGGAGGGTAGCCAATGAAACCATAAGAGCACCCAAACTTGGTATGGACTTCAATGACTTGGTCGTTCAGTTGACATTTGTGGAGAAAATATTCCAAAGGTTGGTGAGGCTTGATCACTATCCTTTTTCCATACCCAAGAATTATTCCAACATAAACTAATTTCATTGATATCAAATTCATTATTTGTTTATACCTAGGTAGTTAGCAACCTAGCATTGACATTACATCGTCGTGCATTAGTGATCATAACTAAACACGATACAAAAAAAGATGAAGCCAGTGTGAATACTAAATGTCCTCCGTCCATGTGGCAGCAAAGGAGGATCAAGGATATAAAAGTGATGAATGGTGGCGTATCACTGAATCACTACAATCTCTTCACTAGAATCACTACCCTCTACTAAGCAGTTGTACGAAAGTATGAGCAGACTGGAAGACATGAAGAGTAGAGAAACCGCATTGCTAATGAACGTGGCTCTATAAGGTAGCAAACTGCACTTGATGATGTATAATATATGTTTTCCTATAATAGGATTGTTGATATAAGGGTTGATTATGAGTAGTAAAATATGTAGTTATATAAATTGGCGCTAGGTAGGGAGAGGGAAGTGAATCAAGTGATGAAGCTTCTACTTCATTTTTAAAATTGATCTTGTTTCAGTGATGTAATTGTTTAATCAAATTATTGGGAGGGTGGCATTTATTACTTCACTATGCCTTAATTTATTCACTCATTTAAAGTTTTAAGTTCTAGGTGAAAATTCGTGAACGAATTATATCCCTGCAGCGGCCCGGCAATATTGTTTCTTTGACCGTCTTGTCAATCCGCCATCTCGATATTGTTTATTTCCTAGCTACTCACTGCACATGCACAGTCCTAGTTCTCGATGTCATTCTCTCTCTAAGGACGACTGGCTGGAGCTTTTTTCGAATGGTTAACGCCAGGTATATCCGTATATGGCATTGTCTGCCTAGCTATATGTGTTGTAGTATCAAATAGCCTTGCAGGTGTTGATGGAACATGGAAATTCAAGCACCACTAGGTTCTAGGCAAATAATGTTGTTAGAAGTATAAGTTTGTCTTTACTTCTTTTATCTTTACTTTAGTATCTGGTGTATTAGGAGTGTTAGCTTTATCTTTATCTTTGAGTCACTAGGTTAGGACTTATCTTTAAGTTGTTCCTATATGTAGAACAATAGGTTCTGTTTTCTCAATCTAATGAAATACAACCTTATCTTCATCTATCAAATTCTGTCATGGCATCAGAGCCAGGAGAAACCCTAGCCGTTTCTTTGATCCTGCAACCTACCTCAATTAAACCCTGAGTTTTCTCTGCATTTAATCCTTACCTATATCAACATGTTGCCTAATCTTACGGTACTGCAAATTGAATTCACAGCTCACCATTATTCCGTTGCCGGCGACTGAATCAACTCCAACTTCGTCTTCCGCTAACTTTCGACAACAACAACAGTTAAAACCACCATTTTAAGCACTCTGTTCAACCTTGTTTTACCAAACAAAGCCTCTTTCTAAACCCACCTTTTACCCTTAAACACCAAAAGTCCAGATCTGGAACTTCAAAATCAGATTTGAAACCCTGTTCCCTACGGGATCAGTTTAAGTAATGTCTCTATTGTTTCCGCTGAATCATCTCTGACTACTACAAATGTTGCTGATTTTTGATAGAAAGTGACTTGCTTCTCGGTTAAAGTTCTTGCATCAGATGAAGTTTCATACAAAGGTGACAAATCTATTAGTATCTCTCAACGGATTTGAACAAAAATTTTCTTAAATTTCTGTGAAATCAGGTCACTAACTTGAAATTTCTGTGATCTTCATCTTTGAAATCACAATTCAACCATCAAATTTCAAAACTTTTATGCAAAATTAAGTGTATTGGATCAAAATTATGATCGAATAATTATGGTCAGTTCTTACAAAACCATAATTTAGCTTGTCAAAACTGCTTGTACTCCATCACTATTGGTTATTCGATCTAGAATTTTATTTTGACTGTTCTGGTAACAAAATTGATGAAGAGGTTGGTCTTTGTAATGATACGGTTACTTTGCTGAACAAGACCTTCCTGTGAACACTTCTACTTTATTGAATTGATTGATTTCAGTATTGCTACTACTTCTCGAAAGATTACCAGATGAACAAATGGAATTCGCAAGGAAAATATACATTCTAAATTCTAATGCTTTAAAGTCCGCTGTGAATGATGAGTGGTACTTACAGGACAACCACACTTGGGCTTTGGTCTTCATTATACGCATTGCATCGTGTAGCTGCAAGTTTTGTTCTACTACTGAAGGGGAGTAGTGTACCTTCAAATGATTTCTTTCACTTAATCTATGGGATTTTTCAAGCCTTTGGGAGGTGTAGAAATGTATTTCGGTTTGAAGTTCATCACGTCTGTAAGTTTCTGTTACTTGTTCTTATCCAACTCAGTTACTATATGTTAGATAACTACCACATTCATTACAACTTTTCAATACCAGCTTATAACATCTTAATACCTACATTCAATCTTGTTTCACAACTGCTTCATCATCACTTGAACCAATTCTAAACATTACATTTTATCTGTTAACCAACACAGATTCCACATTTCATCTGTTAACCAACACAGAACATTACATTTTATCTGTTAACCAACACAGAAACATTACATTTTATCTGTTAACCAACACAGAAACATCACATTTTATCAGTTAACCAACACTGAACATCACCACATTTTATCTGTTAACCAACACAGATTCCACATTTTCTCAGTTAACCAACACTGAACACCATCACACTTTATCTGTTATCCAACACAGAATACCGTCATTTGAAGAGAACTGAAGAGACATACATACCAACTTTATCTCTATATATATAACTATTATAAAGAGAACTCTCTTGGGCACTGTTCATGAACAGTAAATTGAAGCAACAAATTTTGGATTTCCGAAATTGCCCTTTTGTCATGTCCACACAAATTATGTGTCATAAATAAAATGAGGGTATGTTAGTAATATTCGTTTCAAGTTTAAACATATTAAAAGCTTCGTTTCTAGATTGCACGTGCAAATGCACGTGCGAGACATCTTGTGTCAGATAAATGAAACAAACATAAGCCAAAATGAACTAACAAGCGTTTTTGTTTCATGCATGCCTGGCTTTGTGAGACTACATGTATCATCATTTTATCTCTATCATCATGCCTGGCTTTGTGAGACTACTTGAGGGAAAAAAAATGATCAATGGAGGAAAGAGTTGTATCATCACTTTATCTGTAACTTAACTTTGATATGCGGAATTGTGAACAAGATTCCGATGGAGTGAGGTATTGGTGGAAACTAAAATATCATGAATGGTTCTGTTAATTATTTGAAGTCCGTATACGTAAAGTAACTTGACGACTTTCTTCCAAAATTGATTTTCAATTAATTGGATTTGTGGCATGAGTCATCTGGTATAATTTGTTTTCTTGGGCTAATTTATTCTCTCGGGATTTAATTTTCTAGTGTTTTGAAAATATATCTTGTATGTTTTAGACTCATGGAGAAATAAAACTTCCCTAATGATTGTTTTTCATTTTTAACTAGAGTTTTGTTTCCTTAATTTTGGACTTCTGTTATTTTGTTTCCTTAATTTTGGACTTCTATCTTGTAAGTTGATTTCCAAACGTGTCTTTCTCCTAGTATGAACCCTAAAAAGAGAGATTTGATTAGAACACCCAAATTCCAACTAATCGTGATTTGATCTCACCCGATTGATAAAAAGAGAGACGGGCAAGGTTCCAACCATATAGATCGGACCTACACTCACGAAGCAAGTCCAAGAACCAGTAGCAGTAGCACCGTAAACTACTTCTTTATGAGATGAGATATAACCCTTTGATTTGCAAAGAAATTCTTTGTAATATTCTCATTATGGCTATCAGTCAAAGGAAATTGTATTTACTGCCATCTTTTGTTTTTCACATTCTCCACGAGTTTGATGTACTTTCTCCGCGAGCTCCACCGAACATATCTACACTGTATTTTGTTTCATACCCATCTTCTAATTCACCTTTCCTTTGTATTTAAAATCAACGTTATCATCAGATCGAGATTAAAAGAATAATCGGATAATAATTAATAACTAATTTTACAAGATTATTGTATCAGGGTCCAAATGTGCAAAGAGTTAATGTGGCGAGTGAGGGTATTATAGTCCGAGTCGTATACCAGTCCTAGTTAGTGTACGATATGTTCTCCTCAAATCGTATTTTGCTCTCCCTTTAACAAAAATCAATATTAATTAATAATAAATTTATTTTATTCATGGAGCTTGGCTTGTTTGAGTTTGTTTATTTTGATAGATAACACAGAGCAGTATAATTAGTGATAGAAGCTCATAGTTTTAACAAAAAAAATTTCATGGTCGTTCAACAATTTTTAATTTATTCATATTAAAATCATGATTACATGATCGCTTACAAGAATAACAAAAAGATCAAGATACAAGATAATCAATACCCAATTACAAGTAAAAATATTACAAGTATGTGCAAGGGAAGAATGATGGTATTATCCAAAATCAATTCCAACTATTTAGTCTGATTTTTTTTTTTCCTTCGGGAAGAAATGCTAATAACGATTCCGACCATTTACAATTTTCTATATTCTCGTTCATATGTATGTTGGTTTAATCAAACAACAGGGTCAGGGTGATACCAATTTGTCATATTTATGTTAGTTTATTCGCACATATAAATTTTAACGCCTCTACAAATTTATTCGAAAATAGGATGGTCATCGTTATATAATTACTGCGGGGCATAAATTTGGGAGTAGGATGATTTCTAGACTTCAAATTGCCATAAAATTGTTCAAGTAATGAAAATTATCTCCTTCTTTCAAATTTGTGCAATTAATAAAAATGCAGTTGGATGGTTTGATTCTAAAGCAACCACCATAGATAAATATGAATCTATATTGTAGTATTCAGAAGGTATCTTAATTTCATGTTTGAATTGGATAGTGGTATAATGAGAACATCGCAAAGTAATGGTATCAATCCATAAATATTTGCATACAAAATTGGATTTAAGAAAACATGACAACGTGCAATCTATATTCACTTATTCAGTTCTCCAAAACGTTTATAAACTCGGCCCAACATCTGTTTAATAAACTAAAGCATGCAACTAAGAAAAACTAAAACTAATTTCACTTAGTTTTTATGTCTTGTCATGAGAGATATATTTTTTATCGGATGAGATAATTTCGTTTTATTTGAAAAATCCTAGAATCTTTATCTTTTCAAATTGAAAACAACATAACAAATATTAAGTTAAAATAAATTATTTTCAATATCCTAGGTAATTATTATAGAATCTTATATGTTTGAGTCATCTATGTTATTGGACCATAGAGATTTAGAAAAAAATTCTCTATATTTTAGTTTCCACCAATGCCTCACTTGATCTGGTAATCTTGTTTACAAGTAGGCACATTACTGTTATGATTTTGATTGATAAGTTTGCGATATGACTTTTTTTTTTCCATTTATACTTTCAGAATGAAACCAAAAATGCACATGTATTCAAAAAGTTGAATTTAACTCTTATTTATAATTCATTAACCGGACATAAAAACTTTATGACCAGAAGTAATATGCACGGGATGAGATGAGTAAATTGTATGCTTCTTCTCACGGATTTATTGAGGTGTTGCGGAAGCAACATCTGGTCATGTAATCCTAACCATGGTTTAGCATATAGTTTTAAAGAATTTAATAACAAAAGATGGCTTAGCGTATAAACATTCCGCAGTTACTATTGGGTAGGCCAGAAGTGAAGTGGGGAAGGACCTTTATATGACTACTTTTTTGTTAATTGTAAGTGATTAATTGATACAAAAAGATTTGATTTGGTGTCCCAAACTCTTTTCAATCAACAATGAAATGTGAAAAGAGCCCCTTCGTATTTTCATTTCTCACTGAAACTACTTCAAATATAACACAACATGAAGGGTAATTGCGTAAAATTTGAAAATGCCCATATAAGTAAAAAAAAAAAAAAATTATTTCATACGGTTTTAATAATTCTGTATGAAATTTGGTAATTCTTGTTGTAGGTATGATTTCCTCGACTCAATCTTCTGTATGATGATAGACATTTGAATGAAAGTGGTACCAAATCACATCGCCAAGTTGCTAAGAGCAGGGGCGGAGCCAAGGGTTGACTAACCCTGGCTCTAGCCCCCCCTAAATCAGTAAAACTATAAAAATATCCTTAATTTTATCATGTAATTTGGATTTAGTCCACCTAATTCTTAATGTTTAGTCCACAACTGTCCAATTTTTTTTTTATTTTAGTCCCTCTCATTTTTAAACTAAGACGTGTCCGTAAATTTATATGCTAGAGTAGTAGATGCTCGACTTAAATTCCACGGTATGGTCGAACTTACTCTCATTACAGCCTATGGATAGACATACTGCTCTGTACACGAGTGTACAATAAACATGATTCGAGTGTTTGCATGGTTTTTCCTAATATATTCTACTTTGCCTTTTGAAACCAAAATCCTCTAGCTAGTTCACTAATCCATTCATCATGCGTAACGCTTTATTTACCTGACAAATGTCTAAAAAGATGTAATTATCTCGTTCCATTAGTTGCATGTGTTCAATACTCTAACCGTCTCACTCCCCTGTGAGGACTATCTATTTGTAGCTAATATTTGTTGTATTCTTTTGTCACCTAAAAAATTCCGATGTTGGAGGAAACCATAAAGAAAGGTCTTCACCAGCATCACCGTTCTATAATCTATTTGGGCACGGCATTTAGGGTTTTTGTTCTTACAAACGGATCACGGTTGACTAGTTATTATGGTTTTAAAGTTGCTGATATTCGGTAAGGCTACCTCCTAAACAGAAACATATCATTTTTAAATTGTACTCCCTCCGTCCCTAATTAGATGAGCTAATTGGTTTTTAGTTTTGTCCACAAATAGATGAGCTATTTCACTAACTAAGAGGATATTTCTAAAACTACCCTTTTAATTGATTATTTTTTTTATAAGAAATATGTATAATTTGATAGTCATGTTTATATTCGTTACGTAGGTGTTTTAAAATGCTTTTCAACGGTATAAAGTTTATAAAAAACCGTGGTATAGTTTAAGAGATAAATCGTTTTTAAATTTTACTAATTATTGGCATAAGGGTATAATTGTAAAAAATACTTAAATATACTCCACTATCCTCCTTGCCTTAAAATTTGTGTAAACTACAAGTAGCTCATCTAATTAGGGACGGAGGGAGTATTAAATAGATAATTTGTTTGATCTGTGAAATATTTGCATTTCCATACTATAGATATTACCTTGGTGTTTGTTATTTTTGTAAATGTAATTTTAGTTGTCATGGTTCCAAAAATAAAAAATGATAAAAAAAACATAATAATAATTAAACAAAAACTGATAAAAAATAATGATTTGATTTGCCAATAAGCAAGGCTGTCAAATTGTGAACATTAAAAATCAGTCTGAATAGGTAAACATATATCAGAGCACTGTGTATGCAATACAGTAAATAAAGTGCTTAAATGTAAATGATGCTTAAGTATTTATGTGGTTCCGCTATGCCTATGGCACATAGATACTGAGTTTGGGAATTTTTTTGATGTGGCACCAATTAGGATGAGGTCATGAGGGACATATGGTGGATGCTATCTATTTTTCCAAAAACAGCTTTATTCAAATTAATATTATGGTTTTAATTCTCTGCGTATAATAGGATGTTTGGTTTCACGAGTTGTACTCCGCTTTATCCAAAAATACGAATTCTTGTTGTTGATCTCATGTTTTTGTGTCAACTTTGGTTGTTGACACCATAAAATATTCACGGATTCCAGTCCTCTGTAATCAACTCTTGTTGTTGATCCCATATTTTTGTGTCAACTTTGGTTGTTGCCACCATAACTTGTTTATGGATTTCAGTTTTTTTGCCACTTTTTGAATTTTCAGTGTTTTTGATTTTCGTAGAGATCTATCCAGTTGCATTTAGAGTTGTTCCTTGTGAAAATTGTGAGAGTTGGGAATGGTTCTTAACCAATTTGAAGGGTATTATCCGTGAAGATCATCCACTAACCATCATATCCGATCGGGGAACTGGCCTTTTGAAGCATGTCCCTGAGATATCCCCAAACGCTCACCATTTCTATTGTTTGTACCATATGAAAGAAAATATTCTTGTTCCAAAGAGCAAGAGTAGGCAAACTGCTGTGAAGTTGTTTGAAGAGTGCTAGACTCCATTAACAAGGGAGAAATTTTATGCTGCTGCAAAGAGTATAAGCAATCTGAAGCTGTATTCAGTTATTAATTAGATGGTAAAGATTCCATTGTAAAACTGGGATGCTCATGCATTTCTAGGATAAAGATTTGGTGAGAACACATCAATTGGTGGGTGTTTTGATAACTTGATTAGGCATGATAAGCGGCTTCCATCGCTTGAGCTTATCGATACTATTCTTGTTAAGGTAACGGAGCAAAATTACAAGAGGTTGTTGGAGTCTAGTAAGTGGACTTCAAGAATATTTATAAGGAAATCCTCTCTATTATAGTTTCCACCAATGCCTCACTCGATCGTAATCTCGTTTACAAGTTGGCACATTACTGTTATGATATTGATTGATAAGTAATGACACATTACCAATTCCTCACTTGTTTTATGTTGTTTTGGGTTTGGCGAATTGCACTTCGCTTTTTGTTTCCCTCTTGTATTCATTAGGCTGAGGTACCCCTCTTAAGTATCTCTCTTTTCAATGAATTTTCTCTTGACAGATCAAAAAAAGAAATACGCCTAAAATGCAACCTGCAAAATTGTAATTCCACTAAGTTTTCCTGGTCTAATAAGTACCACCTTCAAAATTGGGCGTCTAGATGCGCCAACAATAAATAAATAAAAGTCCTAGTTGCAACCTCACTGAAACAATATAATGTTTTAGAAGATATCTTTTCTTTTCCAAAAACAAAAAGGCCTGTAGTGAAAGAGATTTGGATAAAGGCAACATCAATTACCATGAAATAAAATTGGTTTTTAAGAAATAGAATAGTCTATGATACGGAAGAATGGGACACTGATCAACACAAGAATAGAATGCTACAACTCATTATTGATAATGATGTCAGAATGAAAAGTTACATGTGGAATTCTCCTTATGATCCCCGATTATTAAAAGTTTTGAAATTAAAATGCAGAAGAGTCAGGATAATTTAAGTAAAGGAAAAAAAAATCCATCTTCCAAAGGAGAATTGTTTGCTTATTTTTTTTTATGGATCTTCAAAAGGATATCTTGGAGCTGCTGGATTTGGTTTTATTGTCAGAGACCATAAGGGGGGTGTAGTAGTTACAGTTACTGGTGGTATGTAAGTAACTACAAATTTCTTAGCTGAAATAATGCCAGTCTTATGTGTAGGTGAGTGGGCTATTGCTAATAATCTTTTGAAAGTGTGCTTCAGAGCAGATTCAGGTGTTGCGATTGCTGCTTTTCAAAATGGTAATCTACCTTGGATAGTTTTTACTAGATGGAATAAAATATGTGACAAGCTTCAACGCTCTTTTGTCGATAGTTTCAGAGATGTCAACTTCTCTACTGATTTTTTAGCCAAAAGAGGTGTTGGGTTAAATAATGGTGAATATAGAGTATATATACATAGGAAAACCTGATTTCATCACAAAACTTAAAATTCCTTTTTTCTGATTTTGTTGTTTCTTTTTAGTGTATTTTTTTTCTTTAGTGTGTATGCCTATATTATAAAGGCGTTGCTTTTTCTTTCGTTATTAGTTAGTTGGGTCAATTCTAATTTGGTTATGATTTTGCTTTAATGAAAAGAATTATTGTCGAACAAAAAAAAGTTTTGGGAATTTTGACAAAATAAATGTCTCGTAGAGTAAGACTTAGCTTCATATGAGGACTATCGGTCAATTGGATCATGGCACTAGTCGAGAAACTTTTGTCACGTGAGCGTGGTCGTTTGAAATTTGATCTGTTTGAAATTTATATGTGTGCGCCCATAATTAAAAATTTGAAACCAAACAAAAATTTCAAATTAGTTTGTATTTAGCAGTTCAAATAGTTCGTTAAGAGAGGTTTCGAGTTGTTGAAAAAGAAAAAAACTGACTTGAAGATGGAGGGGGAGTAGTAGCATCTTCTCTCATTCTCTTGCGCTAAGAAATACAGACAGGTAAGTTTTACTAAAAACTATTCTAATATGATGTGGATGTTACGGTTGTTTGATGAATATATGTTTGTTAATTTGATGAATTTCTTAACTAGGTTAATTTATCGAGTCTTGTTTAATGACTAAATTTGATGATTTCATTTAGTTTAATATCTGGTGATAATATATCATCAATCTAATCTGAAGATGTAAGTAACTTTTTAGGTATATTTATTTTGGTTGAAGATTTCGGATCTAATTTCACTTTAATTAGAGTTTCCTTTAATTCGCAGTTAATTATTTTCGTTAAAGATCGATATATCACTAATTTAGTTTTGATTTGTAGCATAAATTCTGCTTTACTACGTCTAATCTTTTGTTCGAAATTCTTTTAAAACACTTACGGGTGTTTACTCAAAAAATACTTTGAGTGATTTTTAAAGACTTTAACGGATTTACGAAGTATTGTATTATTGGTTATACACTTTAAAAATCTCTTCAAATTTATGTCACTGGTTGTAGATTGTAAAAGTGTCTTCTAAAGTTAGTATTACTCTTTAAAAACTTGAAAATTCAATGACTTTGTATGCTACCTATTTTCAACACTTTTAGTGACTTTTATGTATATATTTGCCTTGATTAAAGTCTTGCAAAATATGTAAGATTTTGGAAGACTTCCAAAAAACTTTAAAATATTTTTTTTATCTTTTATTTTATTTCTTAAATATACAATCTATAAAACCCATATGATAAATGCATATAAATTACTCCATGATATGATTAGTAATAATAATATTTTTATTAAAAATCTCTTTAATTTTTTTTTAATTATAATGTGTTAATGTGTAGATATATATATATATATATTTTTAATATTTATTGAGTAAACCCATGTTAATGGTGAAACGATTTTTAGACCTTGGTGAATCAAATTTTGTTAGAGCATGTCCGACATCACCTCTTGTACAATCTGTATTAGATTTTCCTTATGTCAATATATATTGTTCCTATAAATACATTATGCGCGTCTTATAATTTAAGTATCTAACCGTACAATGATTTATAAATATATGTCTCATCCTTTAACCGATTGCGTAACCTATACAAAATACCAACTAATTTCAATGGGTATATTGTTTCCATTTTATTTACTTTCTGAGGCTGATAATGGAAATGAATTGCATGATCAAGAGATATGGATGCAAAGAAGATGACTATTGAGTTTCTTACAGACATTAATGAGCAAGATTGTGTTACTGGTAGATCAAGAAGTTTTGACTTGTCGTTGATTTTCAAGGAAGAAAGTCAAGTCAATCATGAGAATATCAAAGTGACTTTAACATCTAATGAAGAAGATGTTGCTGAGTTCATCAACAATGTAGAGCTACCAAAAAAGTTATATCATCTAACAACCTCATCATTATGTTTTTAAAGCACAAGAAACAGCCTCGCCCTTCCCAATTGCTATTTTTGTTGATCTCAAGAGGAGAACCAGTGAAACTGTAACATTAGTCATGTGGAACAAGAATCAATGTTTGGCTTACCGAATCCTCCCTGACCAAGAACCTGCGATTCCTCAATACCTCTTTGATTTACTTACACGCGACGATGTTCAACTATTCGATTGGGTGAAAGGTGTTAATGAAAACAGATTCAACTCTTTAACCCAAATTAGGCTTCTGGTGCCTCAACTTATGGATGGTTAATGGTTAGTTTCTGTGTATATGCTAGATGATTGGTTTGAAGGAGATGGATGGTTCTTTTTTTACTCTTAGTACTATTTTGTTTCTTTTTGGTGTCAGCGAGCCATTTAGCTAGTCTTATAACACATAAATTCTCATCTATTTATGTTGCATTTTCTTTTTGATAAGAATTTATGTTGCCTGACTTTGCTTATTTCTTTTGCATTACTCAAAGAATGAGATTAATAGTCGATAGTTGCATCTCTAACCAAAACTTATCTTTCATGAGAGAAGACAGACTTGTTGATTTCATATTTTAAGTCTGACATTCTGGAGTGACGGAGTTTAATTATTTGTTCATTTCATTATATTTTGTAGGAGATTTACAGTTTGGATATTGATTCAGTAATACTTTAATGTTCCTAGCTGTAATCCATGAATAATTTATGTTTTGTCATATATTGCTTAGTTCAGAACTGAAATTAACTTCTTTACCAATTTTTGTAATTCAAGTTTCTTATGTATTTCATTGTCCAATTTCGTGAAAACAAATAATGAGTTTGTGGTCATATATGCGGCTTATTTTGCAAACCCTCATTATAACGATAACCACCAGTAGTGTTCTAGAATATTATGCAGACAAAAAGAAGAATACTTATTCAGATTCCATAGTGGAAGCTTTCTTGCAGTTGAATAAGGTATTGTGCTATAAAAACTTTACCTATAGATGTTATTGCTAAATATAGTAAATTTACGGTGAGGAAAAAAAATGTTGAGGTCATTGACAATGAGGATGAAAAGGAGATAACCACTACATATCCTTCTAGTGTCGAAGGATCACAAATAAACAAATTAGTGATTATCAAGGTTCAACTATCGTTAGTCAATCAAATAATTAGATAAAAACTAGAACTAAAATAATAGTGCGATTCTAGTTTTTCACCAACGGTACTTCTAGATGCTAGCTTCTTGATCCCACAAAAGTCTTTAAATGAAGTAGACATAAAATATTTCGGCTAGTTAGGTTACTTCAAATCTTGATGCTTGATGTGCTCTTCACGTGAGTATTACGAATAATAATACTAGTCGAGCTTCCACAACAAACTACAAAATGAAGTGTTCGTATTTATACACTAAGGTAATTCGTACACCAAGAAATTCCCAAAAACCAAAATGAAAATATCAAGAGATATGCAATTAAATTCCAACTAATATATCGAAAATTTTCATGGATGACAACTCAATATATTAGCTAGCATACGAGTATACTTTACTAATATATTTTCTAGAGATATGCTTTAAAACTGAGAAATTAAAGACATATAAATTCCGAGTATCGAAAGATGTTATGCAATATTTCGTTTTGGGATCTCACCTTGAGTATCAAATATATTTGAACAATGTAAACTACTTCTGTCTTTTTTATATGTCCTCTATTCTATTTTGTTATGTCTTTTTTATCTGTCTGCTTTGTTATTGACATATTTTTCCATTAAACTATCAAATACCGTTAATTTTTTATAACTAAAAAAACATTTTTAACGAAACCCAATCCAAAATCTTAAATAGGATCCTCATATATAGAAAAACAAATCTATTTGAAATCTTTTTATTAATTTTCATTCCTTATTTAGTAACGATATTTACGTCTATAAGATTCCTAATAAAGCTTCTACCTATTGATATAAGATCACATAGTTAATTTTTTATAACTAAAAAAACATTTCCAACACAAACCCAATCCAAAATCTTAAATAGGATCCTCATATATAGAAATAAAAATCTATTTGAAATCTTTTTTATTACTCCCTCCGTCTCTAAAAGATAGGCAGGTTTGTGTGTAAATTTACACACAAACCTGCCTATCTTTTAGAGACGGAGGGAGTAATTTTCATTCCTTATTTAGTAAAGATATTTACGTCTATAAGATTCTAATAAAGCTTCTACCTATATTGATATAAGATCACATACTCCAAATATAAGATTGATAATTCGTGGGATATATTTGTATTTTTTTTAATCATTTCCGAAAACTAATAAAATTTCCCCATATACATGTTATTTATAACTTTAGTAGTAATTTAACATAATAAAGTTAGTCATGACATTTCATCCGGCCTTTTTAATATTTTGACAGATAAAAAGTTGTACATTTTCATCACCGGGTGCTGCAATCGTTATAAAAAGTTACCGGACAAGATACAAACGAAAAATGCACCATTATTATATTACATATTACAGTTGAGATTAAACGTAATCCGCAAATGACAAAAGAAATTCTATGTTAAAATGCAAGATTACCTCCAAAAGCATTGAATTTAGAGTGCCGATAGTTCCTTTATCTTTACAAGTTGCATTCATCATATAGGTTCTTACATGACGTGCAAGCACGTCTGCCGAAGAGGAACAAGAGAAATATGATGAGTCTTTTCTATAAGATCTTAAAAAACCTTTGATTCAGAACGATTTCTAGAAAGCAAAAAATCAACTTTTTGTGAAGCAAAAATATTTTTCCTTTGACTTATGCTTCTGAGAAGCAATCTGCTTCTGGTATCCAAACGCCTTATTACATGGTGTTTGGATGTACACTGAGAAGTATCTTTTTGACTTTTAGAGATGAAAAACAAATAAGTTAATTTGACGATGTTATTGTAAAATGATTTAGAAATTATTTAAATATATTTATTTCTTTTCACATTTTAATGTTGTTAGTTTGTAACAATATCACAAAAGTGGTCATGAAAAACTTATACAAGGTTGTTTTAACACATAGATACATGGTACATGACTCCACATCGTCTGGATATATTGGTGAAGACTACGTTGGTGGAGCTATGGGTCAGATAAATCAGTATTTGGAGGATTTGGATAAGGGTTTCTTTCCAAAGGAAGTAGCATTGGTTCAATAAGCGAATATATCGAAGTTCCAAGGATCTAATTGAAGAATGAATCTATTCCAATTGATGTCCATTTAGGTCCTATTTCTTCTAATTTTTCGGCGAGTAAAAGTGGGTTAGATCTTGAAAATAATGCTTGCTTTCATTTAAGATCGAATGATTGAAAAACTAGCAAGCGATAAGCCAGGTGCTTCCTCGGTTCTGCGTCAATCTCCGGTGAAAGGCCCCTTTCTCTAAAGCACGAGATGTTAGCTTTGAATCAAGTTTCATCATATGATACGAATGAATCATTTCATGCAGTTGAGTTGGTCTCTTATGAAGTCTTTATATGTGTCGATCTCTACTATGTTAATATGACTTATATTAACATAAAATAATAATTTTAAGGATAAAGTAACTTCAAGAAAAAAACCAGATTTCTTTGGTTATGACCTTCTTCTCCCATGTTTCCTGTGACAGATAAAATAATTTCGAGCATGTCTAAATACCGTATCTGAAACTACACAAAAATTAGTTTGGCGATATAATTTAAGAATGACTTATAAAAGCAAAAATGAGTCAATTTTTTTTGTGGAAAAGTTTCTTTTTTGCTTTTGACTTTTGGAATTAACTTCTAGTGTCGGAGAAGTGCTATTGCTTCTCCAAAAGCAGAATTAAATTCTAAGTTAAAACCAAAAATCGTATGTTTGACAAATAGTTAACTTTTTTTGACTCTAGAAATCAATATCAAATTTTGTTGTTGTAGCGCGTTTGAATACACATCTAGAATTAACTTTTTGACTTCTAGAAATCAACAAGCAAGGAATTAGTTTGGTGTAAAATTTGAAACAACTTTTAGAAAAAAGCGAAAAATGTGGACTTTTTCTTTTTAAGTTAATAAATGGTGTGTTTCTTAAAATAAATAAAGAAGACTTCCTTCTGACAAGATATCTTCGCTTCGACTTGTCTTAGAAATTGAAAATCTCCACCTTCATAAGCAAAAAGTAAAAGAAAGAACAAGAAATTGGTTCCGAAGTAGGAACAAGAAATTGGTTCCGGACCAAGTTCTCTCGTCTCTTCAAAAGAAGACTCCGTCCCCCTTTCCCCATATCTCTACACTATACTCTCAAACTTCACTCAAATTCCCAAACCATCACCACATTCAAAAACCAAATTAGGGCATAACACATAAAACCCCTAATCTCAATTCTTCCATTAAATGAAACTGAGGAAGCAATTTCTGCAACTTTTCAGTTGCGAATAAATGAAGTAAGTAACATTATCTATCACATTTCCACCTCTTTAAATTCTTTTTTCATGGATAGTTACAGTTTTCTTAGTTCATCAAGATTCCAATTCCATCAATTGAAGTCTCTGAACCCTAAAACTCATAGAAATAGAAAACCCATTTACATTCCTTCGTCAATTTCATGTAATTTCAAAAACTCAGAAAATGAAGAAAAAAAGAAAAATGGATTAGAATTACTTCAATTTTCAGTAACCTTATCAGTAATCTCTGCATCATTATTATCACCACAAGCTGCAAATGCAGCTGCAAAGACTACGAAATCAACGAAACGGGCAGCTAAGAAGGTAGAAGCCTTATCACCTGAAGAGTTGAAATTATGGTCGAAAGGGTTGCCTGTTGTTAGTAATAGAATTCCATATACAGAGATATTGGATTTGAAACAAGAGGGGAAACTTAAACATTTGATTAAGATGCCTTTGGGGAATTTGAGGCAGAAACCGGATTCAGTTCTAGTTGTTTTAGAGGATTCTAGGGTTTTAAGGACTGTTTTACCAACATTGGAAAGAGATGTGAAGTTTTGGGAATCATGGGATGAGTTGAAATTGGATACTGTTTGTGTTAATGCTTATACTCCTCCTGTTAAGAAACCCGAGTATCCGTCGCCTTATTTAGGATTTGTCAACAAGTTTTCGGAGTTTGTGATGTCGTTTATGAAGACAAAGCCACTGTCAAAACGAGCTCTGGAAATTCAGATGGCGAGGAAAGAGTTGCAAATGAGGAAGAACTTTGAGTTGGCGAGAGTGAAGAATGAACGGGAGATGATGGAGAAGGCTCTTAGAATGCAGAAGAAGACAGAAGAGAGGGAAAGGAGGAAGGAAATTAGAAGGATAGAGCAAGAGGAATCATTGCGTCGGTCTAAGGAGAGTTATGAACGGATGGCTTTGGTTTGGGCAAATATGGCTCATGATCAGACTGTAGCAGGATTTCTTGGGGTTTTCTTCTTTTACTTGTTTTATAGGGTTGTTGTGTTGAATTATAGGCAACAGCAGAAGGATTATGAGGATAGGTTGAAAATTGAGAAAGCCGACAGGGAGGAGAGGCAAAAGATGAGGCGATTAGAGAAGGAGATGGAAGGTACAGAGGGTGAAGAGGATGAGGTTGAAGGTAAGGATGGTGATAAAAATCCATACATGAAAATGGCAAATCAGTTTATGAAATCTGGTGCTCGTGTTCGTCGAGCGCGCCATAAACGATTGCCCCAGTTTCAGGACCGAGGTGTGGATGTGAAGTTTACAGATGTTGCCGGGCTTGGAAAAATACGACTTGAACTTGAAGAGGTTGTGAAGTTCTTCACACATGGAGAAATGTACAGAAGGAGAGGAGTAAAGATACCAGGTCAGATTACATTGCTCGTAACTGAGTGAGAAGCATTTTATTTAATGGAACTGGAAATGTTTGCAGAACCCATATTGAAGTAGACATTTCGTATTAAAATTAACAATCTGTCAAATGCTTTCTCATTTCTTTACTATGATAATTCATACACCAAAGTGTCATCTGGCAGGTTAGCTGCCGATAGTTTAGTCTGGCATCTCTTTTGCATTTAGTTTCAGTTGGAATGTTGATAAATTCATCTGTTTCTTATTCAGGTGGTATACTTCTTTGTGGACCTCCTGGAGTAGGGAAGACTTTGTTAGCAAAAGCTGTAGCTGGTGAGGCTGGGGTGAATTTCTTTTCGATTTCCGCTTCTCAGTTTGTGGAAATATATGTTGGTGTGGGTGCTTCTCGTGTGCGAGCACTATATCAAGAAGCAAGGGAAAATGTATGCTATCCCCATTTATCCGAATTTGTCCTTCCTTTAACTCTTGTTTGGAATCTTTTCCTTGTGCTTGTCAAGTTGTCACATTGTTGCTTATTTTTGGGTAGAAATGATTTTGATGCACCATTATTTAGGCACCATCTGTTGTCTTCATTGATGAAATTGATGCTGTTGGTAGAGAACGTGGTCTAATTAAAGGTTCTGGTGGACAAGAGCGTGATGCCACTCTTAATCAGGTCAGCAGAAGGATATTTAAAATCTAATGAAGCACTGCTTCTATTGGTTTCTTTAAATCTGAGTAACATTTTAACATTTATTGGTTTATCTGAAAACCTTAGCTCCTTGTATGCTTGGATGGGTTTGAAGGGAGAGGTAATGTCATCACTATTGCTGCCACAAATAGGCCAGATATCCTTGATCCAGCACTAGTGAGACCGGGAAGGTTTGATCGAAAAATTTACATTCCCAAACCTGGCCAAATTGGTCGAATTGAGATTCTGAAGGTACCAACTCCTCACCAATTCTGTGAACATAAAGCTTTAGAGTACTAAACTATAAGTAATACAAATTCTTGTGTAATTTTTCACCATGCTAAGGTTACTCATTATTTTCTGTTAACAGGTGCATGCTCGTAAGAAGCCAATTGCTGAAGATGTGGATTATATGGCCGTTGCTAGTATGGCAGAGGGGATGGTAGGAGCTGAGCTAGCAAATATTATTGAGGTTGCTGCCATTAATATGATGCGTGATGAAAGAACTGAGGTATATATAACCTGCTTTTTTATTTAAATTTATCCATTTGAGGATATAGAATTGGTGACTATGTTGTAAAAGGCGCTGGGCAAGGCGAGGCGCCAAGCCCAGCGCCTAGCGCCCCAGGCGAGCGCCCGAAAATTGGAAAAAACCAATAACAAGCATAATTTGGCGCCTAGGCGCCTTTTTTGCCTAGGCGCTAGTCCAGCGCTTAGAGCGCCTTTGGTGCTTAAGCGCCAAAAACGCTCGCCTTTCACAACATAGATTGGTGATCTCGTAAATGTCCTAGGTATGGGGAAACTGTAGCATTCTTATTTTGTTTAGGTCATGCAAGTTAATGGACAGCAGATGTTTAGCATTTTCAGTGTACGTTGGCATAGGTCTCAAGTATCTGAGGTGCACATGAATGGAACCCACATTATGTTACGAATGTTGATATTCTAGAATGGAGCCATTTAGCTGCATTTCCTTAAAACGCAAACAAAGTTATCTTGTATCTGCTTATCTCTTTTTATTCTTCTCTGACTGAAAAATAGCTGTAGGCCTATATTTCTCAAGCACGAGTTTCAGAAGTTTCTTAATTTTGATTAACTAATCAAGCTATCATTTAGTGTACCTTAGCCAACAGACGATTTAGTCATTTAGTGAATATATATTAATGTTATCCAACTGTACACACTTGTCCTGCTCACTTGGCTTTTACATTTGACTCATCTTAATTACGTATCTGATAGCTAACCTAATTTGCACACTACCAATTTTCCTACCTAAGATTTTGTTAAGCATATCTAGTACTTGCGCAGATTACAACTGATGATTTGTTACAAGCTGTACAAATAGAAGAACGAGGAACACTTGATAGAAAGGATAGAAGCCTAGAAATGTGGAAGCAACTAGCTCTCAATGAAGTTGCCATGGCTGTGGCGTCTGTGAACTTTCCAGATCTGAAGAACGTTGAGTTTGTACTGCACTGAACTCAACTCATATTTTCCTTTTCTCCTTGAATTGAAAAACTGAACTCTCTATTCGTGTAAGGAACTGATATCCTGTATTTTAATAGGTCACTATTTCACCTAGAGCAGGCAGAGAAATGGGTTATGTCCGGGTGAAGATGGATCATTTGAAATTTAGTGAAGGAATGCTTAGGTATGATTTCATTTCTGACCAACTACTGCACTTCCATTGCCTTTCTGCTATAAGGGGATAAACATTGTAATCGTAGTATCGAATAAATGAGTGCTTTAGCTGGAGGATTTCTCAGCCTCAGGAAGGGGTGTGCCAGAAGCACATGCCCTTCATTTGGGTAGTCGACACATTTCTTGGGCTATTTATGCTACTTTTTAGTCTCAAGTAGTTGCTAATCATCAGATGCCATTTTGCACAATGTCTCCATGTAGTCGACAATCTTTGCTGGATCATATTACTGTTCAATTAGCACCTCGAGCGGCAGACGAGATTTGGTATGGCAAAGATCAGGTAAGATAACTTCTTTCCTGGTGTCTTGTACTAGATTACACTAAATTGCTAAGGTAGCTGTTTAGTGTTAACATGATGCACTTGTAAGATTTAACATGATGAAATATTTCAGTTGAGCACAATTTGGGCAGAAACGGGAGACAATGCCAGGTCCGCTGCCCGAAGCTTAGTCCTAGGTGGTCTTACAGATAAACATTATGGGCTATCTGATTTTTGGGTTGCAGACCGGCTTGATGTATGCTGCACTCATCTCTTCTCCATATATTATTCTGTTGTATGACAATTTTAGTTGGTTAAATCCCATATTGCATAACATATTACCAAATTTATATATCAGGACATCGATTTGGAGGCCTTGCAGATTCTTAACACTTGTTATCAACGCGTTAAAGAGGTAAACCTCGGTTCTGTGGACGTTTTCCCTGTACTATTCCTGCTTAAATTTCTTTAACCAATAATGATCCAGTCTTTGTTTAAATAATTGTATCAAAGATCCTGGAGCGAAACCGAACACTTGTGAATGTCATGGTTGATGAACTCGTTCAGAAGAAAACTCTTACTAAACAGGAGTTTTTCCGCCTGGTGGACCTACATGGTTCGCTCGAACCAATCCAACCTACAATCCTTGACATCAGAGTTGCTAACCGCAAGAAGTTACAAGAAAAGATGATGCACCAGATGGAAGTATCACAACAGAGCAACATGTAAGACCGAAGAAATAAAAGATCACCAAAAAAGGCATCAAGTCCGGTAGGATGAAGAAGCTTCACAACGACCAACAGGTTCGAAGCAGACATCAAGTACCATCAGTGAACATCAGAACCTGGGTTGTACTAAATTTTGTATTTAGGCATTTCAGCTAGTTGTTATTTTGTCGATCTTGTACAGTTCGCTGAAGGGCGGGAACTGAAAGCTGGTGACACCGGAAAAATCAAAGAAGAAGAGCAAAATAAAATCCAAGGAAAACAATAATTGTAGTCTTGACTGATTTTTTTTCAAAATCTACCTCAGGCACCATCTGTGCCACCGTCGACCGCCACAGTGTCACGGTGAAGCAAAAATACCTCGGCAATCAGTATAAAAGAGTGTATGCTGAGTGTAAGAACCTGATAAGCTGGAACACATCTCGAGATTCTTCTGTATAAACCGCAGAAACCAAAAGCCCTAGATTTTCTTTAAACCCAGAAATTCATTTTCTCTACCTGAATAGAAAAAATGGGATCTCGATTGAAGAAGAATTTCATCAAGATTTTTCCAACAGAGATAATCTCAGAAATCTTAACTCGTTTACCCACAGAATCAGCATTAGAATGTAAATTAGTCTGCAAAAAATGGATGAATCTCATTCAACATTCATCATTTCCCCAAATGCATTTAGCTCGTCTCAATCATCCAGATTCAACCGAATCAGGTAAGTTAAGATATGTTTACTTGAAATCAGATGAAGATGATGATGATTATGATCGTAATAACCATCATTCGTATTTTGAATTTAATGATAATGAGGATTGGAATTATGTGAAACCCATTTACAGAAAAATCAATTTCAGAACTAAATGTGAAGCTTACATCATTATTGGTTCGTTTAATGGTTTGATTTGTATGTATGGAGCTCAACCTGATATACCTGATACTAGAGGACCTGCTATTGTTTTCAATCCAGTGACAAATGAATACGTTGTTCTTCCAGAATTTGAAACTTTTCCAGAATGTAAGACCAAAGGTTTAAAATCAATTGAACATTTTCATGAGGCATGTGGATTTGGTTACCTTGCTTCGACTAATGAATACAAAGCTGTTAGGATTTACACGGTACGGGGAGCACTTAATTCTGTAGAGGTAGAGGTCTACACAGTGGAAAGTGGTAAGGGATGGAGACATGTTGGAAAGTTTGAGTTTGGTTTTAGATTTGAAACACATCCTAGGCAAATGCATGGTGTGTTTCTGAATGAATGTCTTCATTGGAGGAATTCTATAGGACGAATGGTTCTGGTATTCGATCTGGCCAATGAAAAGTTTCGTGACCATATTTCACCACCTCCTATGCTTACGGAGACCGATGATGATAGTGATGACGATGGTGATGATTTTATTGTGTTAGGGGTTTCTTGTGGGATTTTATATTATGCTGTTTGTCAAACTTTTGAAGGGCATAACTTTCATGATGTATGGCTGTTAATGAAGAAGGGTAATAATCTTGTAATGAAAGAACAAGAAGGACACCAGTCATGGGGTTGGAGCAAAGTGACTAGTCTTGAGCAAAGTGAACCGTTCGCCTTCATGAAGGATGACAGCATCGTTTTACGTTACGATGAAGGCACTATCAAAGTATTTCTCTCATCAACTTCAACCTGGGGAAATCTTGTAAAATTCCATGCAATATTTCTTCAATTATTTCCACACAAGCATACCTTAGTTTCATTGAAAGAATTGGGTGAAGAAGGTGCAATGAAGTCACAGGGAATTAGTGGACACATCAACTGTTAGAAACTGGTAAGTTCCATTTAGCTTTTTGTCATATACACATGCTTAAATGTTTGATTGGGGTTTATTTTGAGAAAAGTTAACAAGGGACCTAATTATTAACCTAAAACTATAAACAGTTATGTATCAGCACCTGCGAATATGTGTCTATATCATCAATCCCAACTTTATGTGTGTGTTTTTCATATGCAATCGCACTTTATTACTTTGCTAATTGCGTTTGTTAGTCGCTTGACCCGATTTCTACGGGAGAATGTGATGCATGCTTCAGTAATTTGTTTCATTCATTGATCAGATTCAGAAAAGCATATGCATGCGAATGGTGAAAGTGAGAGTTTTCGCATCAGTACAAGTTATTCTATTCGTTCTTACTTCTTAGTATGTTGATCGATAACTATCAGGATCAAATTTGAAGCTTTTCTAATTTGACTCTGTTTCGATATTGGGAGTTGCAATAGTGCCTGCAGGGATAGTGTTTAACTGGAAGTAATTTTAGTAAGCTTCACATCAGTAGGAAATCTCATAAAGCATGGTGGGTATTCTTAGTACCAAAATTGAAAGACTTCGACCTGCTCTATTATTATCATCAGTATATTAGCTGCGTCGGTAACCTTTTTACATAAACTAGGAGGAAAATAACTCCATGAACTGGCATTAATCCTACAGTCTTCATAGGTGATAGGGTTTACATTGGTGTTTTGTTTTGCCTTGCTTGTCAGTTGTTCCCATTGTCTTTCTTGTTGTTATCCTTCTTCTTGTGAACAGAAGCAGGATAGCTTAGTGTTTACTTTAGTTTCAGGATACCCATAATCAGTCTGCCTCTGAATACTCGTAGTTTGTTCACAGTTTTAGAGTGGTGGACTTTTCTGCTGACAAGGTAGCAAAAAATGGGAGTAGTCTGGCAAGGGTTTACAATGGTGTTTTGTTTACAATGGGTTTACAATGCTTTAGTAGGTAATTTCATAAAGCATGGTAGGTATTCTGAGTAGCAAATTTGAAAGTCTTTGACCTTCACCATTATCATCATCATCAGTGTAATAACTGCATCGTTAACCTTTTTCAATAAACTAGGAGGAAAATATCTCCATGAATCCCGCATTAACCCTACTGTCTTCATAGGTGTCAGGGTTTACAATGGTGTTTTGTTTTGGTTGGCTTGTCAGTTGTTCCACTGTCTTTTGTTATGCTTTATCTTTCATCTTGTAAACAAAAGTAGGGTTGTTTAGCATGTACTTTAGTTTCATCGGTGTGCCTCTGAACAGTTTGTTCACAGTTTTAGAGAGGTGAACTTTTCTGCTGTCAAGATAGCAAAAAAGAGGAGTAATCTGGCAAGGGGTAATGTAAGTGTATGTAATATGCGGCCTGCTTTGTTTGTGAGATTATTACAGGTTTTGTGGAGTCAGTATAGCTCGTTGCCGTTTTGATTTCTGTTTTAGCTTTGTCCTTTGGTTAAGGCTGTTTGTTTGCAGGCGCCCTTCTTTGGGGTTTTCCCTTGTTCGTTGATACTTGGTTTTTCTGTAAGTTGCGCTGTTGTGCTTTCTTGTTATGTTTTGCCATTTTGGCTGTTGATGCGGCTGTTAATGCAAAAGTCGATTAATAATTGGAGCCTCTACGGGCTCATTTTCTAAAGTTGCAATACTGCTGGAAATCTCTCAAGTGTAGCCGTAAAAGTTGTGTCCATCATGCATCACAGTTTGCAGCTCATGGTTGCATGTCTCTATATTGGTCCCTTCATGATCTTAGGCTATCTGCTGGCTCATAGATGGGCTTTTATGCGGTCATAACCCGATGCAGTCAATTCTAAGGCCTGTCCTTTATTGCGCCAAACACAATACAAATCCAACCGGTTCTCCCATTTTTGATTTTTCCCACCCAGACGCCTTTAAACCCTAAAAAGTAAAGAGTGTATGCTGAGTGTAAGAACCTGATTAGCTGAAATACTTATGGTTTCCCTAAAAATACTTACGGATCTCTGCAAACAAGCGCATATCTTGAAATTGTTTCTGTATAATGTAAACCGCAAAAATCTAAACCCCGAGAAAAACCCCTAAATTTTCTTTAAACCCTAAAAATTATTTTCTCTACAAAATCCTTGCTTGATCAAAAAAAAAATGGGGTCTCGATTAACCAAGAATTTCAACGAGATTTTTCCAACAGATATAATTTCAGACATCTTAACCCGTTTACCCACTGAATCATTATTAGAATGCAAGTTAGTCTGCCAAACATGGAAGAATCTCATTCAATATCCATCATTTCCCCAACTGCATTTAGCTCGTCTCAATCATCCAGATTCGATCGATTCAGGTAAGTTAAGATATGTTTACATGAAATCAGATGATGATGATTATAGTTTTAACCCTAATAAATATCTTTCCTATTTTGAATTTTATGATAATGAGGATTGGAATTATGCAACACCCATTTATAGAAAAATCAATTTCAAAACTAGATGTGAAGCTTACATCATTATTGGTTCGTTTAATGGCTTGATTTGTGTTTATGGAGCTCAACCTGATAGTACTCAAGGACCTGCTATTATTTTCAACCCAGTGACAAAAGAATACCTTGTTCTTCCAGAATTTGATACAAAAGGTTTCAAATCGCATTTGGCGTGTGGATTTGGTTACATTGCTTCGACTAATGAATATAAAGTTGTTAGGATTTACATGGTAAAAGGAGAACCTAACTCTGTAGAGGTGGAGGTGTACACTGTTGGAAGTGGTAAGGGATGGAGGCACGTTGGAAAGTTTGATTTTGGTTTTAGATTTTCGGCTTATTTTGAGCATACACATGGTGTGTTTCTGAATGAATGTCTTCATTGGAGGAATCATGTAGGAGGAATGGTTCTGGTATTTGATTTGGCTGATGAAAAGTTTCGTCAGCATATTTCACCACCTCCCATGCGAACTCAGGCGGGTAAGGAATTTAAGGTGTTAGGGGTGTCTGGTGGTGGGATTTTATATTATGGTGTTTCTCAATCCTTCCGACAACCTGACTTTGATGATGTATGGCTGCTAATGAAAAAGAGTAATGATCCTCAACAAGAAGGACACCAGTCATGGGGTTGGAGTAAAGTGACTAGTCTTGAGCAAAGTGAACCGTTCGCCTTTCTGGGCGATAGCAGCATCGTTTTACATTATGATGAGGGCACTCTCAAATTATTTCCCTCAACAACATGGGAAAAACTTGTATATGTTAATGTAATATCTTGTCAAGTATTTCCACACAAGCATACCTTAATTTCATTGAAAGAATTGGGCGAAGAAGGTGCAATGAAGTCACAGGGAATTAGGGGACAAATCAACTGTTAGAAACTGGTAAGTTTCATTTCGCTTTTGGAAGTCATATGCATATGCTTAAATATTTAAATGGGTTTTATTTTGAGATTGGTTAACAAGGGACCTCATTATTAACTCTAAAACTATCGACAGTTATGTGAGTGTTCTTTCATATGCAGTCACTCTTTATTACTTGCTAACTGCATTTTTTAGTCGCTTGACCTAATTTCAATGAGAGAATGTGATGCATGCTTTAGTAATTTGTTGCATTCATTGATCAGATTCGAGTAAGCATATGCAGGCGAATGGCGAAAGTGAGAGCTTTCACATCAGTACAAGTTATTCTGTTTGATTCTTACTTCTTAGTATAGTATGTTGGTAGATAATTATCAGGATCCCAATTTGAATTTTTTCTAATTTGCCTCTGTTTCGATATTGGGAGTTGCAATAGTGCTTGCAGTGGTAGTGTTTAACTGGAAGTAATTTTAGTAAGCTTCACATCAGTAGTGAGTCTCATAAAGTATGATGGGTATTCTTGGTACCAAAATTGAAAGACTTCGACCTGCACCATTATTATCATCAGTATAATAGCTGCATCTTTAACCTTTTTTGATAAACTAGGAGGAAAATAACTCCATGAATCCAGCATTGATCCTACCGTCTTCACAGGTGACAGGGACATTGATGTTTTGTTTTGCTTGGCTTGTCAGTTGTTGTCATTGTCTTTAGTTGTTGTTTTTCCTTCTTTTTGTGAACAGAAGTAGGGTTGTTTAGTGTTTACGTTAATTTTAAGAGACCCATAATCGATATGCCTCTGAACACTCCTAGTTTGTTCACATTTTTAGTGAGGTAAACTTTTCTGCAGACAAGATAGCAAAAAAAAATGGAACAGTCTGGCAAGGGGTATGGTAAGTGCGTATAATATGAGGCCTGCTTTCTTAGTGAAATTAGAATCTCCTCATCAACACTATCACAGGTTTCGTGGAATATGTATAGCTTGTTTTAGGGATGTTTGTTTGTGTGTGCCCTTCTTAGGGATTTCCCTTGTTTAGTTGGTGCTTGCTTTTTCTGTAAGCTGGACTGTTGTGCTTTCTTGTAATGTTTTGCCATTTTGGCTGTTACTGCAAAAATCGTTTAACCAACAACAAAAAAAAAAAAAAAAAAAAAAACCTCTTAATAGTTTTTGGTTATACAGATGTTGGTTTGCTTGTCAAGGACAGAAATATCTTGGTTTCTCCAAGAACTGAAACTCTGTGTAAGAAGATTCGTTGTAATGATTAATAACCAGCTTACACTTAGGGGCTAGGGAAGTACTGTTAGAGATTATTAGCGGAGTATATATACAAGTTACTCTGTTTGATTCTTACTTCATGTTGATAGATCATAGATAATTATCAGGATCCAGTTTGAACTTTTCTGACTTTCCTCTTCGATGTTGAGAGTTGCAATAGTGCGCCCAATGTTAGTGTTTAACTGAAAGTAATCTTAGTAAGCTTCACAGTTAAGACCAGTAGGTAATCTCTTAAAGCATGGTGGGTATTATGAGTAGCAAATTTGAAAGTCTTTGACCTGCACCATTCTCATCATCAGTGTAATAGCTGCATCGTTAACCTTTTTCAGTGAACTAGGAGGAAAATATGTCCATGAATCCTGCATTAACCCTACTGTCTTCATAGGTGACAGGGTTTGCATTGGTGTTTTGTTTTGGTTGGCTTGTCAGTTGTTCCACTGTCTTTTGGTATTCTTTATCTTTCATCCTGTGAACAGAAGTAGGGTTATTTCTTTTAAAGCATTACTTTAGTTTCAGGAGACCCAGAATCGGTATGCCTCTGAACAGTTTGTTCACTGTTTTAGAGAGGTAAACTTTTCTGCTGTCAAGATATAGCTAAAAAGAGGAGTAATCTGGCAAAGGGTAACTTGAGTGTATGTAATATGAGGCCTGCTTTCTTAGTGAGATTATCACAGGTTTGTGGAGTCTGTATAGCTCGTTCCCCTTTTGATTTCTGTTTTAGCTGTGTCCTTTGGTTAAGGCTGTTTTTTTACAGGCGCCCTTCTTTGGGGTTTCCCTTGTTTGTTGGTGCTTGATATTTCTGTAAGTTGCATTGTTGTACTTTCTTGTATTGTTTTGCCATTTTGCCTCTGAACACTATTCTTAAAAAAAAAAAAAAAAATTGGTTATACAGATGCTGGTTTGCTTGTCAAGGAAAGAATTATCTGGATTTTTTACAAAACTGAAGCTCTAATGTCCGTGCTGTTAGAGTCTATGAGCCTCTACGGGCTCATTTTTTTTAAGTTGCAATACTGCTGGAAATCTGTCGAGTTGTTTACACCATTTCCCAGCAGATCAGCTTGATACATAGAATCTTTGTCCATCATCACAGTTTTCAGCTCATGGTTGCATAATTTGGTCTCTTCATGATGTTAAGCTATCTGGCTCTTAGACGGGCTTTTAAGCGGTCTTAACCCTATGCAGTCAACTCTAAGGCCCAGTCCTTTATTGCACCAAACCCAATACAAATCCAACCGGTTCTCCCATTTTTCCCACTCACACCTTTGCTTCATCATCCTAATCCTAGAATGAGTCAAATCAGTAACTGTAAAACAGAAATTCGCCGACTATCTCCAATGGGGAGAATCTAATGGTCAACGACGGTGGGGAGTATGTTGAAGTCTTTTTTACAATTATACCCTTACAGATAATAATTAGTAAAACTTAGAAATGATTTATCTCTTAAGTTAGACTACGGATTTTCGTAAACGTTATACCATTGAAAATCATTTTAAAAGAACCTATGTAACGAATATAAATATGACAATCAAATTATACATATTTCTTATAGTGACAATAATCAATTAAAATGGTAGTTTTAGAAATATCCCATTGATTAGAGAGATAACTCATCTATTTATGAGACAAAATTTAAACTCAACTAGCTCATTTAGTTTGGGACGGAGGGAGTATTTGGCGAGACCGTCAAAAGAGGAACCAATAACATTGCTTGGTCACTTTACCCACGTTACTAAACAGAGGGTTTTTCGCCCGGTGGACCTACATCATGATTCCATCGAATCAATCCAACTTAATATCCAGAGTTGCCAACCGTAAAGATGACGGACTAGACGGAAGTATCCCAACGGGGCAGCGTTATGAGACCAAAGAAATAAAAGAACACCACAAGTCCGCAACGAGTAAGGGCAACAATAAACAAATCATGGATTTGTTCATTTTGCTCTCTATGGACTCAACAAACGTGAGAAATGGATGGCCAAACCAACAAATCTGTTGGTTTGTTGAGTGAGGACTGTCTTTAACCGCGCGCTTAATCTAGAGTCGGGCGGACAAAGTAAACCTGTTGGCGGGTTTCATTTAATCCTCGCGGGTGAGTATAAACATCCAACCGGTGATATTAAACCGCTAACGGCTATATCTGAACAAATGAAAAATTTATTCATCCGACGACTAGAATTTTGAGTTCTATAAATACTCCCTATTTCAACTTCAAATTTATTCATTCTGCACTTGACCCTTGTTAGTTCGACGAGCTCCGTATACTGCAGAAGAAGATGAAGCTATTTGCAGAAACTATATTTTTTTATCAACTCAACTTGATTCAGCATTGTATCCATGGGTGAATTTCTAGGCGGTTATTCACGAGGGGTTCTCCAGCGACACCCGTAACCCGAGTCGTCGTGCTAAATGCAACACAAAAAATTTAATTCGATAAAGAAAGAAGTAAGTGAATTTGTAGCTTTGACCATGCAAGTCAATCGATTTATACTTCGGAGCAAAACGGATAACGAGGTGGTAACAGGATCAAAAGAGGAATGGCGAAGATGAAAAATATGATTTTTCGTTTCTGAAATTGTTTAGAAATCCTAAGGTGTTGAACAATTTCAACCCCTTCTTATTACCACCACATTAGTTGTTGTTCCACCTAGTACTTCTCATCAGTAAAGTTAATGTAACGATTAAGGTGTTAAACATATGTAATTTGATTTAGTCTACAAGTAGTCGTACTTTTAATTGATTAATGGTAGCATAATTAAAGTTATAATTTCTCTAACGTCCCTCATTATTATCTTCAGGGCGTGGAGTCGTCCATTCTCCAAGACTCGGGATATCCCACCGGCCAACAAATTTGCAAAATTTGTATAGGGGAAAAGTAAGGTTGAACAACACTATGTATTGGAAAGTAATCGATCCTCCAAACATATAAGCGGTACCTTGTGGTGCTGGTTGTGGTGGTGTAACAATGTAGTAATCATTAGGGTTGAAGGGCGAGAATGATGACGAAATTCTCCTAGCATCTTGAGGTTGAAAAATAGGCACAGTTTGTGGTGAAGTACTGTGATGTACCTGTGTATCTCCTGTCACTGAATCATTCTCGTGCCATGATTGTTGCTCCTGGTAGAACCGGAATACTGTTAACGCCCCTTAGGGTTTACACTTGGACTCAACCCAAACATTGTGTCCGTCTTCCATTTCCTACACACACTCAATAGTATGCATAACTCATTTTCCGAACAAGCCAATGCATATCGTCAAGTTGTCCCTTCAACTCTTCATTAGAAGCATTCACACTGTGGTAAGGATAATCACGTTACATAACTTGGGAAACAACGAGGATCGTGGTTAGCTCACCTTGTGAAGTAAGACTTGGCATCTCCCAACGAATTTCTGGAAAATTTGACGAAGTAAATGAAGAACTTGCACCCGTGCTGGGGTAAGTCATAAAGCATGGATCATCCGAAGGCGGATGGCTAGGAATGATGTTTGTATCAAGACCTAGGCGTGATAACCCCGGGAAATCAAACCCATAGATTTTCATGTTGTGTGTACCAATGGAAGGCTTCGCAATTGATTGCTACTATCTGACACATTGCGATTCATTAATATCCACTTGTGTGTTTAGTTCACACCTCACTCATGACGTCCTTCTCTCCCGACCGAAATATGATGCGGAGGTTTGCATCTGTTGTGGAGGGTTAATTGCAATTACATTAAATCCCTCTTAACTGGTACGACAGTTTTTCTCCTAGGTACCAAACCCCTTTATCCAATTTTGGAGTGTAAAAAATAACTCTACGGAGAGAATAATCAAGAATATATTGTGCATCTAGACGAAGATACTCAGGAAAATCAACGTAAGGGTGAACAACAACATTCATGTGGCTCCGAGTGATCTGTTGATACCTCTGGAAAAAACTGAAAACCGCGCTTTTGCTCCCAGTGTCCTTCGCTCGGTTGCTCGTGTAGTACATGTCCATAATCAGAAGTCTATGGGTACTGTCTTTAAGAATTGTTTTATCAACACGGAAGTAGGTATACCATCAATACTACAAAGTACTCCATAATTTAGTATTTTGTCTTATCTATACATTTCTTCGTAAAAATTCATTAAATTTAAAAATAATACTTTAGATATTTACCTCTATGATACCCCAGAAACCAGTGAAGTTAGCTATACCTATGGGCGCTTGATCCAGCCCACAGTATATTTCTGCTAATATTGCATACCCCAAATCATAATGTGGTGTTTTTTCAAGATCTTTCAACGCTTCAAGCCAACCAATATGAGAAACAGTAGTTGAGTTTGGAAAGAATGTCCGACCCATTAACCATAAAATTAACACCCTTTCGAGTTCAAGATATTCAGCTACATCTGTTGAGTTTGCCTTATCTCGGAGGAATTTCTTCAACGCTGAAAAATGTACACCAGCTCCTTTCAAATTTTTACGATCTATACGTATTTCTGATTCAAAAAACGAGGGAAGGAGCGCCTGCCATTTATTATCCGACACCCATTTGTTTTGGTTGAATGGTACATGCTTTCCCATTTCACCTGTAATTCCACAAATGAAATACAAATCAAGGGGCGTAATTCCTATTAATATCAAATATATTTTTGTTTATTAAATAACTTCTTAAAACAATTTAATTAAGTTAAATAACTTACCAATTTCAAAATCCATAAAATGGAACGTGTGCGTTGTTGGCCACCAACTTTCTATCGATACTTTCGCAATTTTGATGTTGTGTTTTCGAGGCTTCGCACGATAAAATGCACGCCAGGGATATCTTTCAACTATTTCTCGGACTGGAGGGGGTAGACTATTACTAATGGCCATTAAGTCTTGAAATCCACCTCTCATTTTATATAATAGTAACTATCATACCGCTCCTGATGCCCCGACACATGACCTTGAACTAATGATGGAGCAGCAACGACATTCCGCGAAGCAAACTCCGCCTCACGATTCTGAGTATAATTTACATTTGTGACAGGCCTCCGTATTGGTTAAGGTTTTCGATCTCTTTTGTGCCTAAAATTATAGACGACTTTTCTTACCAGACTGCTCATTTTGTAGCAAGATTTTGTTAAGAAGAATTTAAAGTGAAGGATATGATGAGTGAAAATGAATTTATAAGAAGAAGAGAGTAGTGGTGTGAGTGAAAATGAATTCAAATGAAGAATTTTATATCTTTCAAAATTGTAACTATTGAGAAAAGAGTCGTTAGTTTTTTAGCTTTGGCGATTTGTACGCTCCCTCCAGCGGATTTTACAGAGCCGCACGCTGATTGTCATCGGCCCCCGCTCACTGTTTTCCCATAGTGCAAAATGTTGTTTGACCATCCACTAGGTTCAATAGATTTTTTTATTTGTTGATTGCCATAAGGATTGCCCTAAAACCATAAAAATGACACCCAAGTCAGTTGGGATGAAACTTCACAACGACCCGACAGATTTAAAGCAGGCATTAAATTCCATCAATTTATTTTTTTTGATACTAAAGGGAATTTTATTCATCATCTGTTGTGAAAATTTAAATAATATTTTTCTATCCATTTAACAACATCATCTGGATAGTTATGTTCATAACATAAACTATGAGCTTCATGTCTAGCCTTTTCAGCTAAAGCATGAGCCCACTGTTACCTAACCTGTTAACAGCCTTAAAAAACCAAAGGTTCTTACATGAAAATTTATTCTTAACTGCTAAGATAAGATTATGATTAAACCAATGCACTTGTGATTCCTCACTGTGTAATGACTTAACCACATTCTCGCAGTCCATCTCAAAAATAACTTTTTTAAAACCAAAAGCTCCAATCCATTCAACTGCCTCTTCCAAAGCTTTGCATTCAAAATGTTCATCTCTCATCTCTACATCCACTTCCTCCTCCAGATTGGTTCCTTTAACTCATAAGGCTTGACCTGCACAATTTCGAATAATTAGATCAATACTGCCTTTTCTTGTATCATACATATAGGAAGCATCAATATTAATATTTACATATCCTCTCTCAGTGGTAACCAAGTTTTAAAAACCACATTTTTATTTCTACTCTGCATAATAGATGTGTTAGAAACATCACATTGTCTCATAAGATTCTGTATTCTCTGAATAGTATTATAAGCATTAGGTTACATCTATGTTTCCACATATACCAAACTGAACACATAAGCATGTAGATATAAGAATCTGATATAGTAACATTGTAATGCTCATTATGATCATTAGTAAAAAACCAACTTATTACCCATTCCTGCAGGTTAGCAAAATTCTGCAAAACATGAGAGATATTAACATTTAAACCAAACCATATAGATCTTGCATAAGGGCAATACATAAATAGATGAATACCAGATTCAACACTGTGATGACAGAAACAACAATGATGATCAATATCAGTCTTATAACTTGCAAGCTTTCCTCTTGTAGGAGAAATATCCTTTACATACTTTCAGATAAATAACTGAACTCTATGTGGAACCCTAGTTTTCCAAAAAAAAATCCAAACTAGTTTTGGTATAAAATCACTACTTATAGAGTTATTTACCTGATTAGTGCATAGGGTGTTGTAAGCACTTTTAATAGAGAACTTACCTCTTCTATCTGGTTTCCAAATTAGATAATCCTCCCGGTAACAGGAATAAACATGTTCAGAATCGCATTAGCAGTTTCTTGATTAAAAAGAGAATTGACAAGACTGGCATTCCAAATTCCATCAATTTACATATCATAAACCGGGGTTGTGCTAAATTTTGTATTTATACATGTTGACACAACCACTGGCGGAGGAAGTATAAAGCAAGGGTGTGCAATTGCACAACCTTAAATCCAAAATCTCTCTATTGGGTATTGATTTTTCAAGCCCAAATCTATTATTTTATTAATTGAACTTTGCAGTTTGCACGCACCTACTAAAAATGTTGAATTGAAAGCCCAAGATGCAAAATCCAATTCTTAGTTTGAATCACAGCGATAGACACGAGAGTTGCGACCATTAACAACACTAACAAAATGATTCATGAACACTTTGATCCTACGAAGAATTTGATAAGAAGTAGACTAGATTGCATCTAATTGTAAGATGATGCATGTTGGAAAGATCATCAGCTGTTGTATGAAATATTTCAATGAATAAAAAAAATCTAGTCTTTTAATTTTGTTGTGTATTCTTTTTTCTTGCACCCCTCTTTCAAAATCCTAGCTCCTGGTTCTGCCCCAGGACACATCAATGCATTGTATTCTTGTTCGGAAAAATAGTTCACTGAAGGCTGTAACTGGAGCTGATGAGACTGAAAATATCAAAAAAAATAAAATAAAGAAAATACATAAAATCTTAGGAGAACAAAAATTAAGTCTGGCTTGCTGGCTTTGGTACCCGGATTGTCATAGGGATTGCAATCTCAAGGCACTCTTTTAGGCTAAGTCTTATGGGCTAGATTGAAGGTGCTAGATTAGCAGTTAAGTGTTGAAATTCAAAAAAAAAATGTGGCCTAAAAGTTAACACTAGTTCTCTCTCCTACCAGTTGTTAGCATGTGAACTAGCAGCTAGATAGTTTCGCTGAATGATTCAACGCTGAGAAAATATGATTTTCGCTGAATAGTTAAGCACTAGGGAGAATATTCCAGCGCATCTACGCTGACTGGAAACGCGCTAACAGTGAGCGCTGAATAAAAACGCACTATCACTCTGAATTCGCACCTGTCACTTTTCACGATTCACATTGAGCGAAGGTCAGGAAAATGCACTATTTCAGGGAAAGGGGAGGGTAGGGTTTGAAACGATGAAAAGGTAAAAATTTGTGCGAGTCAGACTCGCAGTGACTCGCTGATTTAACTGAACCCGTTTTGGACTAACTTGCCCTCATAGTTACTATTGTTGCCGAAAGAAAAGTGAAGTTCTTCAATTTAATAAAAATGGTATCAATTAGGATAAATCATTAATAGCTCCAAAATCTCTTGTTGTACTCCAAGCTAATTCCAATACCTAAATCATCAAATACATTTTTGCACCGTACTTTCACTGATATCTCTGAATAAACTGAGAAGAGAAGAATTTGATATTATTGAAAATATTTCAGACAATCTTACATTGTTTTCTTACAAGACAATTTAAGGCAAATCATTGAATATGTAATAGCATGACATCACTTAAATGAAACACACAGACACATTATAATAGTCAAGTCAACTTTTGAATAGTGTTGACTTGAGACACAAACTAATAACCCACTTACAGTGTCTAATACACCCCCTCAAACTGTTATGGGCACAAGAACAGTTTGAACAGAATAGTGTTGACTTGAGACACAAACTACTAACACACTTACAGTGTTACAGACTTACAGTGTGTAATAAAAATACATATTCAATGATAAGAACTGAGAACAACAAAAAACTACTGACTGGTTGTGTTCATTAAACTCTGCAACAATCTGGAGAAAGTAGGAGCACAGAGACCCTTTGTAAAGATGTCAGCAACCTGTTGTTCACTAGGCACATGTTGAAGTTGTACAAATCCCTGCTCCACCAGCTCTCGAATAGTATGATACTGAATCTCTATGTGCTTTGTCCTAGCATGAAAAACAGGATTAGATGCTAAGGATAAAGCACTAGTATTATCACACAAAAGAATTGTTGGCTTAGAAATTGAAACTTGCAACTTAGAAAGTAAATTCGAAAGCCACTTTAACTCTTCCGATGCTACTAATAAACATTTGTACTCAGCCTCTGCTGATTACTTTGAAACAGTAGGCTGCTTCTTAGATGACCATGAAATCAGATTTGTACCAGGAAAAACAACATATCCTGAAGTTGACATTCTTGTATCTTGGCAGCCTGCCCAGTCTGAATCAGTATAAGCTCTCAATTCTTGTAAACTATCTCTCCTTAAAGTAATTCCTAGACCAAGTGTCCCTTTCAAATATCTGAGAATCCTTTTAACTAACTGCATATGAACATCAGTTGGAGAGTGCATAAATTGTGAAACGTAGTTCACCCCAAAACAAATATCAGGCCTTGTGTTGTTAAATAATGCAAACTGCCAAAAATAGTGTTTGGACCATATACATTTGGGCTAAACAACTCTTCAACTCATTCATATTAAGTGGGTTAGACAGTTCTTCGATCCATTCATATGGAGTGGGCTTAACAACTCTTCAGCCCAAATAAAGAATTTGTTGTTTTATGGATTAATTTCTACGCCCTGGAAGATACCGACCTAGTTTGTTAGCTTCCAAAGACCAGTAAGCATTGAAAACCCGGAAGTTGCTTGATCCCAGATAAAGGAGGAATCGGTTAGAGACCAGTAAACATTCAAACCTGGAGGTTGTTAATCCCTAGAAAAAGTAGGGATTAGTTAAAGACCAAGTATGTTCATACCACTGGAGGTTACTGAGATCCTCATAAAAAGGGGGAAAATAAGAAGACCGGTATAACCCGGAAGTTATAAATCCTAAAAATAAGGAAATTAGTTTTGACCAGGGTGAACCTGGAATGCATTTGGTCTAGATACATAGTCAAAATGTATCTAGACGGAAACTGGGTTGGATGCAATTCCCCCACTACCTATAAATAGAGGTGGAATTTCAACATTAAAGGTACACAATTCTAATCCTTTTCTCTCCACTAAAATCTGTTTAGAGCTCCTTACTCATTGAGGCATCGGAGTGTCCTTGCAGGTACACCCCCTTCTATTCTTCAAGAATATTAAGTAGTCAAGAGCATTGAAGAACTGAGAAGTAATTCTATATCAACAAGCATAAATCTCGAGGATTGTTGTAGGAGCGTTTTTGCTACAACATCTTTTGGCGCCCACCGTGGGGCAGAAAAGGATTTATTCAAAAAATAAAAACACATTGGGATCCATGGAAGCGTCACAAGCGAATCAAAATAATGGGAATGACAACATCGACGCCAGAGTCCAAAGAAATCATAGCGACGTCGATCATCCATTTCAAGAAGGAGTTGAGACGTCACCAGAAACAACAGCATCAAGGTGTCATTCTTCAAGAACTTATCCCCAGGGGATAAGTAGAGGAAATCGATAGGTACGTATCCCAACTCCTCCTTTAAGTGATGCTGTCAATCTTAATATATCTCCAAGAAATGATAACCAACCACAAACAAATATGCTAAACGCACGTCCGAACTCCCTCGCCAATAGGGGCTTTCGTCTGGCCTCGCGTATTGTGCAAGCGGATAGGACAGGGGCAACACCGGTGGATCTGACTCTGCGAGAAAGATTGCAAGAGCTAGAGAAGGAAAACCGACTTCTGAAAGCATCTCTATAAAAGAGACCTCAAACCGATAGCACACAACATTCAGAAAGTGTCACTCCGCACCGACGTGCACGACCTTCATACGAGGGTCGGCGAGCACGACAGGAGCGAAATGATCACGACGGGAGACGTAGATCACCCGAAAGGCAAGATACTAAGGATCGTGAGAAGAATCACCGATACGAAAACAGTCGCTTCATCGAAGAAACTGAGCGACGGTCTGGTCCAAGCAATTGGCAGAACAACAGACGCGAAAGGGAGCAGTACCTCAACGATCGAAGGAGAAAGGAGTATCCCGATGGGCGAAAAAGAAAGGAAAATTATGACGAAAACCACCGCTCGAAGAAACATAGGCATGAGAAAACAAAATCAAGGAAGAACAAAGAGTTAGTCAGAAATGAACGAATCCTTCGAGAAACTGAAGGAGATTCGTCACAAATTGAGGAGCTTAACAAAAGAGAGTTGGGCGAAATGATCGAGCAGGTGCTGGCTCAGAAACAATCCAGAGAAGAAAGGATACAAGTCTTAGCGATGAAAAGATCAATGGACTCACCTTTCGTAGAAGAAATAAGGAGGTTCGCCACCAAAAACTTTGTGCAGCCCCAATTCAAGGAGTTATTCGACGGAAAAAACGGCAATCCAGTGGAACATGTTCAACATTTCCAAGCTTCGATGAGTCTGTGGGGATATAGCGATGAATTGCTATGCAGAACATTTCCTGTAACACTGACAGGTAAAGCCTTAACATGGTTCTCACAGTTAGAATCAAATTCTATTTCGGACTTTGGCATGCTCTCGGACGCGTTTTTTGAGCAATATAAGATCAATCTGGGAACCAAAAAAGGCAGCAGTCATTTATTTGGATTGCGTCAAGAAACGAATGAAAGTCTGGCGGCTTTCAACCAACGGTTTCGCCAAGAAGTTGGAGAAGTCGGCGCGGTTGATGCTGGACTCGTCATTGAAGCATACAAGAATGCGTTGCTTTATGATGAATTTGGAATATTCAATTTCCTAACCGTGCAACTGGTAGGAAATCTCAAAGAACTGTATGCAAGGGCAGATAGCTACGCGAGGGCAGAAAAAGAAAAAAGAGCAAAGCTATCACGAGCGAAAGGGGCAGCAGAAACATCGTCCAAAGTGAGACACCACCCAGAAGAAGACTCCAAGAAGAAGAATCGTGAAAATCCGAAAGGACGAAATGAAGAAGCAGGCGAGTCTAACAAATGGAAAAGGAGAAATGAAATGAAGTTTCCAAGCCTTAACATTGGGCTAGGAGAACTCCACAAGAAGATCAGAGATTCGCTCCCTATCCCAAGACCGCTATTCGAAGATAGTAAAGGCAGGAGAGATAAAGGCAAGTTTTGTGCTTACCACAACGACCATGGGCATACCACAGACACTTGCCGAACCTTGGCGTCCAAGTCCAGAAACTCCGATCAATGAAGGAAAGCTCCAACAGTACGTGAAGAAAGATCCATCGCGTATCAATGCCTTTGAATCTGCAAGAAATATTAGTAAGTCACGCAAAAATCAATTCTGCTTCAAGAAAATCTCATGAGAATGCAACGCGTCTGAAGATACGACAACTACAAGATTGGAGAGTCTCGAACAAAATAGATTATGTCAATATGATAGGCACCTTAACTCTGGAAGAGGGTAAAACTGAGATATCATATACAAATGCAGTTGTGATTCTCGCCCTCATCGGAATGTACAAGGTGCGACGTGTCTTGATTGACACTGGAAGCTCAATAAGCGTCATTTTTTCTGGAGCATACTCTTCAATGAATCTAAACGAGGGAAAGTCGAAACGGGGCGACAACCCGATTGTCGGTTTCAGTGGCGAAACTATGACTGCAATTGGAAAGGTCAATCTGCCAACCACAGTAGGAGGGAAAACAGTCATGCAAGATTTCTCACTACTTGATTGTCGCGCACCTTATAATGCGATACTCGGTCGTGATTGGATCAATTCAATGGAAGCGATAACTTCTACAGTCCATCAATGTTTGAAATTTGTCACACCAGCTGGGGTAGTGAAGGTCAGAAGCGATCAAGTGGCATCACACAAGTGTCATGAAAGCGCTATGGAGGAATACCGAAAGTCTGAAGTGAAAGGTTGTGAAATACTCCAGGTCGAGAAGAAGTTATAGTAACCACAGAATTTCCCTCTCACCTATCAGGAGAAAGGGAAAGAAGGGCCACCGACGGTCGAAAAGCTGATAGAGGTACAAATTGGGGAGCAAGGAGAACACACCACCTACATCGGAGCAGATCTGCCAGAAAATGAACGTGAAAGTCTAATTGCTCTTTTAAAAGAGAACAAATATGTGTTCGCCTGGAGTTTGAAAGACATGCCAAGAATCGACCCCGCCGTTGCCTGTCATCGATTAGATATCCAAGAAAATTATAAACCGGTGAGGCAAAAACCACGTAAAATGGCTCCGGAACGCAAAGCGAAGGTCGCAGAGGAGATAGAAAGGATGCTTGAAGCAGGCATCATCGGTCGATACGGTACCCTAATGGCTAGCAAATATTGTTGCAGTACCAAAGAAAAATGGTAAAATAAGAGTATGTATTGATTTCACGAACTTGAATAAAGCATGTCCAAGTGATCCTTACCCGTTGCCCAGAATCCAAGATTTGGTCGATGCCACGTCTGGATACGAACGATTGTCTTTCATGGATGGTTATTCCGGTTATAATCAGATACCATTATATGAAGATGATCAAGAACACACTGCATTCATTACCGATAGAGGAATCTACTGCTATGTCGTCATGCCGTTTGGTCTAAGGAATGCCGGAGAAACTTATCAACGACTGGTGAACGAAATGTTCAAAGATATGATAGCGATACTATGGAGGTATATATCGATGACATGGTGGTAAAATCTGAACAAAAGTCGTCTCATCTCCAAGACTTGAAGAAAATATTCGAACGTCTGAGGCAATATGGAATGAAGTTAAACCCAGCTAAGTGCTCATTTGGGCTCACATCTGGGAAGTTTCTTGGTTACTTGATGACACAGAGAGGAATTGAAGCAAATCCAGAGCAGATCAGGGCGATACTCGATATGCCATCACCAAAAAGCAAAAAAGAAGTGCAAAAGCTTACCGGAAGGTTGGCCGCTCTCAATCGATTCATATCTCGAGCTTCAGATAAGTTCAAACCATTTTTCCAAGTCTTAAAAAAGGCGGAAAGTTTTGGATGGAGCAAAGATTATGAGCTCGCTTTTAGCGAAATCAAAAGGTATTTGACCTCACCTCCATTCCTTACAAGTCCAAGAACGGTTCAAACCATTTATATATATATCTTGCTTGCAAGCAATTACGCAGTAAGTGAAGTTTTATTCGTGCGAGAACCTTATGAGAAACCTGTCTACTTCGTTAGTAAATCCCTAACGGAGGCGGAGACAAGGTACTCAAAAGTTGAGAAGATAGCACTGGCGCTAGTACACGCGGCAAAACGTCTAAAACCTTACTTCGGAGGAGGACGACCAATTGTGGTATACACAGAATACCCATTACGAAAAGTGCTCGCTGAAGCAGATGATTCAAGTAGACTTGTTGCGTGGGCAACCTACCTCGGCGCTTACGGGATCACCTATGAGCCAAGAACAGCCGAGAAAGGACATGCACTGACGTCATTAATGGCAGATTTTCCTGTAGATGATATGTCGACCATCGACGATGAAATCCTACAAGGAGTGTAAGGAAATCCTCTGTCGTTACCGTGGGAATATTCTAAAATAGGCAAAACATTCTCGAGCGAGAGAGATGTACCGTCTAATTTCGTGTATCCAACAGAGTTACCGGAAGATAGTGAGAAACTATGAAAGTTATACACCGACGGATCCGCGAACACCAACGGAGCTGGAGTTGGATGTTTACTGGTCTCTCCAGACGGATTGTAGATGGAGAAGGCTATCCGGCTAGGATTCACAGCTTCCAACAATCAAGCCGAATACGAAGCGGCAATATCTGGCTTAAAAACTGCACTACTTCTGGGGGCGCGAAGAGTGAAACTGATAACCGACTCAATGATTGTGGCACATCAATTTACGGGTTCATATAAAACGAAGAATGAAAAATTAGTTTCTTACCTAAAATGTTTAACTGAATTAGCAAAGAAGTTCGACGTTTTCAGCATCGAGCAAAAACCGAGAGGAGAGAATAGACATGCCGATTCACTTGCATACCTATCAAGCCCCGGTGATTGTGGAAACTGATACCACAAGGTATATTGTCGTCGAATTCAGGAATTTCAAGCATTCAAGATGGTTCTTCTACAACAAATCTTATATGTAACAATGAAGTTGGCGGGACTCTACAAGATAATTCCATGGAAGAAGAAGAAAGTGATCTGATGGATATCGAAGACTGGAGATTGCCATATATTCGTTACCTTCAAACCCAAGAGCTTCCAGAAGATAAATATCAAGCTGGAAAAATATCAAAAAGTGCATGGAGGTACATATTGATCGAAGGAGAACTCTATAAAAAACCAATTGCAATGGAGCCATATTTGCGTTGTGTCACTCCAGATGAAGGAAAAAAGTTGATGACCGAAGCACATGAGGGATGTTGCGGAAATCATTCAAGTGGAAGGAGTTTAGCACACAAACTCTTATCACAAGGATACTTTTGGCCTTACATGCAAAGGGATGCAAAGGAATACACCAAGAAATGCGTATCATGTCAACTTCATGGTCCCCTTCTAAAAAGGCCAGCAAATGAGTTGCACCACATTATGAGCCCTTGGCCCTTCGGTATGTGGGGATTGGATATCGTAGGTCCATTTCCCTCTTGCGCACAGGGCGTCAAGTATTTGTTGGTGGCAACTGACTATTTTACCAAATGGGTAGAAGCGGTAGCTTTGGTACGAACGGAAGCAGTACATGTCCGAAGATTTATTTGGGAAAACATAATATGCAGGTTCGGCGTACCAGCTACCATAGTATCTGACAACGGGAAGCAGTTCGATTCAGAAACAATCAAGTCTCTCTGTGAAGGATTACACATCAAGCACAATTTCTCCACTCCATATTATGCACAAAGTAACGGACAAGCTGAAGCAACAAATCGAGTGATCCTGGACAATCTTAAATGAACTATGGATAAAGCTAAAGGGAGGTGGACAGAATTCTTACCAGGAGTCTTGTGGGCATACAAAACAAGACCAAGACGCTCGACAGGATTTGCACCATTTACATTAGCTTACGGAGTGGAAGCTGTATCTCCCGTGGAACTGCTTGTCCCAACAACAAAAACACTAGCCGAACGTTCGGGGAAAAATTCGGAGATCCTAGCAAGAGATAAAGAACTCCTAGAAGATGTTCAAGAAGAAGCATCTAGAAGGTTGGCCATTTATCAACAATCCATGAAGTTTCAATACAACAAGAAAGTTCGAGAACGGGTATTTCATCCAGGAGAACAGGTGTTACGCAAGACTAGGCCTAGCACACTTGATCCTAACAGTGGAAAGTTGAATGCTAATTGGGAGGGCCCTTACCTCATTGACAGGCCTGCTGACGGCGGAGCATACTGGCTAAAAAAATTCAATGGCGACGAAGAGCCAAAACCATGGAATTCTTTCAATTTGAAGAAATTATATCATTAATGTAATAATCATTTTCCAATAATAAATGAATTTTATCTACGCTTAAGGATTGGACCAATATGTGTAGATATCTGTATCGAGAAGGTCAGAGCATGGCAATGACAATACGATATTCATATTCTCAAATTAGGAGAGGCATATCCTATGAGGTAAACCTAAACAATTGCTTATTTTGTTTGCAATAATTGTATTTCGTCGTCATATAATAAACATACAAGTGCACAAACATGATGCATACACTTCGATACTAGCCAGAGTTGTTTAATAATAACGCTCGCGTAGCTAAGATCGGACATAAATTTCGGGCATACTAGCAGCCAGAATGTTAGGCAATAACTCTCGCACGCTAGCACCGATCCTAACTTGGCTTTGATTAGAGGAAATATTCCTTGCATGGTCTTAGTCAATACTTGCAAAATTTACGAAGCAAGCTAAACCGGTTTAGCGCGGGCTCAAGAATAGCAAGGACCTTGTTCCATGGGCAATGGAATCCCAACTCGAGCAATGAGAACCAAAAATTATTTGGCTTTGATTAGAGGGAATAATTCAAGATTATCTCTTGCACGGTCTTAGCCGTTTGCTTACGCGATTTGGCGAGAAAGTTGAGCCTATATCGGTTTAGCGCGATCTCAAAAATAGTAAGGACCTTTTTCCATGGGCAATGGAATCCCCCTCAGGGTGACGAGAGTAAAAAAAATATAATAATAATAATAATAATATATATATATATATATATATATATATATATATATATATTTTGAAATGGCGAGGTTTGTATAATAAAATTATATTATTCAATGCCTAACATTCAAAAAAATAAAAAAAAAAATAAAGAGAAAAGAAAAAACTCACTAATGGAAATCCCTAAAGAAAATGGAAACACAAAAACAAATACTACTTCCAAAGCTAAGTTGGAATGAAATCATCATCAACGGTATTCTCCTTCAGTAGATCGGAAGTTTTCAAGCTCAAAAATCCTTGACCTATTATAGACTTGAGACATTCGATTTCGTGGTCTCTGTTGACAAGAGCCGCCTTGATCACCCTCTCACGGTCGGGTAAGGTGACTCTGGATTTGATTAGAACGCTCCATAGATGCCATCAAGCGGAACATGTTTTGGAAACAGATTCCCATCATTTCTTCGGGGTCAGAGATATGGGAAAACGCAACAAGATCCCTTGACAAGGGACAGTCAAAGGCCATACCCTTGGCAACGTCAGAGTTATATATTGCTGATTCATCCTCCGTGATTGGTACACCGTTTCGCTTTGTGGGCATCACCATGAATTCCGGACGCATATCATCTGGAGTCACTCCTTTGAAGATATCTCTCAAAGGCCTGATTGGAGAACTGGGAGAGTAAGTGGGCGAGCCGGTGATCATTGAAGGATCGGTTGAAGTGCCAGCTGAGGTACCATTGACGGGTCCGCTGGAAGAAGGAAATAATTCCACAGGAGTTATTGGCAATTTTTGCTTCATGGGACCGTTGTAAGAAGGAAACAATTCCACAGGTGTCAACGGTAATGGCTTCACAATTTCACTGGAGGAAGGAATTGATTCCGCAGGTGATGGTTTGGGTCTCCTCACTAGAATCTTCTTACATTGTCGTTTGGCTTCACTGAAAATTCAACAAAGACGAGCTCCGTTCTCCTTAGCATCTGTTGAGACACTATACAGAGGTTAGAAATAAAAAGATATTAAATATAGCTATCTTGTCATTACTTCATGATGGAGCAATTCTATAAAAATCATAGTGATACATGATAGACACATTTTTGTGTCTAATTTGTCTCGATTCTTTATATTGATAGTGCTTATTTTTGTACTTATTATGGTGTTTTATGTGTGTGTAGGTATTTTTGGCCAACAAACATTTTTGGAAAAATCGGCTCGAAAAGTTGCGCCCGGAGGACATCTACTATTCGGACCCTCACTACGGATAAGGGGTACCCAAATTACTAAGGGCAACCTCGGACACCCCAAGGCAGGCGCTGTTCGCACCCCCACTCTGGATAGGCGCCTCATTTATAGAATTCAAAAATCCAAAAATGGCGGGAAAACTAACCATCACGCTAATGCAGATTTGTGGATCGAGTTTTCAGCGGATTTTGAGAGATTCAATCGCGGGTTTTTGGTGGAATGGACCTGTTAGAGCAAAACAGAGTTGATACGAGTGTTTTGACCCAACCAAATGGGCTGGATAAGCCGGGAGAAACAAAACAGGCTTGGAGAGTATCACGGGATTTTTGGTTGAAAATATGTAAACTAAGCGGTTGAAGATAAGGTAAGAATGGTTGCTGATCGATTCTACAATATCCTTGAGAGATCTCCATGCGTTAGATCAACCCAGATGACGCGTACAGGAGAGAAGAGATAAAAAAAAAGCCGTAACTTGGCCGTGAGGAGAAGAAACAATATCGGAGATATTCTTAGGGTTTCAATCGACCTGTGGGATATAAAAGGAGTTGGGATAAGTCACTTTGGGGAGGTTTAGAACAACACAGAGAACAAAATAAAGAGTTTCAGAGAATCGAGTTCTGCTGCTAAGCGAGGAAGAACACGAAGAACAATAGGCCTTCAAAGACGTCGTTCTACGGGTCTTAGATTTAGCGACAAATC